>JAYKAV010003100.1:282568-368315 GCA_035582835.1 Phoebastria nigripes
TGCATTGGTGTAGATGCACTTGAGCTGGGCTATCGCTTTCGCCCCCAACATTGGCATGCCACCCTTACGCTCGTCTCTCGTGAGCCTGGTTTTATCCCCTTCCCCCTGCGAACCTAGTTTAAAGCCCTCTCGATGAGCCCCGCCAGCTCATGAGCAAGAATCCTTTTCCCCCTGTGAGACAGCTGACCTCCATCTGTTGCCAGCAAGCCCAGTGCCGTGTAAACCTCCCCATGATCAAAAAAGCCAAAATTCTGCTGGTGGCACCAGCCCCTGAGCCACGTGTTGATCAAGCATGTTTTCCTGTCCCTGTCAGTATTCTTCCCTGCCACTGAAGGGATTGAGGAAAAATAACGTTCCATTCTCCCCGGGTTGGTGTATTCAAATTCCTAATAAATGGGGTGACTATGCCCACCATGATCATTCTCGTTATGAATATGCTTGGTCCCTTAAACATTTCTTATCCAGTCCAGATAATATAATTGATACGCAGGAAATAGACCCCCTACCCCATGAAAATCCTCCTCTAATGAATTGCTCACGAACAATTAGCTGTGACTCGTTATCGTGGGACCCAATAGAAACATGGTATATACCAGAACTAAGAACTTTCATTTGAGATATGTGTATTTGTTGGGGTTTTCCAGTGCCAGGATTTAAGCCTGGAGATCCCATGTGTTATGGGAACATTATCAATCAAGAAACCACGTTAAAATGCGGAGTTAYGCTTACCCACGAAACAAAATGGAATCTTGCGTGGGAAGGGGAARCCAAACTAGCCGAATATTCTGACCCATCAACATGCTCCACTGCTAAATACCCAGCCCCTCAGGGTACTTTCTGGGTGTGTTCAGATGGGAAAATGTACTCACACCTGCATGTACACAAAATGGCAGGTTTACGCTGTGCCATCGCAATTCCATCAATGTGCCCTTCCAAAACATTTGATTTTATTAATCCTGGGTATAACCGAAAGAAAATACTCAAACACCTCAGTCTGCGCCTGAGTGGTTAAGAGGGGTCCGAGCGCCCAATTATTATATCTGGGAAATGAAAGTAGCCCTTGCGTTYGAAGCCCATTTCACCCYAGGTGTACTTCTACGAAGACACCAGTTTGTGTTAGAAAATTTAACCTGACAGGTACATGTTTTGAGTAATTGGACTGCRCATGCTTTTGGAGAATTAAATTTACAGATACAACAGGTGTCAAAGATGGCCTTGCAAAACTGTCTAGCCTTGGACATGCTACTAGTCAAAGAACAAGGTGTCTGTGGAGTGCTGAACCATACGGCTGGAGAATGCCGCGTTGCCAYACACAATGCCACAACCACGATCGAGGAAGCACGTCAGAAGATGCGGGAAATCACAGCGAAGACGGGAGACTTCTTCCAATCAATGTTACCGAATGAATGGAAGATGGACTGGAACCCTGCCTCATGGATTTCAACTTTGCTCAAAAAAATTGGACTTGCGGGGTGGTGGGATTGGACAGTGGAAGCTTTAGTAGTGCTTTTATTAATATTAATCGGTCTAGCTATCGGCTTTACTGTAATGAGGTGCCTGATTTGCCACTTATTTTCTTCTCTCTCTCCCTCTCTACGATATGTTCAAATCACCACTGTTGAAGAGGACCTTGGAGTGTTTGAGCCACAGGGTGGTGTGAGGGACGAGGCCCACGTGACCGTGCTGTGAGCAGAAACAATGCCCCAAGAGAAAGCTCCAGAAGCCAGCCATGGGGAGGGGCTCAGTGTCACTCTCCTTGACTGACCGGTGGCTCAACCACTCCTGAAACCAGGGTGAGGGAAGATTCCAGAAGCCGTGGACTGGGGCCAATAAATAGGGGCGCACACGAACCTCCTGGGGCGCTCTTCACACCGACACCCGCTGTTGGCAGGTGCGACGCTGGATCCAGGGTTGGTGATCGCGCTCCCTCCCTCCCTCTCTCTCTTCCTAGCTCTCTCTCTCCCCCCCCCCCCCCCCGCCTTGTTCTCAAGTAACACAAGGCCTACCTCAACTTCTCGTTAAAGCCGGTTAGCTTATGTGGTGTATTAGTGCATAGAGGGTTGGTGCCTATAGAGTGTTCATTTTATTAAAAGYTGATGTTTGCATATGGACCTTGAGTGTTACCTCACCTTAGTCCACACTGAGGGGATTTGCGGATCTTAGTCACTCTCCCCTTCTTGCAGGTGGGACGTGACACTGTCTTACCTTTTTGTCATAGCAATACCCTCCAGCCAGGTCACTGATGGGCCTCATGGGTCTATTTGTCTAATGGAACATTAAATGCTCATTAATACTTTTGTTTCGATTAACTAAGCACAGTGCCATCAATCTAAGTTTCTCCTCAGCTTCACTGCATGTGAACTTGTCAGATGCTACTTCTTTGGCTCCCACACTTCCTTTAACGTCTCAGTATTTTCCCCTTTCAAACAACAATGAACTCTCCCCCAAGATCCTGTTGGACACACCGTGTTTGCTAGCATCACATTAACCTCGGGCATGGGTATGTTCTACTTCTTTTCTTAGTTCTTACCACCTGACCTCCCCACGCAGAGAAAGTTCTTGGAAATAAACAAACACAAGCCCTGTTTTGGAAAGAGAAAATGACCACAACTAACAGGTGAATCAATTTTGGTAGCGAAAGATGATGATTCTTACAACCAAYGAAACAAAATAGGAAGGAGCAGAACTGAAGACACACATTCCCAGATTCCTCCCAACAGGTATAGTGCTACTCATATAACAGGACTAAAAACTACTGGAAATGCAGTGTTCCTCATCAGTAACAATCGTTCTACAAAGGCAAGCTCACATCCAGTGAACTGGAGTTAGGAACTCTCTGCTACCTTGTATTCTTCTGGTAACTTCCACATGATACACACAATCCAACTTACCCTTAGATTTTGTAAAAATGTAATTAAGAACAATTAAATCCATTTAGTAATGTATATTTGAGTTTGATATGGGTTTGAGCAAATAAAATTTTGTTTGGATCATGTTCACCCGCCTAAGCACATAAAATTTCCAAACTACYATTACCACCTTTCCTTGCCTATTCGTTCCCTGCATCCCCATCCTTCTCCGCTCCATCCCAAAGGCCAAATACCYTTCCATTAACAAAATACTTTGTTCCAAATGTACCAGCATGCAAAAGGTTCACAGGCTGTTTCTCTAAATTAACATTCATGCCATTTTAGTACCCAGTCATGAGTAAAGCAAACAGGTTCTTGAAATAAGATATCTTCTTTTCAACATTAGGCTTAACACTTGACTAGTTCAGTTAATGTGTTGTGATAGGTGTTGTAGGTTCATATTACCATCTTCCTGTATATCTGCATTTAAGTCTCACAGTGCAGTGTAATTGGTCCTTCACAACATCACTTTCCACCTATTGGCAACAGATAATGGCACAATTTGTAAAACAGCTTATTACAAAGAAAGTAATGGCCTGATAAAATCAGAAATATAAAGAATGACTTCGCAAATGGAAGTCAGTGGAAACTTTACCACTAACAAATGAGTTTGTTTGAGTTTGCATTAGAGAAATACATAGTAAGAACTTTGAGGAAAAAGCATCAGAATTGTAACTCTTTACCCTAAAGGAAGACTTAGTGGTAGTTTTCTCTTAGACTCCACAGGAGAGTACATTCCAAAACAGCTAACATAATTTGAAGGCTACAAACCTATGGCCAGAGACTTTACAGAGGTAAATCAGTAAGGTTTTGCTGAAACCAAGAAAGTTACAGTCAGTATGATCCAGCTCTACGTGCCACTCGATACTGTCTTGGAGCCATTACAGGAACTATGCTTATAAATTTCATGTAGGAAACAGAGAAGCAACAACACAGGCCAGATTCTGTCGCTGGCATTACTCCGTTCAGTTATTTCTTACTCATATTGCTGTAGCAGCTAAGAACAACAGGAACTATAAAAYCACAATAAAAGATAGGCTCCCCCCCACAAAGGAACTCATACTGTAAGGCAGTATAGAGGACCACATACAGATGGTCAAGGAGTATTAGGAAACAGTACCATCCTATTAATTACAGTGCATCAGTCCTCACCATGGGTTAATTTTTTTTGTGGGCAAAAGAGTTTTAAGGTGGAATGTGAGGAAGAAAGGAGAGCATGGAAGAAAGAACACCAGTGCTTATTATCAAATTTAACATATGGGCAAATGAAGTCAGCATCTTAACTGATGAGAAACAATAACTTTAATCCTGATATGGAAAGTCAGATGTCAGACAAATGACAGGCATCTGTCAGCTTGCGGAGCTGGGACCTGCTCACACTCTGAATGCCAGTCTTCTATTCTTGACTGTATAATATACAGAACTTGGCACCCTGCCTCTATTCCACCCAAAGCGAGGGAAAGGAAGCTGAAGGCCCTCAAAAATGAAGTAACTTTAGCATGTGTAATGTTGGTAGATTCTGCTTGAAGCCCTTTTTAATTTTTTTTTAAACTTGCTATTTTAAATGTCAGTCTTCCTGGATTTAGTCTTAAACTTGACCAGCTTGACTAATTGAATGAAAAAAGGAGCAGTCTTGAAGTTCACAGTCATATGAATTATTAATAGTGAATGACAACCCTTCAATACAACTGATTTTCTATATCCACAAAACAGAAAACTTTTCATCAGGATGATGGCGCACTTCCACTGCAAAGAAAGTCTCTCCTCATAATCTACAGGATACACTATCATGACCACTACACCTACAGGATAATCAAATTGTAAGGTGAATTATTACTACCCACTCCCCAGAGGAAGGCGCTTGCTTATACCTGCCAGATGGAACTGACAGCTGGCAACTCGACGCCCCACCAAGACCTTCTGCAAATAGGCTCTTAACAAACACGCGTATTCTGGCTTCCTGTTCCCATTCCATTCAAATAAAACACCTCTGGCTTCCACTCCCCACCTCAGCTTGCTTTTGGACTTAGCCTTTGTTCCTGACCAGTTCAGAGTGCTTAATACACACGCCCATAATATTCTTCATATTTACATATTTAATCACAGCAAATATTAATTACATGCATTTAGTCAAAGACATTGCTTCCAGTTTGTTTGCAGATTTCAACAGAGGCAATAAATGTCCTCTCTGGAAATACTATTACAGAGAATAACAGATAAATAAAGCACCTTTTTTCTGGGAAACAGGTGCCTGGTCCACCTGCTTTTCCTGTGTCACATCAAGCAAAAGAAATCACACATTTCTATGTCACAGACTTTATTCTTTTGATTACCAAATATGTATCCCCATCCCCTCACTGAGGAGAGGACAAGATTAATAATACAGTAAGTGTGTATATTGCTGCACTGAATGTTCAGTACAGCCAAGTGTTTTCTTAAGTTAGGCTGCACCTAAACAAGACTTAGCATGCCTAGCTACTTCAAATAAATGTAGCAATTGCTCTTTCAATTTGAGAAGTTTGGCAAGAAATTGGGTTTTACTTGTCAGTAAGTGCAACGCGGTATAAATCTTATCAGTCCAGTATAATTTTTTAATAGCAATTTCTGAAACTATTACAGTGAAATACACAGAAGAATTAAAAAAAAACAAAACAAAACAAAACAAAAAAAACCCCCAAAACAAACAACAAAAAACCTAAAGGTTATTTAAACAAATAGCAAAATGAACCACTCTTCAAAGTGTTCCGCTCCAGTAGGAGGGAAAGACATAGCTGTGGGAAATTGAAGCAGAGCTAATGGAAGCATACAGCTGGCAGAAAATGCTTATTGCAGAACACTTTAAAAATCCACAACTTAAAAAAGTATTCAAATACACTATTTACAGTCATGCACAAAAATCTAACCAGATGGAAAACATGCAGGAGAACGTTCATTATCTATCTCAAAGGAGTCACAAAATAGAGTGAGTTTTAGGCCAACTCCACTCAGATCTGTCCATGTCCTACTCATCATCAAGCTCCAAAGATTAATGAATAAAACACAGAACATTTTAACTCTGAAATTCACTTGCCTAATGAATACAGGGTAAAGAGTGTGCCAAGATCCTACGGTTAAGTTACATTTCTTCAACTGCTACATGTATCACTGAAAAATGAAATAGGCTTAGAGAGAAATAGAAATAAAGTTTACTTCATGAAAACAGCAACCTCAAGTTATATTCTTTCACCTTGTAAAATGAAGGAGCAGGTGACATTCCTGGAAATGCTAGCACTAGCTGATACATCCAAGAATTTGCCTCTATACTAAGAAGTCACATCTTGCTTTTTTTTGTGTGTGTGTACGTTTATCCTTGGCAGAAGTAGTCTCCAGAAGCTGGGAAAAAGTCTCAGGAGGTGTGCAAACTCGTGTTGCAGGATATGCCCCCAGAATGACTTGCAAAGACATGAGCATGAGCAAGTTCTGGCATCTGGTCAGTTCTGGTTTACCAAAATTTGTAATTTTGAAGGGAATACTACTCATCTTATTTGCTGCCTTGCCCCTATACTACAGTCAGACTGAAACTAACTGCAAGGGATCCCTAAGCAAGTGCTCTGTACTAAAAAGGCCTCCTACAGGGAAAGCTCTAGCACTTAATAGGTTTTTTTAACAATACTAGCTATTGTTTACCTATTTCCTGCAGGTGCTTTYAGTTTTTAAATTATTTTAAATACAGCTAAGTGAAGCTTCTCTATTTTATTTCTGGAATGATTGAGTATGTAAAAGTCTCTGAAGGCTACAGTACATTTCATATGTTAAATAAACTTGAGTGGTATTTATTTATAACTGAAGATACAAAGTTCGTTAAAGAGGACTCAGTTCTTTAATTTGCCAACAGGATGACTAATCAGCAAGTATGTGCTGGCCAGCCATGCCAGAACATGCCAGCCTTACCACTCTGCACTAACCAGACAGTACACGTTATCTGAACATCCCATGGGGATGATCACAATACTCAGTGGAAGGTGGGAGGCTATTGAAGCAGAGGTGGGAAAGAGGTTTGGGAGACAAAGAAACAAATCTCCAGGAAATTAGGCACTGCATATTCTGCTGCTCCTTGGACAATTTGTTTTCTTTTCTAATGTGGAAAATTCACAAAATTATTATATTAGAAAGTGTGAAGRTAAAGCAAGGCTAGTTCAGACATGGCATCCGGGGTAAACAGCTACGGATGGTGGCCGGTTTGATATGAATATTCCAAGTTGATTCTGGAAAGCTGCTAAGTCACTCACAGTAAAGTATGATCCACGAGGACAACCTATTAATTGCATTTCTATTTCTGTTCATATCTGCACATTCTCCAAGCTTAAGAACATCCTAATTTATGACCAATACAGGTTTTTCTTTTTCAAACAAACAAAACTCTAGAACTTCTGATCAGTGATTTTTTTAATTCAGATAGCTCATTTAATATCACTACTTTTGCTGCAGCCTGTACAGCAGTTTTACCAACTGCAATTGTAGGCTAGAGAGCATTTTGATGCTTTCCCCTTTTTGCTAAAAAATTTAAGTCTCTCGAAAAGAGCAGGCAGTACACCGGCAGGAAAGTACCTTCTCCTTCTTATTTTTCTTGCTGATTTCAGTAGCAGGTATGATGGCACGTGCTGGGAATGGCTGACTAAGCCTCATTCTCTTGCTGCCACTCTAATGAGGATTTTATTTTTATCCAAGATAATTGAAATAATACTGACCCTGGTTTGTTGTAGTCTTTATCTGTAGCCAAGCTGTGTTTTGCACTATTTGAGCTCCATCAGTTGCTCTCAATCCATCTGGAGGGTATGACTTCCAGTTTAAAGATCTTTCAAGGCTAGCTTCTGATTGTCCTTCCAAGAATACAAATTACAAGTAACTGTTACAGGTGCACAAAGAAATGTTTGCTCTTTTCTTCTGAGCCTTTCATGCTGTAGGAAACAAATCCACACATTCCTGTGCTGGTGCATAGTGACATGACAAAAGGCCTCACTTAAATTCCAAATAGTATTCACAGTTTATGCAAAATCTAATCACCAGATACAAAATCTTGCTCTGAGAAGTTTGCTACATTCTCAGCTGTAATTACACTCACAAGGATCAATTTAGCCGAATCAGACCTGGCAAAATCTGCAGTAARACCCGCAGAATCCAAGCAATGCTGTAACAAATCCCAGACTACCAGGCTATACTACTGATCCAAAGGCCAAATGCTATTTGAATTACTCATTGGGGAGGTTGATACATATCAGCTGAGAGCAAGAACAAGCTTTTGACCTAGACTTTATAATAGATAGCCTACATATTACCTTAGCAATTTTAAACCAAGCTTCATTTCAACTTTGCCTGAATTAGACATGCTTCACCTGGCTGAAGTTCTTTGTGTCCCTTATATTCCGGATAATTACACCCTTCTGAATGCCTCTCCAACAAATGGCTGCTTTCCATTTGTCACTATTTAGAAAATGTTCTAAGTTTACATAAGAATGCACAAATCTAATAACAGGTGTCTACTGCCATAAAAATATTGTTAAAATAAACAAATAAATAAATAAACAAGAGAGAATTCCTCCTTAAGAATAACCAACTCAAATACACCTTTCTTTGCTGCAGATTCAACTAGCTATAAGTGGAACACCACCACAGTCAATGCAGTTGTTTAGGTTTGGATAAGTGAGACACTCTCTACCTTCTTTTTTCTCCCCCTCTTCCCAAAACATCTGATCTGTTTTTCCAGAAGTAGTTAGTAAATTTTGGTTGACAAATGCAAATGGCTGGACGTTGATTCTCCATACTACCTGTAGGAACCAGAAAGCTGATCAGCAGTTCAAGTGTCAACTTGATAATCCAGAAAACAATCAGCGAAACCTGTTCATCACGCTCTTTGCCCTAAGTTCACCCAAGGCACATTTTTGAACACAAAGTCTGCTGGTAGAAACATCTTTTCCAACTGGCTAGCAAGGTGCTTAGTTCACTCACCATGCCTGAAAAAAAAATCATCTGGACAATCAAAAAACCTTAAAATTCTAAATGCAAAAGTTTTCTATTGAAAATCTTAGACTACCTCAGAGAGTTCCTAACATACTATTTTTTAACATATCCTGAGAATTCCCTACCTCTTTTCATTGCAATGTATTAACTCATAAAAATACTTTTCTCCTGTGGTTGGAGAAAGGGCTTTCCCTTAATGATCAATTGATACTCACTTACTTATGAGAAATGTACATAATCTAATGGACAGCTGTAATTCAGTYAGAATGATCATCATATGAATAACATAGCTCAGGAACACCAACAGAATAAGGTTGAGCCCTCTAAACCTTCAATTATTCTTTATACTTTTTTCATACAAGAAATGTCATGGCCTATTAGCATAACAGATGACTTTATCACAAATTCAGATAAAAACTGTGAATGGAAATAAATTTGTCAATAGAACACACAGCTAAAACTCAGAAAACCATAGCACTGGATTTGGAACAGGTGAAGAGGGATTTAAAATGGCTTATTCAGCTATGATAGAGGAAGTGAAAAATATAGGGCTATATTAATGGTTGCTTTAAGCAGCTGTCACTCATTCTTTCATATTAATAATGCCTCTTTTACTCAGCACCTCTTCTCCCTGCTACAGATAGGTCATGTATTTACAGTTCTTTTAGAAATTAGGAGACTAGAGACTGAATCCTCTTCTTATGTAATAGTTTCGTTGCTGCTTCTGCTTATCACCTTGGACGCGTTTCTTTCTGTCAAATAGCAGAGTCACTGTGCTATGGAATGAATCAGGCCAGCGAAACAGCTGTGACTGCATTAATGCAAAGGTATTTATGGAAACAAAATGCACAGTAAAAATATGCATTCATTTTCCGAGCAGGGCTCATTAATTGGTGGCATTCTTCTAATACAATGATTTATGATATGCAGTATAATTTAAATTTAGTTTAGCTGTAGTCTCAACAAGCAGTCAATTAGGACAGTTTGGAGTAGGGGCAAATGTGATTCTTGCCAAGAGGGAGGTTTTTTTTATTTTCTATTTTAAATAAGCCTGATCCAAGTGGAAAGACTCCAACTGATTGCTGTGGGCTCTGTCTCATACCTCTTGCCTTTATTATGTAACTTCTGTTTTTATTCCTTCTGTTTTTTCTGGCTTTTCTTCRCCTTTGCCTTACAAACCTGCCCCTTTCTCATTGTTACATTCTTTTTCTGCCCTGTTTCTTTTCCTCCTACAAACAAAAACAATGATATTTATCTTCTTGTGGATTACTGCATACCCTTACAATGTACCAAACGTAGCTCTCAAACAATTGAGCAGATTAAAAAATGACAAGCCATTCCTATGCACATTCACCTACCCACATTGTTTGCTTTTCTCTCCATCATCTTTCCCAAAATGACATTTTAAAAATTTGCTTCAATTTTCATTACATTTCAGATCAGAAGGGATCGTCATATCATTTGCTCAACAGTCACCCTGGCAAATTTAAATCAAATTAGGCATTATTTGTCTCTAGAGACTATATAGTCTCTAGAATAAGTCACACCAAGCTGTCCCAAGCTTCTTCAATGGCACAATATGGATCACACAGCCTGTACCTCCAGGTAATCCCAGTAGGAAAACCAGGCCTACTGCTTTCTGCTAACTTGATGTGAAAGGCTGCTTGCTCCAAAACCAAGCATGATGATCAGATTTTAAGTACGTGATCAGAGATATCAGGCAGGAATATAAGAAAAAGATTCTCTGATCACTAGAAGACAATAGTCCCTCTTATCTAACATTCTTCTTCAGTTTAGAGTTATCCGTGGACTTGGAGGAAAAAGTCTTCCTGATGCTGTAGGAGATCAACAGAAACCTCTGAATAACAAGGTCATGCAGAAGGCTAATGATCAGCATAAAGATGCAATACTGCTATGAGCATTTGCACCTCTGTGTATATACTTTAATCCTGCAAGAGAGTCTTCTTGGACAGAAGAGCGTACAAGCAGGTACTGAATACACCAAATACGAAATGCTGGCAGTTGTGTGCCAATGAAAACAGAAGTAAGGAATTTTACAGTCCATTTATAGTCAAAGATTTTGTTCACAGTAAATCATTAGCTATATCCTTCTAAGTGTCACTGCTTACCCAGTTGCTTCAATGTTCTTAACAATCTCTTTTCTTATCAAACTGCCACTTCCCATAGCATAGCTTCAGGAAACTGTATCCCACATTAACCACAAAAAGCTGTTGTTTTACTTGACAGTAATTACTACTCCCAATAATATAGTCACAGAGGCAGTTGTTTTCTACTAATTATTATATTTTCAGTAATCCCAGTTACAGATTATCAATTTTTTCTTGCTTTCCTTAGAACGATTTGTTCCTTACATTGTACCTTCCGATTTGATGAAATGTTAATAATTCATCCTGTTAGCTTTTCTGTGATAAATTGTACATGGTCATGAGTATGTCTGCTCCTCCCTAGCAACTTTTGAACTTGTTTGCCAGTTGCAGCCTCACTAGACAAAAGGAGAGCATCTAAAAAATATTAAGCCCTTACAAATCATGTGAAAATGACTTTGTTAGAGTGCCATAACCAAGTGAAAAGTTCAGATGCTCAACTGTACTAGATACCAATTAATTCATATGAGAGATACCAAGAAGTAGGCTTCATTAGTTCTGATGTTTGCAAAACTAGTTGCTTTTACCTCTACTGGCTAAAGTACCCACACTGCCATCCTGTTACTTGACTAAGCACTTAAGTTCAAATTTCATTCAAAATTACTGGTTAATGCTCTTCAGTAAAATATTATTTCTGGTTAGGTTCATTGCATTACTCTGTTCAAAACASAGTGCCAACCTTGGTTTTGGGAAAAGCCTTCTCTCTCCACACATCCATTTGCAAAGGCTCTAATTTCCATAATTGTTTATTTTGACCTGAAACACTGTATTTATCGTCAGGACTCAAAGGTGGGTTTTGCTTTTTTGTTTCAGTTTTACTGTTATGCCAAACTACTATTTAAGTAAGTCTCAGTCCAAATCACTGAGTAACAAGAAGCATCCTGACATCTGTGAAAAAGAGGCTTATTTTGTCACAGGCTATTTTAAGTATTTTTAAAGCCTCAAAAGCTTGTTTGAGAATTCATCCGTTGATGTAACATACTTCAAACTCTTTTACCGTGTTGGTTGAAAAGTTGCTCTCCGAAAGGCTTAACAAGCTATTTCTCATGATTCGGGCATTTAACTGGATGCGTTATCAACGCTTGGACACAGCGGAGGACGGTTTAAGAAACAGGACAGGATGCTTTAAGCAGAGTCTCCGTAGAAACAACCAACCCCTGCTCAGCCAGCTTTACTTTCCCGAGCTTTCTACCCCCGGCACGGAGAGGGCGGCGGGGAGGCCCTTCGCCCGCAGAGCGCCCGAGGGCCGGCCTCGCCCACCCGCATCGCCGGCCGCTCCCCGCCGGCCGCCGGCTCGGACGCTGCCGAGCACGGAGCGCCGACGGGACAGCCAGCCAGCCAGCCTCCCGGGCGGGCACACGGACATCCCAGCACTCTCCCCGCTTCCCGCTCTCGTTTTCCTCACCGAGCCGGAAGACCCCAGGGCCGCACAAGCCCCCGCCCCACACCGACAGCCAGCGGCCGCCCCCTCCCCGCCGCCTTGTCCGCCTCCGCTCCCCTGTCTCCCGCTCAGGGCCCGAGACCCTTTCCTTGCGACCGGGGGACGGGACGGGACGGGACGGGACGGGACGGGATGGGACGGGGGCGGCGCCAGCCGCTGATGAAGGGCCCAAACCGCCCGCCACAACGCAGCCCCTCAGCGGCAGAGGTGGCCCCGCCCCCTCCCAGCGCGCGCGCCCGCTCGGCCCGGTCCGGCCCGTCCGCGCGGCCGAACCCTCGCGAGAGGCCACCGCTCGCTCCCGCGTTGCCACGTTCAAAGGCGCCGGCGGCGCGGAGCGTGTCGGACACGCGCACCCGGCACACCGCCGCCCCACCCCCTCGCGCCGCCGCCAATCGGAGCCGAGAGGTGCACCGCCTCGTTCCCGTGGGCGCTCCGCGATTGGCTGGCAGCGGGCGGGCGGGCGGGACGGTCCGCGGTCCGCTCGGTGCTGCGCCGCTGTGGCCGCAGGGCGCTCCCGCACGCGGGGTTCAGGTGGCGGCAGCGGTTCCTGACTCGTTCTCGCTGCGGCCCCGCCGGCTCCGCCCCGCCCCCGCCGCGCGCGCAGCCGCCGCCCCTCGCCGCCTGACAGGAGGTGCCATGGCCTCACGCAAGAGCTCCAGAGGTGCYGGCGGCAGCCCCAGCCCCGGCTCCAAGAGAGGTGAGCGGCGGGAGCGGGGCCGCAGCCTGAGGGGGAAGGGGCCGGGGCTCCCGCGGCCCCGCGAGGGGCAGCCCGCCGGAGCGGAGCAGGGCTTACCGCTGCGGGGCGGCGGCCGGAGCCCTGGAGCTGGGGGAGGGGAAGGGGCCGATGCCGCCCCTCACCACGGCGGGGGGAAGCCCCCGGGCGAAGTGAGGGGGTGCTTAGCCTTCCTCTCCGCCTGCGCCTCCCGGCAGGCTGAGGTGCAGCCTCCCCCACCCTCTCCCTCCCCTTCTGCCGGCCCTTGGCCGCGCGGCGTGGGCCTGCGGTGGCCGCGCTCCTCTGGCGCCGCGGGAGCTGGGGGTGCAGGGAGAGATGGCCGAGGTCTGTCCSTCGCGTTTCCGTCGTTCCTATTCTCGGGAGTTCACGTAGAGGAGAAAGTTGCGTGGCCGGGCCTAGGCGGTGGGGACGCCCCTCGAAAGCTCCCCAAAAGGGTTAGGGTGAACGACGGGCAGGTCGTCTGCCCGGAGCGGGTCTCGACAGCTGTAGGTATCCCGGGAAAGTGCGCTCAGATCTTTTCCTCCAGAAGCTGGGGGTGGAGCCGGGATGCCCAGTATCTGATGCTAGTGAAGTCCTTATTCATGTGTTCAAACTTGGATGTTGGAATATGTCCTTCGGCTGACCTGTTTAACAACACTGGTCTAAACTTATTAGATCTGTTGTAGGTGTAGCATCTAACCTGATGGTTTATGTAAGTATAGAAGCATGGAGGAATAATATTGGAAAAATGCAAGCAGAAGGTTTTTTGAGGCAGCTATCCCTACCCCCCGCTCCCCCCAATAAAGAACGCCTTAGCAAATCTGACTGTTCATAAACTACTATCTGTGGACAATTTAGGTAGGAAAAGCTTTATATGCACTAGCATTTTTAAGCATAGCAGAACATGCTTGAAAGAGAAAAAAAGTATATACTTCTGGAGTCACTATGCAACCATGCACACTGCACTAAAGAAAGGAAGTGCTCTTATCAGAGATTTGAATGTTTGCTYGTTGTAACTTTGATTTTGAGTTTGACATACACAGAGGTCCAGGGATGAAATGTGGTGATGACACTGAAATAATATCTGTTGTTCCTCTTTGAATATAGCAATAATATGGAGAACAGTGTTAATTAAAGATGAACCACATAGGGTTAGTTTACCTATTGCAAGATGAATTGAGAGAAAAAGATTTCAAATATCCTTAAGCATAAAAGAGTTTAGAGATGATATTACAATGTTCATAGAAGTGGTTTTGGTTTTTTTTCTTTTCCTTTTTAAAATCTTTTTTCAATTGCCAGCCTATGCTGTAGAGTCTACGTTACACTTTTTGCTTGGACTGGAGGTACTCTGATCATCACCCAGTATTAAGCACGCTAAATACAGATTTTCAACRATAATGCTTTAAGAACATGCATCCCTGGTATAATTTTGAACAAAATTTAATGATATTTAATATTTTAAATATCACTTTAAAGGTTTGTCAACATTTGAGAATGTCACATCAGCCAGTAAGCCTTCCACAGTTGAGGGATGTGAAAATGAGATGAGGAAATAATTTTGAGACGGCTAGTAATTGAGACTGTGAAGTATGGAAACCTCAAGTCTGAGGCAGTTCTTGATAATATTGTATTCACTTTCACAGCAGCTCATGGGAGAGGACGTGGCTTCTTGCCAAGGTATTGCTCATAGCTCTGAAACCACTGAAGTTGACAGCGCATCTAAAAATCTGTGCACTGAAGACAATGCCTGCATCTGAATGTAGTAATCTGCTTTTAGGTTTCCGCATCAGAAAATATTGACAGTAATCTTACAAATAGATCCAGTCTGAAATAGTTTTAACTGTAGTGTTTATATAGGTGTTTTCAGATTCATTGAACTAAATATTTTTTAGAAAAAGAACTTTACCTTTTACTTTCAAAAGTCATATACTAGAAGCTGTCAAATCAGTTGTGATGAAAAAAAAAAATCTTTGTATTTAAACTTTGTACTGCTACTGATGGACGCTTCTTTGAAAGTGACATTTACAGAATTGTATGAATATGCCAATGTTCTTATTTGGAGTACAGAAGCAAAAACCAGGTCAAAATTTGACAGTCTGGGATACTTAGAGAGGGAAACGTGTTTGTTATTATCTTTACTGGAAAGTTTGGCTTCTTGTCACTAGCCTACAGAATCCATTATAAAAACTGTGGCCTCTCATAAGGAGGAAAATAAATTTTAAACAGCTAGATGAAGTAATAGATACTTGCTAGAATATTACTTAAAGCTTCATTAGATGAGGGACAGTTTTGGTACAGGAACAAATGCATGTCACCTGGTCATGAATTAACTCCCTCAAATTTCATGAGACAGGAAATTTGGAAATGTCTTGGGCATTAGCAGGTGGTTGTGGAGAAGCCTTTCAGTAAGAGTGAGGATCAGCAGCCCAGCTACTTTTGAAATACAGATGGCTGAAAAAATATTAATTACTTTGTAAGCTATGCTTACTTGTAGAAATAAGAGTACTGAAGATAAGGCATCTATCATCATGTTGCTGCGTGGGTGTCTTTTGTCTTATAGTATGTAAGCAAGGACTGACTTAAATATAATTCTTCCTGATCATGTAGTTGTGCAATAACTGCTGTCTGTTTTCTTTGTATTTCTAACTACAAGTGGGAGAGTAGTTCTCCAGTAAGCTAGGCACTCACAAAAAATACATTTCTGACACAAGGCATCGTCTGTATCTACAGACAACTGTATTTTATATTTTAAAAAAAAAAAAAAAAAAAATCTTACCTCTGCTAGTTCTGAGGCTCTGTTGTTGTCACACAGATTGAAGTCAAAAAACTCTACTGTTGCTTTGATAAATTTTCTTTAATCTCATAATAATGATTGAGATTATCTTCTGACATCCCCAACTTTTCTCTGCAAGATCCCAGAAGATGTTTGGTTTCTCTTTAACCATGTAGTTTCCTTATGTATCCAAATGCAAATGTATTGCCACGCTTTTAACTCCTTTTACTCATCTTTTGGACCTTCTAAGGTGCCTTAATCTAATCCTTTCATTAATTTCTGGCTTTTCAACTTGCTTTGAATTTGGGGGTTTTTTGTATGCATTCAGGTTGACCTGATGTCCTTATCCAAATGCAATTTTGTGCTAATATTAGTTCTTTTTTAGTTAGCAGTATCACTTCTAGAAAGATAGTTGTGCCTGTTAATTAGCATGAACTTTTATTTTTTATCTCATCTCTATTGTAAAGACTACTTTATAGTGTACTTTATCTGGGTGAGGCTCTCTGTTAGCTTTTTAATTTACCTAAAGAGCAGAGAAAGTTCATCAGCTAAATGGGTCACTTTTTTCCTGCTGAAGCCCTTTGTTGGCTCTGGGAACATTGAATTTCACATCGCTGCTTCTGATGCTTTAAGTGGGATTGCCCGTGCCTTCTCTGGTCTCTCTCAGCTACCCCACTGTGCTGTGGTATAACATCTCCTTTTCTTACAGTTTGGATTCTATGTAAATATGATGCTTTCATTTATCTAAAAATTCTGTCTCTCTAATTTCTGACCTGAACTACTGGCCAGTGTGCTTGCTTTATGCTCTTAATTCTACAATTGTGTAGTTTATTATCTGACTTCTTGTGTTACAATCTATCCATTATTTCCTCCTTCATTTTAATTGTAATCCTTAGGAAGAAGGGTATTAAGGTGTTGGAGGTCGTAAGTGAGATGTGAATTTGGGATGCTATGTGGGGCTTAACAAATGTTTTGACCGGTTTGTCCAAGTGTAACTTCTAGTGATTACTGAACTAATACAAATTCTCATGAATTCAGTTAGTGTGCTGCTCAGTGCTTTGATTTGGCTATTTAAACTCAACGTTAGAATGTTTTCTTGTAATATCTTTGGTATTCAGGAGTATACAATGGAGAGTTATTACTTTGTTAGGGTTGCTATATGACTACTGCAGACAAATGAGAAATTCTTTGTCTGTGTCTCACTGGTGGAATCTTTATATACTGTTTTAGAAATGTTGCAGTGATTTCTTCACCAAGCTTATCCTATTGCCTAATTTAGTTGCTTATGACTAGTCAAAGACCCTGAATTTTTACCATTAGTGCCAGATATTACTATTTTTTAAACACTTTGGCACAGACTGGTAAAAAACATATCTCTGTATTTGGAGCAAGATGGATTTAACCAGGAAAGTTGATTATGACTTGTGAGACTAATCCTAGATCTTTGAATTTTAATGGCATTTATGTACCTGGTATCTAATAGCTGACTATAGCTTTCAAAGTATGAATTGCTCATGCCAGTGACAAAGCATCTAAGTAACAACTGTGTATGTGTGTGTGTATGTTTCTTCCCTAAATCTTCAGGAAACCCTAAAACGTGCTAATATAAATAGCAAAACCRTGAAAATGCGGACAGCCGCCTCTTTGTGATTCATCTGTCTGCCTTGTGTCTTCTTCAGGGTGGCCTTTCTGGAAAACATTTTAACATATTATAAAATGATCTGCCAAATTAAATAATGGAAGCAACAGTAATGATCCAAACATCTGTAATTTACATGGTGTGTTGCAGCAGTGCCATCAGTGAAATTACGGGGTTTGCTGGGATTCCCACCCCTCTCTTTTCTTTCTTTTCTTTTCTTTTTTTAAATGTCCTGTACAAAACTTGAGGCAAAGTTTCAAAAAAACTTCTTCAAACAAGTCAGTTTTATTATCTCTGATTAAATGAAAGTGATGTAAATAACATTCTTAAAATTGTTAACACAGGTATTCCTCTGCATACATGAGCATATTTGCATTGGAATAGCGAGTCCTTGATACACCTCTTCATTCATTTGTCTAGAATTAGAGTTAAATGAGCTCTAAATCCTAAAAAGGCAACCCTGTCATCTCTTAGGTCTATCTGCATGAAACTTTCTATAAGCCGTTAGCTATTGAAAGGTATGGTAACTGACTGCCGAGGTCACTCTGTAATGAAAAATRACCAATTTGAACACAGTATATGCTTTTATGACTTGTTTTTCCATATTGCCTGGTATTTGGATTTCTTCCCTTTTGCTTTTTCTCAAGAAAGTATTATTTCGGGTTTTAAGATTGATACCTAAGTGTAGCAGGATTAACATAAAAACAAAGAGAGCCTGATACTTTCCCTCTATCGGTACTTTTTGTCCTTAAGAATTCTGGAACACTGGGAGATTCCTTTCCCCGCTTCCAGAGATGCTGCCACGTGATAAAGGAAAGTTGTCCTGCCCCTTTTGATCCAGTGTGGGCTGAAATCTTGGGCCTGCTCTGTGTTGTCTAATGTATCTTACCTGTATGCAGGAAGTCATCGTGGGCTAAAAGATATGGTGCTTCAAATATGGAGGAGCCTTGCACTTGACATCTGTAAGGATGTCTGTGTCATAAGCTATTTGAGCCTTTTGTTAAGAGTTTAAATTGTATGTAAGAGAGGTAACCTTTTCAGTAGCCTTTTGGGATCGAGCTTCTTCAAAATGCTAGGTGGAGAACCTCAAGTAATCTCAGGGAGACAGGAAGTTGGAGTGTATTTTCTCAGATTTTGGCAATTACTCTGAGAATGCACCTGAAGATTCCCCATCAGAGGTGRTAGCTAGTCTAGGTTCAGACTCCAGGGATGTATATCATATTGGGGGATTAAGGAGTTAAATCTTTTTACAGTTCAGTGCTATATGTCTGTAGTCAGCTTAATCTAGTCTGAGGTTGCGCTGCAGTCTTCCTCTTTTCAGTTCCCCTTCCCTGTACCTGAATTAGCTGTGCAGGTGCTTGGTGAACCACGCCAGGGAACTGATAAGCCGAAAGCTGACTCTCTTCTTTTTTCCCCAGACTAGCTCAGTACACAGCTTTATGGAAAGTCGTTTGGGTGGAAGGGAAGAGATGACAATGAGTGGCTGGGCATCAGGGGAGGGTGAAGTTGAATCCAGAGTTTTGTGTTGGATCATGTCCTCATGGAGCCATGGTGTGAACATAGAAGGTGAATGGTTTGGTTGGATATGCTAATGTCATGGCTGGATATTTAAGGGCTTCAGTAAAGACAACAAAATTTACTAGCAGTAAAAGGCATGTGTGTTAAGATTATTTCTAATTACAGAGTCCATAAAGAGGTAAGATTCAATATTGCTGTTTCTTTAAACTGAAAACCCCTTTACTGATCACCTGTACGAAAAGGAAAAAAGTTCATTTTCAGCTGGACCTCTCTGAATCACTTTGAAACATGTAAAAAGTGTTCCTGTGCTAATTCTTACATTGAATTCTTCATTGTAGAGAACTTGAGCAGTGAAGTTCTGATTTACTCCAAGTGATTCTTTCCTGATGAAGATCACAAACTGGTAATCTGTGTGATAGCCTGCAGCAATCGTCCTAACTGCATCCTACRGGCTAGCTCTTTGCATGGAAGAGTTTTGAGCTATGCTTTGAAGTGGAAATCATAACTCTATTATGTGTCTTTAAACACACTGGAAATTAAGTATGCAGATAAGCATATACTGAGTTTGAACAGACTGTAGTATGTGTGGTTCAGCTTTGCTAGAACTTTTTAAATGAAACAAATTTTAGTCTCTCCTTCACATGCAGTTGCACTATTACTATGCATGTACTTACCCAGTGTAACAAATGCTACCAAGTTGTTTGTTTGAAGACTTTCTTTACAAAATATTTAATAGCTAGAGGTTTTATAACTATTGAGTAGCATTTTTCTCATTTTACAATTTTATTTCCTGAGGTTCTGCTTAAATGATAATCAACGATTAATTACTAATGTAACATATCTCACTTTCTTGCTTTTTACACTAGTGTTTTTTAAGGTGGTTTTGTAGTATTATTAAAGAAAGCTCAGATAGTTTGTAACTGTAGAACTATTTCTTTCCACAGTAACTGGAGGACACAGTCATATCTTTTGTAGCAAGAAGGTTGTGAAAAGAGCAATACTTTTGTGACTGAGATCTCCTAACAACATATTCTAAAAACTATTTCTAGATCCAAGACTATGTAATGACTGTACGTATGAGACACCTACAGACTGTTTTGATCTCTGTAGGAATTGCAGCTGCATAGCACCTCTATGAGCTGGCACTTAATTAAATTGACTTAGTATCAGACTTGGAAACTTTGATAAGTTTTAGGTATTAAATAAAGGATTTTTAAAAGCTCTTTTTTCCATGAGCAGAAACCCATGAATAGCAGAGTTGTAGGTGCTTGCATGGCAACTAGAGTTTTATTTGCTTCTATTTGAAACTCCTTCAAACCATGAGAAAAATTGAAAGAACTGAAACTACATCATCTGTTTTCTTTCCTTTGTAGCTTAATTGGGCCTTGTCGCTAAAACAAATTGATGTGACCCACATTACAGGATAGGAAGATGGAACAAGGAAAAAATACCCTAAAATTAATGCCAGCATGCTATATGCAGAGATGAGGATTTTCAATCTTATGTAATAGAAACTTTTTTAAAGGTCACCACCAGCAGAATTTGCATGTTCTGGGCTTAAAYATTTCTTGTATTTCCTCTCCACATTTACCTTTCCTGAACTCTGCTTTGGCCTAAATACAACCAAATATTTAATTAACCTAGTAATTATGTAGGACTATTGGCTACAATAAATCATTCAAATACAAGATAGGTAGATTGTATAATTTTGAATCTTTTTATTTCCAAATGTTCTGTGGGAGAGAGCTGGTTAATCATAGTAGCAGCTATTAAAGATCTTTAAGTCATCTGCACAGTTAAAATCGGAATTAATTTTGTCTCATCAGTGTTATAGCTGATACAGATATGTTGGTCCTGTAGCAGGAGACAAACTAAAATTTCTTTATAAGCTTGTAGTCTTTACCTTGAATTTCTTGGCTTGATGTTTAAGATGTCAAAGTTAGAATTTTGGAGGGTGGCTTGAAAGAGGGGGGAGAGTAGAGAGGGTACAAAAATTATGCTTGAGTCAAGTAAGTTTACAAGAGGCAAGTTCTACATTCCATTTTGGACATTAATTCTATTTTGTGTTTGTATACATATAAAAACAAAACTTCAGAAAATGACTAAAGTGTTTGTGAAAAGTATCAGAATGTAGGAAGGCTTACTTCTCTGTACAAATCTATTTAGATTAGGTAAATAGGTAACACAAAATATTTTTGTTCTGTCTTTACAGGACTTTATTTTTTCTGGAGGTGCTAACTCTCTAAGCCTGTTGTTGTATTATCTTTAAGTTTGTGGAGAAAAGGTGGTGGGTTTTTTTTTGTTTGGTTGGTTTTTGTTTTTTTTTTTTTTTTAATCCAAACTATTCAGATAATATGTGATGGATGCATTAAATACTGCTTTGAATATATTCCTGTTGATAGTCAGTATTCATTATAAAACTCTTTGAAGTTGTAAGCAGTGTCGTTATAAGTCATTTAAGCTGTGTGCACATCTGTGTGTATTTTTTCCTTGTAATAAATCCTAATTGAAGAACTATTCAAAAAAATGTTCATCTGAATAACCAAAAAGAAAAACCCAAAACATGGCTTGGACAAAATTTGACTAGCTTTTGAAAGTGATCATCTTTCTAGCACGTTTAGAAAAGAAGCAGGTGCAGATTCAGGATTTTCTCATATTAACATATATCTCTGTATTCATTTTTACCTCCTCTGACTTCAGCAGTTACGCTTAGATAAACAGAACTCCAGAGGAAAGTTGTTAACAGCAGCTCTTACAGTGGCAAACAGCTGGTCTCTCCAAACCTCATTGAAAAGTGCAGAGCTAGCACTGCAAGTAGAATTCACTGTTGTGCTGTATTTAGATAAAGTGCCTTTGACAAGTCTTACGAAGCTGCAACCTCCTAGGACAGAATTTCTCATTAAGTTTCTTTTTGTCTTTAATTTGTGACTGTTTTTCTCTTAGAGAGAAAAACTTCTGTTTCTTTTAAAAAAAACAAAACAAAACAAAGCTAGTCAGTCTTATGATGTTTCTTTTATGAGTAGATTTCTTCTGAATAAAATTTCTGATTTTTGTTGTGTATGTATGTCTTAGAAGAATCATTTAAATGGAAAGCAGTCGGGATTTGTTCACTGTTTATAGTCAGAATAAATGTAACTATGTAAGAATAATAATTAAAAAAACCCCTGGGAATGAGGCTTGACATCAGTCAGCCAGATGATAATCTTAGTCTTGTTTTGTGTTGGATTTTTTCTGAAGAATAATTAATTCAAACTTCTTAGTAACAAATCACCTTAGCTTGCAACTAAAAAACTCTTCTAAACATTGTGGTGCTTCCTGTGAACCAGAAAGGTATCTATAGGCTTAAAAGTTCTTTGAACTATAACAGCTTATATTCAGAAATGGGCTGACTTTTAAAAAGTATTGACCATCTCTCTTTATAAACTGAATATAAAAAAGAAAGGAAAAAACCTACATGTATCTATTTTACTTGAAGCATCTTTTCAGATAATAGGATTGCAGATCTGATTCTGTGTAGAACAGGGTGAGAAAGAGTGGTTTCGTACTTCTGTGCAATATTTTTGTAATTGGAGCTCTCACCCAGGATAGGGGAGAAAAAGATTTAATTCCATCTTCTTGAAGAAGAAAAAGTTTGGTTGACTTTCAGTGTTGCAGCCACTGTTTATGGGGTATACTTGAACAGGAGTGAGAGTGTATATTTTAAATTCTTGTTGTTGAAACTGTTCCAATGCAATGTGAAACAGAGATTCAGCCTGCTGACAGTGAGTGTGATGATAGGCCAGTTATGTCCAGAGTCCCCTTTCCTACCTAGAAAGGAGGGGGAAAACTGGGCTTCAGTCTCTGTTCTGCAGAGCTCCTCTCTTACAGATTGCTGTTGTGACCAGTTAAGATTTGACTGTGCACGAATAAACAGCTTTGTCGTGAAGGACTAAAATGGCTTTGTTCTCATACCCTTGGGTATACTTAAAAATGTGGTTTAGACCTCTGAAGAAATTCAAACACTGTTCCCCAGTGCAGAGGAGAGAACTGAATCTCTGGTCTTTCACATCCTGATTAAGTGCTGAATTCCAGGAGATGGTTCAATGGAATCGCTTCATCTGTTGAAGGGAGGAGCTTCCTTTCACTAGGGAAGTTCTGCAGGGTGCTTACGATCCTAGAGATTTTTTACATATTTTGTGATGCATCTCTCTTCTTCCCCTCCCTCCCCTCCCCGCAGTTGGCCACCCTCAGCATCTCCACGATCAGCCTGCTTAGCTGTCGAATCCTGAATTTATGACTCTGCTCTTGTTTTCAGTATTTATGATGTTCTTTGATTGTTTGTATAGTAGGATGCTTTACTATAAGAAATCTTGTAGGGAGTGAAAATTAAGGACCTTAAAGGTTTATGTGAGGATTGATTATATGTGGAATATGGAAAAGTCCCTCAAACACTAGAGTAAAAATCTGTGAAGCAGGAGAGCCAAAATTGCCTTTCATTTGGTTAATTTATTATTTCAACTTTAAGTTCTGGTCTTTGTGCTTTCTTTGAACTTACAGCTCTTTCTTTTCCATCCATTTGCCTGTTCCTATCTAGKAAGTTTCTGATTTAGTTTATTAAAGTTCTTTGATAATGTGTACGGGTATCTTTATAACCATGTAGACTAGATTATATAAAGTGCAGAGCAGAGATTTAGTTTTTAATGAGAAAAAGAATAAAAAACCCACTTTTTTTCCCCTAATTTCCTTTAAGGTTGCAGTGCTGAATAGGATTTCTTAGATAACAAAAGGAAGAATAAATTTTGTATCACAGAGAATTTATATTGAATTTATTAAAAGTAAATCTTTAAACTTTAGATCTTATCTCTAAAGACCCTGCTGTCATGATTGTTTGTAAAACAAACAAATTTCTGAGTATGGATATTTGTGAAAATTTAAGGTTGGAATATTTTATAASTGATACCATAAGTATTTTAGTAAAAATCTCTGTTCCATCTGTAAACAGAGAGAAAACAGTAACTCTGTTTCCCTTACAAAAAGAAATAGATTTTGTAAAAGCACATCAAAAGCTCAGATTTGTCCATTAAAAGTGTATTATTCCACCCTTGGTACACTGAATGAAAATTAAAGATGAAAATCTGTTTTACCTCAGGATAGCACTTGCAATCATTATGGTGTGTGGACTTCTCAGAATGGAACAGTTCAACACACATGCTTATTGGGTCTAGATTTTAAAATACATATCACAAAAAGTGCGTGTGTGTATATATATATACACACACATAGATGACCTGTCTCACAGTAGTGAGGGGGGGGGAAAAAGCTCGTATTTTAATAGGCAGGGGGAAAATAGTATCAACAGAGAATGCTGTAAACTTCCCTTTAATTGATATTTTACTCAAAATACTTGTTACTGACCCCACCCAAAAAACCTTTGTGTAAAAACTGTTTAAAATAATTAACTGCAATTTTATTACTGAGAATGGCTTGCAACAGTTGTTTTATCATTAATCATATTGGAGAAGATAACTTGGCAAAAATGTCAAGCAGTAGTAGACCATGCTCATACAAGAGAGGTGGTTTTCTGTCTTTGCACTGCTACTAGCTCAGCTCTATTTGTGGTAGGACGGTTCTATTGTAACCTATTTTAGTTTTTTACTTCTCTCCCATATCTGTTTTTTATCACTCTGAATTTTGCTTTTAAAACGAGCTTAGAATCATAGAATCATTAAGGTTGGAAAAGACCTCTAAGATCATCGAGTCCAACCGTGAACCCAACGCCACCATGCCCACTAAACCATGTCCCTAAGCGCCTCATCTACACGTCTTTTAAATACTTCCAGGGATGGTGACTCCACCACTTCCCTGGGCAGCCTSTTCCAATGCTTAACCACTCTTTCAGTAAAGAAATTTTTCCTAATGTCCAATCTAAACCTCCCCTGGCGCAACTTGAGGCCATTTCCTCTCGTCCTATCGCTAGTTGCTTGGCAGAAGAGACCAACACCCACCTCGCTGCAACCTCCTTTCAGGTAGTTGTAGAGCACAGTAAGGTCTCTCCTCAGCCTCCTCTTCTCCAGGCTAAACAGTCCCAGTTCCCTCTGCCGCTCCTCATAAGACTTGTTCTCTAGACCCTTCACCAGCCTCATTGCCCTCCTCTGGACACGCTCCAGCACCTCAATGTCCTTCTTGGAGTGAGGGGCCCAAAACTGAACACAGTATTCGAGGTGGGGCCTCACCAGTGCCGAGTACAGGGGCACGATCACTTCCCTACTCCTGCTGGCCACGCTATTTCTGATACAGGCCAGGATGCYRTTGGCCTTCTTGGCCACCTGGGCACACTGCCGGCTCATATTCAGCTGGCTGTCAACCAGCACCCCCAGGTCCTTTTCCGCCAGGCAGCTTTCCAGCCACTCTTCCCCCAGCCTGTAGCGTTGCATGGGGTTGTTGTGGCCAAAGTGCAGGACGCGGCACTTGGCCTTGTTGAACCTCATGCAGTTGGCCTCAGCCCATCGATCCAGCCTGTCCAGGTCCCTCTGCAGAGCCTTCCTACCCTCAAGCAGATCGACACTGCTGCCCAGCTTGGTGTCGTCTGCAAACTTACTGAGGGAGCACTCAATCCCCTCATCCAGATCGTTGATAAAGATATTGAACAAGACCAGCCCCAAAATGGAGCCCTGGGGGACACCGCTTGTGACCGGCCGCCAAGTGGACTTCGCTCCATTCACCACAACTCTCTGGGCCCGGCCGCCCAGCCAGTTTTCTACCCAGCGCAGAGTACACCTGTCTAGGCCATGAGCCGCCAGCTTCTCTAGGAGAATGCTGTGGGAGACAGTGTCGAAGACTTTACTGAAGTCCAGGTAGACCACATCCACAGCCTTTCCCTCATCCACTAGGCGGGTCACCTGGTCATAGAAGGAGATCAGGTTGGTCAAGCAGGACCTGCCTTTCATGAACCCGTGCTGGCTGGGCCTGATCCCCTGGTTGTCCCGCACATGGCTTGCAAGCGCCCTCAAGATGAACCGCTCCATAATCTTCCCTRGCACCGAGGTCAGGCTGACAGGCTTGTTCTAAAGTTGCCCTATGGTCTAGCTGACTGATAATTTTTACTTCTGAAATGCTATTTTTAGGTATTTCTCTGAGGTTAGTGTTTTGTTGTTTTCCCTTTAACTGTGTTTTTCTAATTTCTAGTCACTGCCTGCTGCTGTGCACYGTTCTCTTCATGTGATAATCCATAATTGCTTCTGTATTACTTCCTAATGCACCTTTGTGGGAAATAATTATACATATCACAAAAGCTTAGCTTGATGCTTTGAAGCCTGCCTTTATTTTTGTGTTCACAGTTGACTTTTTTTTTCCTCTAAGCTTCTTTGATTGCACTTTGGTAGTGATCTACAGGTGGAATTAATGCTGCTAGTCTTGATTGTCAATTATGCTTTTCTAAAATTAACTAAGATAGCATGGAGTGCATAGTTGTAGTAAAACTAACTTGAAAATAGTTTTTGAATTTGAAACAGTTATCTAAATGAGGTGAAGAATAATAACTTTGAGTGTTAGTGAAGCAATTTGAGTTGCTTCAAAAAAGAACCAACAGACAAACCTGTAGTCACAGCATTTGAACACGGTAGAATGAGACCTTGCAAGAAGGTCTTGCGCTGTTGACTTAGCTATCCCAATCTTGAATTGTATTTTAAATATGTATCTATTCAATTTAACCTTTGTCTTTCACAAAACTAACCAAAATTATGCTGTCTGGTATTTTGAACTATAGCATTCAGAGAGATACATGTGTAAGCTGTATTTTTCAAGGTGTGCGTTAATGTATGTTGTTCATGGGGTGTATGATCAGTTTTGTGGCCCTTTGGTCCATCTTCCTTTTGATGAGCCTGAAGAGTTTCTCTGTTTTAGCTGTAGCCTCGCCTTTCAGGAAGGAAGATGTTTGTCATTTCTTGGGAATACATGTTCTTACAATCAATTGATTTTTAAAGGGCACAAGATAAGGCTGTGGGTACTTGGTTAAAGGTCAACATATGTGTGTTAGTTCAGATTGGGAGTGTACATTTGAAATTAATTTCTTGAGTGTCTCCACTCACTTTGCTTTTACTCGTGCTGTTGTCCCTGAATATACTTAGGTTTGAATGAAATGAAACAGAAAGATATGCTGCAACCATGTATGGGCATTCAGCCAGGTAAGATCTAATCTGGATCAATCCCCCCCAAAATACGTATAATATGGACTTCAGGTTCTCAGCATCAGTTGTGTGCTCTATGAATCCACTTGTAGTAAGATCGGGTATCTGCAAAGGCAGGTGCAGCCGAAGTGAAGTTGCAACAAATTGCCTAATCTAATGCCTGTCAAAACAATATATGTTTTATGTACAATAGACCACATATAATTGCATGTACAATTATTTCCCTTAATAAGCTGTTGATTTCTCTGTATATTTGGTGTCTTTTACCCTTTGTTTAAATTTTCCTCCTATCTTGCTCTAAATCGCTTGTGCATCACATAAGTTGCTGAAATGTACTAGTCAGGAGGTCTTTCTTAAAGCATCTGTTCTGTTTGATGTATTCAAGTGGCTTTAAAAATAGTTAAAAGATACATTAGTTATAGAATCAACAGCCTGTAGTTTCTTTACATCCATTTGGAAAGTCTTAAACTCAGTTGGGTGTTATTTCTCACTTTTTTTTTCCCTTGAGCTATTGGGAAGTGCATTTGGGAATTAGCTGCTGGATGTTAAAACCACAGGAGGTATATGTTGTTTTTCAAAGTAGCTGTAACATTCTACTGTTCACTCTGTCTGCCTGATGGCTATGTTATTTAAAGAAGTGTGGGGAGGAAGGGCGGAGTGCTAGATCCTAAAGTTTTTATTAGGGTTGCTGTTAATGAGACATGAGTTTGTTTCTGTCTTCCTCCCACCCAAAAGGAACTGGCTTTTGTTTGAAATGCAGTGGGAAAATACTAGTTTGCTAAAATTGAAGATGTAAATAAGTTGAATAGTGTATTAGTGGGTTTTCTTTTCCTCCTTTTCTGGTCCTTAAGAAGAAGGGAGTATGTTGATCATTAATCATTTGTGTTAGCTTTAAATAGTACAGGTAGCGTGACTATTGTCAGAATTTAAAGGAGGGGTGAGTGAAATGAGTTAGTGTTCCCTTTCTGGAAAGGGAGGGCAACAAAGCAAAATCATAGAATCGTTTAGGTTGGAAAAGACCTTTAAGATGATTGAGTCTACCTGTTAACCTAGCAYTGTCAAGTCCACCACTAAACCATGTCCCTAAGTGCCTCATCTACACGTCTTTTAAATACTTCCAGGGATGGTGACTCCACCACTTCCCTGGGCAGCCTGTTCCAATGCTTGACAACCCTTTCARTGAAGAAATTTTTCCTAATATTCAATCTAAACCTCCCCTGGTGCAACTTGAGGCCATTTCCTCTCATCCTATCACTTGTTACTTGGGAGAAGAGACCGATAYCCACCTCACTCAAACCTCCTTTCAGGTAGTTGTAGAGCACAGTAAGGTCTCTCCTCAGCCTCCTCTTCTCCAGGCTAAACAGTCCCAGTTGCCTCAGCCGCTCCTCATAAGACTTGTTCTCCAGACCCTTCACCAGCTTCGTTGCCCTTCTCTGGACACGCTCCAGCACCTCAGCGTCCTTCTTGTAGTGAGGGGCCCAAAACTGAACACAGTATTCAAGGTGGGGCCTCACCAGTGCCGAGTACAGGGGCACGATCACTTCCCTACTCCTGCTGGCCACACTATTTCTGATACAGGCCAGGATGCCGTTGGCCTTCTTGGCCACCTGGGCACACTGCTGGCTCATATTCAGCYGGCTGYCAACCAGCACCCCCAGGTCCTTTTCCGACAGGCAGCTTTCCAGCCACTCTTCCCCCAGCCTGTAGCGTTGCATGGGGTTGTTGTGACCCAAGTGCRGGACCYGGCACTTRGCCTTGTTGAACCTCATGCAGTTGGCCTCAGCCCATCGATCCAGCCTGTCCAGATCCCCCTGCTACTTTTAACAACACCTCTGCTACTTTTAACAAATACACAATAGAAATTTTGCCTGGTTTACATTTATGGCATGTGGTGTATTGCACTCTAGGGAAACAGGCTTTGCTTTGGCACAACTATCAGTAACCCTCCTTTGSACCTGCTAGAAGCAAATATGAGGTGTACCAGGGCAACAGTTCTGATCTGAAAATTCTTTGGCAAGAATGCGTGTGGTTGATTTCAAGTAACTCTTAGACTCAAAACTACGTTTTAGAAATTAGCTGTCTTTTATTCTTAAAGTAGTTAGCAAGTTTCAAATAAGCAGTCTCTACAGGATACTCAGGAAGCCTGGTAGAGGAGTGCCAACATGGAGAAAGTTTCTTGGGCGAGGGCCAACTTAACAAATGCAAGCAGGCAAGCTTTGTGTCCAGACTTGTGTTTCAGCTTATGCTGATGGATTCAATGTCCTTAGAGCTCAGGCACTGAGGCGTGTGTTGCAGTAAAAATACTACAGTACAATGTGCTCGGTTTCATTCACTGCTGTGTTTGATGTTGGAGGATTAAGGGGAGGGGAAAGGATCAAGTACCCAGGATGCTCTGTTAGGAGGAGTAAGTGAATTTGATTGTCGTCAGAACTAGATTGCCATATGAGTTCAGAAAAGTGTTTGGCTCCTGAGGATAACTGCTCTAAAAATAGATTTGGAGGAGAGGTTTCTCTTGGGTCCAGTTTCGTGTTCCAGCAGAGCTGGCTTTAGGAAACTTGTTTGCTCCTGTTGCAAGACTACAGTGAGGATAAATCATTTCTTATTCTGCCTTCAACATTAATTTTTGAGATATCGACATTCGTTCTGTCTGTGGAAATCGAGCACTAATGTTATGGCTGACGACACAGGTATAATCCTAACCTTTTTGTGAACAAATGGAAAATGCGTAGTTGCAAATACCGGCTATGTCTGATTTTGTAATCAGCAAAATAACTGGCTTACTGTGGTGTGTTGGTGTTTTCTAGCCACTTTGCTGTTCTACTCTGCATTACAGGCTGCCTCTGTTCTCTTTGATTAAATGTTCTCTAGGGTAGAGGTATTTCATGAGTTTATGGCAGGTGGTTAATTGTAAGTTAGTTTTTGCTTGAGTAGATCACACATTAACATAAAAGACATTGTTTTGTCTTCAAATATCTGACTTTAAAGTCGTTTTTGGAGTATGTGAAATTACTAGGTGTCTTTAACATAAGCTAAAGTAAAAGGAATAAAGGTTTTCATACATTTTTATCTAGGCGTGACTGTTAATGCAGGGTGGGTGAGGTATAGGACTTTTAAAGATTTGCCGTTGAGGAATAGAGCACACTTTAAGACTTTGTGATGTCTGCCAAAAGACATCTGGTGGTGTAAGCACAGGCTTACCAGATATGGCAAGTGACCTACTTCTGACATGGCTGGCAGTATGTGCAGGGAAGGGGCTTGAATTGAGAATGAACTGTCTGGAATGAGCTCTGAGCCAGTGTCAGTCCTTGCAATGTTTTGTTCTGACCCTATGTGTAGGGTTATCTGTGCAGACCATAGGTAAATTTTATGTTACATAACTTCCATTTATATTAAAGCGTTGCCTGATCAAGCTGCCATGGTTGAATTCTTAGCAGAATTTTTCAAGAGTTTTGAAAATAATTCTTCTGTAAGATAGGAGGCCACAGCATAAAAATGTATCTTTGTGACTGTTGTGAATGATATTTTTATAGCAGAATCTGTTTTTGAGGGATTTGCATGAAACAGTCTTTTAGACTAGAAAAAATATGAACAGCTAGGCTTGATTACTTAAATGTCCTTTTTTTTTTTTTTTTCCCCTTTCTTCTTCCATTTTCCTGTTCTTTTCTTCTAATAAGTAAAGCCCCTTTCTTCAGAGGCAACTAGCAGTAAACAGTAGAAAACTAAGGTAAATGAGTAAGTGTGAAATACAGTAAGATTCTCTTTCCTGTTTGCCTCTACCTAGTTTGCTCTAGAACAAAGTTGTAACCTGGAATCATTTAAAATGTTTTTAGCCTTAAGGTTTCATTTTTAAATACATACAAAGCTTCCGTTGACTGTGTTGGAMCACAGGAGTAGCGAAGTTCTAGTATTACAAGTATAATTGTTTATTTCTGAATATTAAAAAGTTCCAACTCAAGAGTACGTTAAATAATTTTCACATACAGTTGATCATATTTCTGAATGTACTGGCACACGCTGCTTGTCTTTGCCTCTATTTTTAGGCTACCTGTACAACTTTCCCACAAGAGAGGTGTTATGATGAGTTATGTATATGGAACTTGCACGTATGTAATTAGGGTACTGTGCAGTAGCAAGCAATACATGCCTGATGTGAGGCTAAGTTGTCTTGTTTTCTCTCTGAATATTATTGGATAGCCTATACCAAGGCAACTTTTTGTTTAATATAGAAAAGAAATTAAATAGTTGGTATTTGATCTTTGTACGGARTAGTCTTAATAAAAGAATATTTTTTTTTCAATAAATTCTGAGCTGAGTAAGACCTGACAAAATCAGTTTGGTTTTTTGTTGTTGTTGTTTGTTTTGTTTTGTGGTGGCATTTGGGTTTTTTTTGTTTGGGTGTTTTTTNNNNTTTTTTTTTTTTTTTTTTTTTTATTTATTGGTCTGAACTCAGTATATAGCACAATGAATGTAATAAAAGGTTAGTTTATTACTTTGTTTTTTTTTTTTTTTATTTATTGGTCTGAACTCAGTATATAGCACAATGAATGTAATAAAAGGTTAGTTTATTACAGCTGTGAACCTGATGGCAAGCAGGGTCTGAAGGTACTTCTGTATAATATCTATTACAGAAGTCAGTCAGTCACCAATCTCTCACTACTCATCTTTCAGAGCTGCTCCATTTTATTCTAAAAAATGATCATGTTGATATTTAGCAGTTGAGAGTATTGTCTTTTTCTGTGATCAGTGTTGATAAATACATCAAACATTACTTGCAATTAGTATGATAAAGTTAACTCCCCACCTTATTATATTATCACAATATTCATGACAAAGTTYGTCGAGTATTTCAAAATCTGTAAGAAATAGTTTTACTTCAGTAGCTAGGACTGGATGTGGTTGAATGGGCAAAGGCTGGTGCTTAGAAGGGAGTGAAGTGGAATAGGCTGGTAGACATGAAACTGTGGCCAAGTCCCAGCCTTGCAGCGGTAGTATCAGGAGGCAGAAGAGCAGACCTTGAGCTTTGGAGAAAGGCCACAGGCATCTTTTTGGATGCACATGTATTTACTACATGTATCCCTCTTTCCCTAAAGTGATCCTAAAGCAATGGACCAAGCAATTTATGTCTTCTCTAGTGGTGATGTCCATTTGAAACCCCCTACYCATATGCTAGGTTGAGGTCTTTCTTTTCCCAGTGGTTTGTTTACAACTACTGTATTTTTTATATACACTTACCTTCCATATGTGCAGTTATAAATGAAGCTGTGACTTGCATTAAGTCTCTGTGTCATCCTTTTACTTGTATGTTCTATGGGACTGGAAGTCTAAAGGTATTCAGCATGTAGTGAATCTCTGCTTGATTCTAAGCAACAGGGAAGATATTTTTAGTTGGTAGAGTGTCTGAGCTTGGAGTCTTACCCTTAATATGGTTTAGATTTTTAGGCTTCTTAGGCTATTTGAATTTTCACGTTGATTCCGTGAGCTAATTCAGCTAGCTTTGAAACTTGCTACAGAAGAGACGCTTTTCTTCCAAGGTGTTTCTGCTGGTCATGTTGCCCTCTGGTGGCAGTTTGAGAACTGTTGGTATAAATGCAAAGCATCTCAAAAATGTTAAGCTCTGTATAAATACACACTAAAGGGGAGGGAGGGGGGATTTCCAACTAAGTTGTTAAGACAAATTACATGCCGGTTTTTGGTTGGTTATAGGGGTTTTACTTAGATAATCATCGAGCTTCCCGCTGTAATTCACAGTGATATGAAAAGCAAGTAACAGTGGTGAAGTTAAAAAAAAAAAAAAAAAAAAAAAAAAAAGTGTTACTCAAATGTCTTGTATTCTGTGTAGTCATAAGAAACAAGATTTATAATTATATCCTCAATCATAATTTTCGAACTCCTATACAAATCCATTTTTCCTACTTGTTTGCCTTACTTTAACAGAGACTAAGCATGGAGGAAGCAAGAATGGAAAGAAAGAAGGCCTCTCTGGAAGCTCATTTTTCACCTGGTTTATGGTAATTGCTTTGCTGGGAGTTTGGACATCAGTAGCAGTTGTCTGGTTTGAACTTGTAGATTATGAAGAAGTTCTAGGTAAGAATTTTAAATCTTAAGACGCTTCTCATAATAATTATGATATACATTAAATGAAGGCCATTTAAAATTTCTAGATAGCTGAATTGACTACTGCAGTGTTTGCAAATGACCTACATGATAAGAATAGGTAATGTAGTTCAGAAGGTACGTTTTAGTGCTGAACTCTATTATGATGTTAAAATGGGATTCTCATAAGACTGGAAAAGGCTATTAACATGCTGCATTTATTAAAGAACTGAAGAAATCTCCGAGGATAGATCTGGATCTCTTTGTAACATGTATGCTGTGGTTCATTTGAAATGTCAGCTAAATATGCATTGTTTCAGTTTAAGCTCTCGGAAACTTGCAGCAGTGGTTGAAAGTGGGCAGCTAATGTTACCACTCCTCTGATGGACTGTGTTGCCTATAGAGTCAGGACAACTGATCAGTCATCCTCTCGTGAATGAGTTGTTGAATGAYCTCAGTTTTAAGCTTGTAACGGTGATAATTGTATCTCAATATGACAATGTTAAGATAGTATTGTTAATATAATATCTAAGGGTGAAAATTAATGTATCAAATTTCAAGATGTATGTCCATAGGTAGAGCTATTGTCCCTGATCTTGTAGGCTTCAGCAATGCACTTTTGCAAGCTTTACAGCTTTACAAGTCTATTGGTACATCCTTTTTTGATCTGGACTGATTTTACGAGAAGCTTCTGGTTTGAAACTTAATCGGGTCTAGTGATGCAAATAATGGTTTCTATATTTTTACCATGCATGCAGCCAAAGCAAAGGATTTCCGTTATAACTTGTCAGAGGTCCTACAAGGTAGGATATTGGAGAAATAAGATTGCTTTACAGTCCCTTGGCTAAAAATTTTGGTTTACTTTTTTGTTTTTAATTTTTTAGAGAATTACTGTTCTTCTACAATGACATGAAGCTCAGTCATTTCTCATCTGTCTCATTCTCCATGGCTTTGAAGATGATACAATTCTTATTTCTAGAGAATTACATTTATTCCATCAGTCTGTTGTGTTTAACTATAAACCGATGAAGATCCTTTCTAGTTGATTGCTTCCGTACAATGGTGATGGCCTTATTTTTGTCTATTCTAGACCCAAGTGTGAACTTCTTCTTTCACAAAGCTGTTTTCTAACTTTCTAAGTACCATATTAAGAACTATATTTCATTTATTTTAATGGCAACCAAGTTCTGCCTCCATTTAGAGAATGTCAATTAAATTGACAAACTATAAGGACTTAGAGTTCTTCTGCAAACAGTGTGCAGAGTTTCAATCCTATTAAAAGTTATGTATTTTAAGTTATGAATTTTATTAAAACTAATTAGATAGTTCTCTAATCACTTGGTGATCCCAGGATACTTCTAATCCTGGATACCACGTTTCTGTGCTAAAAATTCTTTTTGAATAGAAACTGGGTTCTCCTTTTGCTAGGGCTGGTAGAGCTGCAGTTTCAAAAATAAAAGTGAGAAGTCTGATGTATTCACCTATAGTCATCTATAAAAGGATGGTTAACTTTTTTGTCTTCAGTGAATGTTATACAGTTGTTGATAAAATTATGAATGTTTTTCGTTTGTCCAGGAAGTAGGTTGCTTACCTTCTATTAACTTGGCACTAAAAATTATATACCTAACTTCTTTTTTTTTCTGAGAATTTAGAATGGCAAGAAGCATATAATCAGAAAACAAACAGTGATTATTTGATTAATTCTTGTTTTATTGTTTCTTTTCCCTCAAACATGTTGAATGTTCCTTGTGAACTTAAATTTTATTCTGAGCAAAGCATGTTCACATAAAGTGTATCACTTAATTACAGGTTTGTTTTAAATCTGCRAGCACCAAAACAAATGTGTGGAAAAAAGACTAACTTGTGTTCAGTCTAAAGTCTAGGAAATGCAGAAAGGAACTTAAAATATTTGTAATATTTTCCAGGAAATTTAAAATACGGTAAAGAAGAGTATGGCTAAATCATTTTTAAAAAAAAAAAAAAAAAAAGGTAACAACCTAGCATTGGCAGTCAACCATCACACATTGAAAGCACTGTGCTGGAAACAAACTGCTGAATCCCTAATTCTTTCTTCTTCCTCTCTTTGCATTTCTAGGCAAGCTTGGAATATATGATGCTGATGGAGACGGAGATTTTGATGTGGAAGATGCTAAAGTATTGCTAGGCAAGTACAAACACAGATGGAATAATTGTATAATTCAGTTGTCATTCATGTTTGGTTTTTCTTTAATGTCAAAACAATATTTCTGTTTTTTCCTAATTGAAGGACTTAAATTGATTTAATTGTGATAGGTTTTTTTCTAATGCAAGTTGTAGGATTGTATGTGCAACTTGCTACAAGTTGTGTTCTTTTTCTTCTAATATAGCAATGTAACTGGAAAGCATTTAATTACAGGATGATTTTGAAGTTAGGTGGTTGATGCTGCTCTATTGACTTCTGAAAAGATGGTTGTGATTATTAATAAATTTATCAGATGCAGGGCTTAAGATGCTTCAAGAGTTAAAACGTTGCTTATGTTAACATGTTAAGCCAGGTCCATTTTAAAATGACTTCCAACAGGCCTTTGTACTACTTAGATGACAATTTGTTCAGCGTATTTTTGTACTGTCTTTCCTCTATTCTGAGTTCTCCACAAGTCTGTCTGTTTTCTTTGCCCTTCAGAAATTCTACATGACATGGGTTTTTCTTTGATGTTGAAACACTGGTTTTAGGCTTCTGTTCCTTGTAGTTTGGGAGAATGTCTTTTTGCTCACCACGTATCTTCAAAGAGAAATTTCAWTCACTAAATATGCTTTGTGATACTGCCCTTCTAGCAGTTAAAGCACTACCATCTTCAGCTTCACAATCAAGCATTGGATACATACTTCTTGCATACCTGATGTTAGAAAGTTTACTTTTCTTTAATTTGTTCAAGTGTAAACCTATTCTGAGCACACAAACCTAGCAAGTTAAACAAATAAACAAAACAACAAAAAACCCCAGCATAGTAAATAATAGCTCAAGCAGAGGGCAAAGYGGAGTGTCTCAAACTAGTCAAAGTTATCAATAGTATATTAGAATCATAGAATTGTTTAGGTTGGAAAAGACCTTTTAAGATCATCAAGTCCAACTGTTAACTTAGCATTGCCAAGTCCACCACTAAACCATGTCCCTAATTAGGATGTTATGGCTTGCTATTTGAAACTCATACTCCATAAAAATCAGTTTATCATCAGTTTTTTTTCTCCACTTATGTTTGCAGAAATAAGCAAGTCTTTTCGGGGGGTTCATTTGTTTAGTCCCTTCATGGTTAAAGAACACCCATGCGATCAAAATTACTGAACTAGTTTGCAGTGGTGTGAATGTGAGAGGCACTCCAAAGAATTTCCAGTGCTCTGAATGACTTCAGAGCTACAAATTGGGTGTTAATTATAAATGGTGAATAAGATAACACTTTGTATAGTTATAATCCTAATCTTTCTCTGTCTATTATGTAGTGTACAGAAAGTGGATATCAATCTCTTGTGGGTCATATTAGTTGGATTCAGATTGCCAAGTTGGTAGCCAGAAACATGCTGCTGCTTTGTTACATCTCTGTTTTATGCAACTTGATATAGCTGGGAATTCTGCCAGTACATGACAGTGTTTCTATTATAAGCTTGTCTTATCACGCATTTAAACCTTATACTTCAAATGTGACATTAAAAGGTCACAGATCAAAAGTTATTTTTATTATTTTTGAATACTTGCTTAGGAATATGATTTAATCTCATTTAAATTTAAGAATATTTTCTGCAGTACAAAGGAAATGGTAAATTTTGAAAAGTTACATGACACTGATAAAAATTATGAATATAAAAATGTATTTTTTCTAATAACTAGCACGTAATGTTATTAACTGAAGTTCCCACTGAAGTGCTTGTTTGTATTTTAACATTTAATATGAACTAAAAAATGAACACCACTATGCAGACTAAAATTATTTCATTGATGCAAAAACTGGAATACTAGATTCCCTCTTGAGGAATTTGTCTTCCAGAATTAAGTCTTTGTAGTAAAGAAAACCAGATAGTAAGCCTGTATTCAACTGCATTAGGGTAACTTTCTAAATATCGAATGCATAGCTCCTTTTATATTTTATTTGTGAGGATTTTGGTAGTACATATGCTGTGTTTGAAGACTTCTTACTTTCTGAGATTTTTCTCTGGGTCAGACTACCATAAAAGCAAGTGGTTTCTCTGCTAATTTAATATTGACTTAAAAAGGAGATACCACTGTTTGATGTTTAATGCTAGGAAGTCATATGCTTTTTTCTTTTCTGTTCTTTAGCTATTACTAAGCTACTATATATTGAAATTGTGGCGTGTACAGTGGTTTAATGTTGTCCACTTCCATAATCTTTAGTTTTTGCTACAAATTTAAAGATTTAATTTGCATATTAATGATAAATATATTTATCAGTTAATTTAATTTTGAGAATGCTTCCACCAGGGTGAGTTTATTTTATATTTCAAAGAATGGTTTAGTAGCTGATAACTTGGTAGTTTTCTGTACTACTTGGGCACAACTAAATAGAAGAATTAAAACTTATTATTTTATTTCTTGTACGTATAAGGTATGATAGGGTCTGTTCTTTTTTTTTTTTTGTTGAAATCAATGGAGGTTTGATGATTAAGTTCTCTTGAGGTATTTGTGTACTTTTAAAAACAGTGTGCAAGAAGTGTGTTCTTCCCCTCTTCCTCGCCCCACCCCAAGTAAGGGGGCGGGGGGGAGGGAAACCCCACCTAAAACCCACCCAGCCAGCTAACCCCAAAAATTTATTGAGTTAGTTTTGTATCCATTTATAAAAAAAAATTACACAGGGTGGAAATGCGAACTTGTTGAAGCTAGTCTGCAGTTATCTTGCAGATTCTTTCTTTTTCACAGGTATTTGTGAGGTTCTGTTTACTGAATTCCTTTTGGTAATGGGAAGAGAGGCTTCTTAATCTGTTCCTTTGTGGGGTACTGTCATCAGTAATTCTCTTCCCGCTTTTTGTTCACCTCGCTCTGTTTGTTCTTTGAAGGAAGTAATTCTTCTCAGGAGAAGTGTTATACCTTTGTACTTGAGCACTGAGTACAGAGAAACGGTGGCTTTAGTAGTATTACAAAAAAATGCATGTATAGAGTGTACCAATGTCTGTTGTAATAGAATCTTTGGAGCCGAGCCATTTTTTGTACTTCAGTCCTTTTTAACAAGCAACAATATCCTGAGAAATTCTACTTAAATGGCTGCAGTACTTAGTACAATTTTGGAACTGCAGCTACAGAAAGTCATCAATATATATTGTTCTTGTGCATTTAGTTCAGAGTAGTCTGGCTATGCAGAAAATGGAAAAAAAACCCCAACCCTAGTGTATCAGCAAACAAAGGGTAGTAAACAATAGAATGCAAGCTTCTGTAAACCAACTCTTTTTCCCCTGGATCACCTATAGTAGAAAAGGATGTTTGCAAGCAGTTGTACAAAGATGGCAGATTCAGAAAATCTGTGGTGAGATAATAGGAGTTAAAAGAATGCTTTTGTATGGTTCAGCTGTTTAGGATAAGTTTCATACTCTTCTATATTTTTCTTACGTTCTACTGTAGCACCTTCAAATATTAAAAGCTTGCATATGCTCATTCTCGTAAAAGAGATGTTTGCAGGAGAAGAAAGGCTTTGTCTTGTTAAATGAATGTAGGCAAGCCCTCTGCCCCATTGGTTGCGGTAACACTGTTGAATAGGTAAAGATTTTGACTCCCTCGATTACTGTTTGATTTAAATTGTAATGTTTAGACTTCTCTTGAAATAAAGTAATTATTTCCTGTGAGTCCCTGATTTTAGCATGGTATGGCTGCCTGATTGGGGAGTTCCATTTTTGTCACCATTTTCAGGCACTTCTTACCATGTTTATTTGTGCTTATCAGTACGTGAGTTTTACTTTGAAAAGCAGTTCTTCTTGATTATGGAGATGAATGAAGACCAAAACCAGTTTGAGTATTAATTAGTTTGGGTGTTTTTTTAACTCCTTCTAAGAAAGAAAAAAGATAAATATATGAAATAATGTGTTACTTTCTGTAACTCAGGCTGAAGTGTCTTTTTGTTTGTTTGGTTTGGTTTGTTTTTTTTTTTTACCCTTAGATTCAAAGGCCATTATATTAATCTTTGATAGTTTTTGTAAAGAATTGTAAAGGAAGGGTTTGGGGTTTTGTTGTTTGGTGGTTTTTATGGTCAAGACTATGAGATGTATTCTTTCAGTTTCTATGGTTCCCTTTGGTGTCCTAATCTTTTCAAAGAAAATATGCAGCTGTACTCCCTGTTATATTTTATAAAGATAATTGCCCAAGAGTCTTATTCTTGACTTAGTGCAAGAACAGGGGCATCTACATGGTTCTTCGCGTGCTTACAGAAATGCTATCTAAAGCCTGGGGTCTTTTGTGAGTGGTGGGTTGGGTTTTTTTTGTTGTTTGTTTGGCTTTTTTAATGCCAGATTCCGACAGAATAGAATGATACAAATATTTATAAATCGGGGGACAGAATAGAATGATACAAATATTTATAAATGGGGGGGGGGGGGGTGGGTGTTTTTTTTTTTGTTGGTTTTTTTTTAGATTCAGGTTTCCATTCATAAATTGAGATTTCTGTCTTCAGTAAATATACTTACTTTGGTTTATGTCTTTACATCTTGCTTGGTCCAAATTTTGAAAACAAATTAGAATGATGGCTGACTACCATGCATAAAGTTAAGTCTATAAAATTTAATTTTTATAGAACTAAGCCATGGAAGAAGTTGGAGAGGGATATTTATAATACCTTGATTGCCTCCTGGATTCAATCTGTCATTTTTAAACCTTTGGGCTATCCAGTGAAAAATTAAAGAGAATGGCTGGTCACTCAAGTAGAGGTTCTGGACATCCAGGTACAAGGATGTGGGACATCATGGACTTGGAAGTTACCTCAGAATTATCATTGATACTTTCACTATGTGCTGTAAGAAAAATGTGTTGAAATGTGTTAAATGTCTCTGCTGTGAACTCCTCTATCTTGAATGTTTCATTAACCTGCACCTAATATTGCTTCGTAGTCTGCATGTGCAACATGTTCACTTAATTTTATGTCTCAACAATCTGTCTTCACCTTTAGCTCACTTTTCTACTTCTCCTTCCAGCACAAACGAAGGTTTGTTCTGGTTAGAAGTGGGGGAAATTCCTCCCTCTCCCGCTTTAAAGCTTACCAATAATTGACGTTTGTCATTGCTTGATCATTCTGTTGTACTTTTTCCAGAATGGAAAAGTTGAAATGTTATTTAGTAATAACTGTAAAACAGGAGGGAAAAAAAGAGAGCATTAATTATGGCTTACTTGTGTTTTACAAACACCAGTTAGATCAGTGGGTCTTGTAGCCCAAGATAGCAACTCCTGGTATCAAAGAGTTTAGAAGTGACAACCTCTTTCTTCATTGCTCTGGCCATGTCTACTTTAGCTGTCTTTAGCCTGCTTTAGATTTTCTATGTAACAATACATACACCCTTTATATTGGCTACCTGTTCATTTTTATCTAGTGTTCTGTATATCCTCAGGTTTGGAATTAATTCCTGAGGATCAAGTATATCATGTAGAATATGTATCATAGAAAAAAATGGTTGAGAAGCATGTTAAAAAAAAAACAAACAAGCAAACAAACTGCAAAACAACCCCCCCCCCCAGCAATTAGTCCTCACTTCTAAGCAAAATCAAAATTCTGCATGGTAGAATAAATGTTATCCTTAACAGTATGTCTGTGACAAGTTTGTTTAAATGCTGTGTGCTTTTAAATGTTATTCTCAGCTATCAATTGCAAGCTCTCAAATTTGAACATGATGGTTTTAAAAAAAAAAAAAAGGCAAATTGGATGATTTTAAGTAGTGGAGGATTACTGTTAAAAAACTGTCTAAAGGTAAATGCTGCAGCAAGAAAACTGAATATAAATGGATTTGGTTTTAGGACTAGGAAGAAGGGAAAGCAAAGCTGCTGCCTTTTTTAAGATTTTGGCATAATATTGTGCATGTTTATTGTCCAAATTATAGTCTGTACTTTGAAAGATTCAACTTTCTTAACATCTTTCTATTTCCTAATTAGCATTCCTGTAAAGACTGCTGTCTGTGACATGAGATGTCTTTCACAGATCCCCCTTTTACAGTTTCCTCTTTCCACCTAACTGCTGTCTCTCTTTTTTTTTTTCCTTCCCTGTCTCTCTCTCTCTCTCTCTTTCCTCTGTTCTTGTGTAGGCCTGACCAAAGATGGCAGTAATGAAAATATTGATTMCCTTGAGGAAGTCCTTAATATTTTAGCAGAGGAAAGCTCTGATTGGTTTTATGGCTTTCTCTCATTTCTCTATGATGTATTGACTCCTTTTGAAATACTAGAAGAAGAAGAGAGCGAAGCTGCAGATGATGTTGATGGTACGTCACAGAATGAAGGGGTTCAGGGAAAAAAGACTTGTGTTATTTTGGATTTACAGAACCAGTGACTGAGAGACTAATTTGATTGGCTTTCGAAAATGTCCATGAAGTCATCAGTCTTAATATAACAGGAATTTATGGCATTGAGGGGAAACTCCCAAATGGACACTATAAAGATTGAGCTCAAGTCAGCCATGTAATGTAGTTTTGCTAGTTGAAAGCCATTCAGTGACTTTTCCATTTTTGTGACAGGATGACAAATACTACACAGTTGTGTAAATATGTAGAATGAAACGTGTATCTGCGGTTGCGTAGTTGGTTTCTGTATGAGCTTCAATTTGTGCATTTTGTGCACAAAGCTAAGTGTAATAACCTCTACTGTTAACACTATAACATTTGTCTTTCTAGCAAACRTTAACTGAAGCGTTTTGTAACAGCTTTGATTGTAAAGTATTCTGGCATGATTGCATTATGTAAATACATATTTATATGTTAATCCTTAGTATAGACATGACAATGATAATTCTCTTGTGAAATATAATTTTAATAAATAATTTATTTTGTGATTCACCGATTTCTCAGATAAATTCTTTTTACCTGTTCAAATAAAAGCACTTCATTTAAAAGTGCGTGAAAATTTTACAGAAACATTTATTTCTAAGTTCGCTAACATCTGTTGTATTCGGAAGATATGATATCACTACATGGTTTATTCCCACTGATTTGTCTGTTTTCAAACTAAGTTTTCAGTCATTTTTTTTAATATAACAATCACACCACAAGGGTTGTTCTAAATTTGTTTGAGTTTTTTTTAAGGTGGGCCTTTTATGGAAGTGGGAAGCTGTGATTATGTATTTCTAATGTAATATTGAATATATTAAAGACTAATTGGAAATGAGAATGTAATGTCTTCTATTCCTTGCTAAATTCAAGAACTTAATGCAGTTTTGCAAATTTTGATCCTTTTCCTGTGGAACTGTTTTATGACAGTCGTTCCAAAAATATTTTTCATGTACATGAATTCTGTCTGCTATCATAAAGTTATTGGTATAGAAAGGAGAGTTTATAATTGTGTTCTGCAGTTTATATCAGGTACTAAAAGCTGAAACTGAGTTGTCATTTTAATACATGAATAGTGTACTCAATCAGATTATTATTAAAATTATATGAAATTGTTTATAGTGATGCCTGCTATGCTTAAGTTTGTATCTGTTTCCCGTATAAATTTATACTCACGTTTTAACACTAGTGGATGCAGGCTGAAATTTTAACCTGTTTTTAAATTAAATGAATTTTCACTTGCTTTGGCATGGCAATTTTAAAGCAATTTAATATGCCTGTTTAAAAAAAAACTTTCATTAAATCATCCAACTCAGGGTTCTACTCAATCTTTAAAAAGTAATAAAAAAGAAAAAGTGTTAGTGTTAAGCAAGTGAAGTGGTTTCTTTAAAAAAAAAAAAAAAAAAAAAGTGAAGTGTTAATACTGCTGCTTAAGATTTACAAATGAAATAGAGCCACATAAACATTAGTCACATTTTCTTCCAAATATTTGAGGATTAGGTTATAAGAAAGTTAATAACATGTAAATTTAATGGTTTTTATTATGAGATATATGAAGCATAAGGCAAAGAAAATAAAAAAACCCCTATACTTTATGAAAATAAATGCTAGTAGATCTGTGGAATATTACTGAGAAGTTTCTTATCAAGTGCAAGAAACTTGCAAATTATCTGAGATGTAGGAAATAAGCAAGCTTGGTTTGTTTGGTTTGGTTTTTTTTCTCTTTTAATTTTAGAAGCATATTTGAATTAGAAATAAGAGTTTCATCACTATTGTGGGATAATAGTATCTCTCAGTATGAATTAGAAGAATTGTCATGGGACATTGAATTCTATTGTAGATGCTTCAATAATGGAACTAGATAGCTGAAAAGAGGAGGAAAACATCTACTATGAGAATTCTGTATCATGAATTTATACCAAATAGTTAAAATACTTGTTGATAATCTGATGACGTTTCCAGTGAAATAAATATATTGCTTGAACCATGAAAAAGCTGCAGGCACTGAAATAGCTAATGGTTACATCAGTTTAAGTTGGGCTAGGGAGATGAAATGCAGGCCAAGAAAGTTCTGATTTGATATCATGGAAGTTCCTTGTTAATTTTATTAAGTGTGTGGAATTCTGCTCAAAAACAATTATAGTGGGAATAAAGAATCTGTAGGAAGAGAAAAAGCGGCAGGGGGGAAGACCTAGGGGAAATATTAACAGTAAATAACTTTCTAGAGTGTTTAGTTTCCAGAATACAGGTTTTTTTTCAGAAGTGTTCCCTCTTGCCTGGTGTTGTTCCTGTTGAGTTATCAATTAAACCCTCACCGGTGGTGAGCAGAGCTGTCAAAGCTCTCCTAGAGTTTGGGATAGAAGTGTTTGATTTTAATGAATTGCATTAATTGTTGTGATTGCAAGCAGGACTTGGCTAGTAAGGGTGGTAATAAGATTTGGATGAGTCTTCAGTTATATCAGCATGGCAGTTTTTTTAAAAAAAAGTATTTAACAGCAAAAAGGTTAAGCTGAGTGTGATTATGCAAATAAGGAAGGAAAACTGAACTCTATCTCAACTCTTGCTTCTAAGTCCACACAAAGTGTTTGAAATTAGTTGAGGAAATTGAAACCTAAATTTTTAGTTTGATTCGTGGTGACTATCAGTTATATAAAATACAGTCAGTATGTTAACGTTTTAAAAGAAGTCCAGAGAATTTTTAAAGTGGTTTTAAGCTGTAGGTAGAAAGCTGTAGCAGCTTTGCCCTCTGATACTCTTTTAGAGTAATTATTTCAGAAGGCAAAGCTGCTGTTTTCTACCTACAGTTTTTGGTTTGAGAATTTAAAATAGGAGCAAATTAGTAGCAAACCATGTTTTTAATAAGGAAAATATATTGTTCAAGTGATAGAATTTCCTAGGTTTTGTAGCTAGTAAAGAATGAAATTTTAGTGATTTTATGTCAAATTGAACACAGAGCTTTCATTAGCTGCCTTCATATTCCTTACAGGTCATTTATATTAAATTTTACAGAGCTGTAGAAGTAAATGTCTGTGACTAAAGTTGTAGTCTTCCGGTTTGGCCATCGTTTTTTAGAAATATGCAGGATGTTTTGCTTTGCCATTTTCTAATGTTGGTAAATGTTTGATATTTTARCTGCCAGTCTTCAGCAGACATTTACAACCTTCAAACAAAATGCTGCATTAACATTTGTAGCATAAGCTCTTGCTTGCTTTGTTGTGATACTAATGTAAAGAAATTGCAGGGGGAAAAAACCTTAATACCCATATATCTGAAGTGGCTGAGAACTTATGGAAGGTTTGAACCCCAGATTTCTGTGACCACCTTCAACAATATTTAATTTGAAAGTAAGACAGTGTTTTATGGGGGGGGGGCAGAAATCACAATGCTCATACAGAATAACTTAGAATTGAATAGAATAAACAGAAAATTGTTCGCATATCTGTTAATTCTTATTGCAACAACTTTTTTTTTCCCCTCAAAAAATGAGCTTTTTTGAGAACGTGTTCAATCTTTCACTCTTGAAATTTGTTTCACAAGGTCAGTGAATAAGTCTTGCCACCTGTAGCTTTCATTTTATGGTAATTTTGCATTATTAGTTACTCTCCATTGACTAGCCTTAGAAGAAACTGATTTTTTTATAACAGTTATTCATATAGGTTACAGTTGGATGGAGGGGTAGAAGAATAATGTATTGAAGCATTAGAAGTATTTTTGTTTCATTTCATAATAGTTAATGGTCAAATGGGAGAAAAAAACACCTATATTGTAAACATGATTTGATTAGTATTTGAGTGCTGGGGAAAGCTGTTGCGTACAGTTCAGTCATTTTGGACAGATGCATACTCTTTTGCCTATTCAGTTGCCATCAGTTAAGCAGCTATTGTAATGATGGCACAGCAGCATGAAATACATTAAATGCTGCCTTTCATACGGTCAGTTAGAATGGATTCCTAAAGATGAGACTARTAAAGGCAAGACTTGCTTGTTGGTTTCTTATACCTTCTCATACAAGATGCAACATATGCACCTGTAACTTCAGAAAATGCTTTCTGCCCTGTGTCTCTGATTTGAATTTTTCTTCTAAAATTAGGCAATTAAATAAGCAAGAGATATTAAAGCAACTTACTGAGAATGTATTGAGAGTATTTTAATTTTTTTTTTATGCTAGTTGTGTGAATTAAAAAAGCTCTCTTGCATTTGGGAGGGTTACAGGCTGTGGTATGCCTGACAATCTGCATACAGGTAATGAGTTCAGTTTAAGGTAAGTGRGTGCTAGCCTTCTGTCAGTAAGCTCTTTTGTTTAACAGAAGACCTTGTATATCCAATGTAGCATATTATAAATGCAGAATAATAGTAATAATGATGTGCAGGTGCATATGCATACAATCATAGCTTTTTCTGACTTGCAATTCTGCTGGAGAAGGAAAACAAAAAGGAGAGAAAAAAAGGTTAATAATGGTTTTGGCTTACAGAGTTGTATTTCCTTCATTAGTTCTGCAATTTTAATATCTTTTACTAATTTTCTGTGTGGTGAAGGAGGTTTTTGATGGGACCTCATGAATTAAGGCAAGAGTCTGAACACAAGCCCTAATGTTTAAAGCTTGACACTTTCTGTTCTGTTATCCAGGCTTTGCACAAATTGCAGAAGGGTAGCAAGTTCTTTCTGTCAGCTGCTTAGTGCTAACCTTAACCATATGCTTTCTATGGTAAATGTGAAGTAGCCTCTTCCTTTTTCACATGTAAGTGGATAAGCCACCTTCATTAGCTTATATTTGTTGCATGATGCTGCAGGTTAAAAGGGTTTATGCAGGTAGATGTTGTGGTGAAATTGATTTACAGGAATTTTTTCATGAGGCAAAGCCTTTTGTGTAGCAAGGATATTAAAGTTTTCAATATTATTATATGAATAATATAAAATTTGCATATGCAAGAATAAACTTCAGGTTTCTCAAGATACTGTTAAATATGAGAACATTATATGTGAACATCTGTGAAACTGCTCAAAAAGACTGAGTGCTTTGTGTTATCTATTATTTTTGTTTTGCAGTGCTTACCTTTCTGAATATAAATAGTATTCATATATTTTTCTTTTGATGCTGAAATTCTAAAGCTGTGCTCTCACTTGGGGGTTCTTTTTGTGGAGGTTGTTGTTGGAGATTTTTATGAGGAAAAATAGAGGAAACAACTGGATTTTGTTGCAGAATTAGAATGCTTTGTAATATTCTGTTTCAAAGAATCAGTTAAGATACTGTTTGCTGCCATTAGGCATTATGTAAAAATAACCACTTTGACATGAACATTTAATTTTTAGTATGACTGTTTAAAGCAGCTCTTTGGAAAATATTGGAAACCTATCCTACTTCAAGTAACTTTGAAGTCTACTTTTTAATTCACTGACTCCAATAGTAGCCATTTCTGACATTCCATTATTATTATATTCCATTATAACCACATATGTGGTTATAAATTCTATATTTCTTTCTGTATTGCCAGCACTGGACACTTACAATGTAGGAAAAAATGAAAATGAGTAGAAAAAAGAAGGAACTTAAACTAGCTCAAAAGAGGTGTGAAGACACTTGAACTGGAACTTAGAATAAGGGTCCACAAGTTCAGTTACATGATTCATAAAGTTCTGGATACTGGTTTGTGTGCCCCAAGGCTGTAAGAGCCTAAGTCTTTGCCAGTGAGTTTACTTAGATGCCAGATTTTATCACATGCCCCAGGACATTGCTATCTTGGAAGAGTGAAGTGTTTTGCACCTATGTCTTGCTTCAGCCTGTTTGCGGTTCACAAATGAGACTTCCCTGTGCTGCAGCCATTATAGGGACCCAGTCAGGTGGAAATCAAGATGCAGCAGGATTTCTGTCTTGTGATTATTACATAATATTAAGATTTTGAAATATATTATTCTACATACTTTTCCTGTAAATGGGTCTGTTCATAATATGTTAAACTATACGGAATTATGTCATGCATTGATAATTTGCTGAGAATCTTAACACTATTCATTGTATAAAAGCAGATTGAAACAAATTACTGCTTGCCTGAATATTTAACAAGTGAAATATCAATAATCAGTGAACAAGGTTTTTTGTAATCTTTCAATGTAGTGCATATACTTTTATGTAAAAATAATTTCAAATATCTGTATGATATTTTTTTGCATATACAGGTCTTTGTAAAATTTTCTGTTTTCCCTGTCAAGACATGCTTATAAGTGTGTATCTTAAAATATCCAGTAATGTTTAATTTTACTATGAAAAGAGGGGAGGAGCTAGAAATTTAAATATGGCTTTGTGCAACTTTGCTGAGTATCTTTTATTATTTGTATTTTCATTGGTGCTGTAGTATAACAAAGTTGGAGTCTATTCTTCCTTTTATGTGAGAAAATTGTTTACTTATTGTTCCACACTGCTTAAAAGTAGTAAGATTGAATAATGAATTTAGTAAAGTTAGAACTCTGGACTTCAGCAATGATGGTAATTGTGAGGGAAGAGCTTAAAAAGGCTTTCATATCCCAGGTATGAGTTTGTAAGGAAATTGATCTAAAAATTGTATTTTTACCTGGCTAACCCATTTTTAAGAAATTTTGGCCATAATGTCAATGCTTGATACTTTGAAAACATGTAAGATAGAAATTGGATGCAAGTTGATTACAATGACTTTGATGGCTACATTCTTTAAATTTATGAATTTTTTTTAGAGTAGAATATGGGGATTTTGTTTGTTCTGTTTTTTAAGAATAAACGTTGAGGTATATTGATGTAGTTTGGGTAGTTATTAATTGTTTTCTGGAAACCAAAGCTTGAGGTTCAGATGTCCAATGTAGGCACTTTATATGTCTGAATGAGAAGCCTAATGTTGAAACATGGGAATATCTCTTCTAGTTTAGTAAGATTACGTATAAGTTTTAAAAATATATTTACCATAACTTTTCTTAACTTTCTAGTTGKTTTTTTTTGGGTAGCAATGCACATGATTTTTGTGGTTAAGGCAGTTGTGTTTATGGGGTTTAGGTCTTAATCCACAGCAGCATGATGGTGATAATCTAATCTCTTTTTATGGTATTAGAAAGATGAGGCTAATTATTATTTGTATTTTGGGGAAAGCTTTTGCCTTCATGCCTCTTGTGGAACTAGGTGTAAAGTACAATCAAGATGCTGAATGACCTCAATTTCTGTTAGCTACAATGGGGAAAGAGGGCAGCACCTGACTTTGGAGAGTAAGGTTTATTTTTTTAATAAAAGTCTTAACAGTCTTAAATAGTCTTAAGTAAAGCAGTAAGTATTTTAACTGAAATGAAATGGCAACTGCTTTTTGGAATATGAGCAATACCTCTGCCAAAACACGTATTTTCCATTGGATAAAGAAACATAGATTGTAATTCATTGTAAGAAAATACTCATTTATATAATCTACAGTACATTGGTGCTTAAAGATCTTTTGAGTTAATATGTTTATTAAATATATTTCTATACAATTTTATAAATAAGTTAGTGGGTTTGAGAGAGAACTGGCACAATACATAGCAGAGAAATCAGCTGGGATATTCGTCATAATTACGTGGCATCATGCTGTCTGGAGAGAACTGAGGTAGCTCTAAGAAGTTACAAAGCATCTCAAGTAGTGTGCATCTGGTAATGTGGTACTTTTCTTGGATTAATTAGTCTTCTATCTCAGTACTTGTGGTGGTCTTGCTACTGAAGATGCTTCATTCTTAATGAGTTAACATTTGGTATCTCTCCATAGCATTGTAGTGTGCTATGTAAAGATAACTTTTTACATGGCATGGCAGATTAGAAAATTTTATGTCATGTTTGTTGAAYATCACAGATATGTTCATAACCTATTTCCATTTTGCAACAAATCAGGTGAGGAGCCAGGAGGGGTAGCCAAGAAAAAAACTAAAGTCAAAGGTATTTTTAATGTTCTTTTTCTTGTGGAACTTTATGCAGATAATGATGTCTGAAATGCATGCGCATTGCAAATACAGATTGCAGGTTATAATAATGTTTACTAATACCAGCTATGTTGGCTAAGTGTTGTCTAATGTGCAGCAAACTATTATCCTCCCCATATTTCAGTAAGGTTTTTTTTTTTTACTACCAATTGTAATTTAATGGCAATGCGAGTGCTTTCCTAACTAGAGATTATATTTTGTTTGTGCAAATTTTTTTACAACAGTTGTCTCGTTTGGATTATAAGTAGTTTATGTTAACTTCATATTCTGCATGTTTAAAAAAAAAGTTCTGATATATATGCAGATTTTGGTCTGTGTGAAATCCTCCTTTAGTTATCTTCCATGAATTCATGATACTATTACTATATTGTAATTGGACTTGAGCACCTTAATTTCTGCTTAAGTCTGTACTTAAATAGTTTCATCTATTTCTTTCTTATGGGAGGAGAAATTTAGGTAAAGTTCAATAACTTGCCCTTTAATATTATTTGCAGGATTGATTGCAGTGATGATACTTATAAATTTTCCAAAATCTTAAAGAAGGATAGCTTGCAATCGATTTATGCCATATATTTATGTATAATTGCATTGCTGTATGAAGAGGACATAATGGTCTAAATGTCTTCAGTGCAACAGAGACTAAAAAAGCTTATCAGCCTCAGCAAAACAGCAAACTACTAGATGTACTTCAGGTGCTTAATTTTTTAGATGTGTTCAGTTATCTCCACACAGCATGGTGCTACGTAAAGAACACAGTCTCTTTGTTGCATTAAAGACACTTAGACTTTAATGTGTTTTTTTCTAGCAGTATGTGAAAAATGCACGCTGTTTGTAATACAAAGTCTCATTAGGAAAAAAGTGTATTTGCTGAGGGAAGCTCTCATGCTCATGTGAATGTGACTTTTCTTAGCATCTTGCATGCAAGTTGAAATTTTTAGCATTTGTTCCACATTGTGCTTGGTATGACTTGGTTGCAAATTGTGTGTTTCCAAGAGTGTAATAAATGTCATTTAACAATTCATTCCTGAGTTTTGGATTATTTTTCAATGTTTGATATGAGAATGAAGAAATGGTATGATATATTTCAAATGCTTTATGCCAAAAAAACAGTKGGAAGGAACCGTGATGTTATTCCTTTTAGACTGAGCTGTGTGATTGAATTGTTCACTCACAGAAATGTTACACAGTGGTTAGAGGCAGATATTACAGGAGAAATGTTGTCACTTGCCTGGTTTTTGCCTCAACAGACTGCAGTTTCTCTCGAAAGTCGAAATAAAAATAGARCTGTAGCATTTTATATATAAAATCTTCATTGCTTTTTTAATAATGGGACAGTATTAGTTTTAAATACAAATACTGCATACAGATATTCAATGGAAAAATTTCTAAATTTTATTGAGTTAAAAATTCCTTATTCTGGAGAATGCTGCTGGTACTGACAATGTTTTTCAAAACTGGGGGCAAAGTGGAAGTAAATATCGAACATTTAAATGTCAAGGATGCTGTTCTGACTGTTCTTCTGATATATTACCTAGATACCATGTCACAGCCAAATGTGAATTGAAATAGAGGAAAATAAGCACAAGAGGTACAACTCTAAAAGTAAAACAAACAAAAAAGTAATTACTAATAACACTACATATGGAAAAGCAAAGATGTACGAATTAATTTACAATTGTTACTTTGATTTCACTGAATATAGTCAAACCAAGTTAACTTTTTTGGAGTTGATTTAGTTCACCAGGACATTGCCATTTCTTCTTAATTATGGTGTAGTTATTTCTTATTTTTGTAAAATATATACTTAAGATACATTTTTAAGTCTTGGCCTAATCTAAGGTAACAATGTCAGTAAAATGTTGTAGCATACATTTGTGTTGTTATAACACTTTCATTTGTAGTTTTAGGAAGTTGAGAAAATTGTGAAAAAAATTTCTTTTGGTGATGCTCTTGACGCTTCTAGATCCTACAACAGTGATACTGTTGTCAAAGATTCAAAATTTACTGTGATTTTCATGCTCACAGACAAAACTGGTTTTAGCATTCTGTAGAAGACTGGTAAGATAATAGAGGCATGGTTTTCACTAGACTAATGCTTTATTTGGATGCAGTTGCAGTAAGCTAAGGTTATTGGCTGGGTGCATGGTGTGAGATATTGCTAAAAGTCAGAACTAATTTGTTCAAATGGCTTAAAGCTTAAATAGTTGATTATACAAGTTTAAATTGGCGTATAACAAATGTTAAGTAAGAATTTGATGAAAGCTTTTAGGTAGTTGCTCATGAGATGTTTTCTGATCTAAGAATGGTTCTCTTATTGAACATTTCCTCTTTTTTAAATGAAAAACTAAAAAGTAAAAGAAGCAATTAAAGAACCGCTCAAGAAATTAAAGGAGAAGCAGGAATCCAAGAAGGAGGAAATCAAAGATGAGGAAGGAAAAAAGAAAGCCAGGAAAGGAAAAGATGCTACTGATCGAAAGGACAAGAAAGCTGTTGATATGAATAAATTAAAGAAAGATTCTGACAAGGCTAAAAGAGACAGAGGAAAGGAAAAGGAAAAAAGCCTAGACAAAAATGTGAAATCCAAGGWGGCTACAAAAAAATCAGCCAGTGAAAAGGATGGTACTATTCAGGTGGGAAAAGACAAAGAAACAAAAAAGATAGTTAAGAACCCATCCAAAGACGACAAGAAAGAAAAGAAATAAACAGAGTTCTGGTTGTGCTAATGAGGAACAGAACTCAAGAATGAGAAATTCAGCATATTTATATGTATGTGGTAAATATGGCAATAAGAAGATAATGTTTTCTGGAAATGAGTGTGAACAAAGGCTATATATAATCATTTTTTGAAAACTGTTAAGCATGTACTGGCATTGTAAACACAAAGCAAAAATGTCTGCTGTGAAACTCAAATATGTACATATGTTAATATGACTGACTAACAATGTGTATTGAAAACAGAAATATCAAACTGATGCCAGTTACTTCAAGCATACTCTAAATCTGGTTTTGTTGTTTGTTTTTTTTTTTTTTTTTNTTTTTTTTTTTTTTTTTTTTTTTTTCTCTTCTCTTTGTTTCCTTGTATTAAAATGCTGTTTTCTTGATGTGGGGATGAAAGTCTAATGTTGTATATCAAATGCAAGTTTAAAAGCAATATTAAGAGGATTATCAGGACACATTAGTGGAAACTCACAAAAAAATATTTCTGTTTCACAAAAACAACCAAGAGGAGCATTAGTAGAACGTATTGTCATAGGAATTTAGCAAATAAATGTAACTTATTGCCTGCTAAACTTTTTTTCCTTAAGTAGACTGAGAAAACTGTTTTATACGCAAACACTCAAACCAACTTCAGTGTTGCATTTACTTATGAGACTTCAGTGTATACTCAACCAAAGTGTTGCAACACTTTTGTTTATTGATCCTGTGACAATATGTTCTGCTTTTCTTCTGTCCTTTCTTTCTGTATTTATTTTTTAGCTATCTTTAGGTCTGAAAACTTGATTCACTGTCACTTTTCAGTTTACTGTGTCCTGATTTTTTTCAGTTTTCCAAGCTTCTGGTAATGAATACTTCTGAAAATTAGGCCACCTATTTCACCATTGATGGGTATTGTTGGATTCCAATCACATTTTAAGAAGTGATATGCTACTACTACTGTATTCTGGTTGAACTTGATTAGAGAACAGTTTATGTATTTTTGCAACTATTATTTTCTTCAGACACCACTTTTGCAGTACGTGATACTTCTGTAAGCAAGCTCCTGTGTTAGTTTGCTCTTACAGCTTCTGTATTTTTAGCACTGATTAATGATTTATCCAGCAGTCTCATTAGAATAAACAAAGTTACAAAACATTTCTTCAGAGGTATTTCAGTATCTTATTGAATCTATACTTGCTTTCAAGTTTATATGGAAAAGGAATGTTTTCTAATTTTACTAGACAAATAATATCACTTAGTATGTTGAAATATTAATTGCACAATAAAACTACACAAGATTCGGAACAAAATTGGTAATGAAGGTTGAAGATTTATTATTGTAATACTGCAGTATTGTTTTACAGAAAACAAAACTAAGGAGTGAAATTGAGCATGAGTATATGCATGTGGGTGGTGGTGTAAAGTCCTGAAGGTTGATTCTGTTTGTGGTTTTGCTTAAATTTTGTGTATAACAGTTGGCAATACACTTTTCTCAGACTTTCGATACAGCACATACATGTCTCTGTAATATGCTTTGATTCCTAGATGTGTAAGATGTGGTAATATGGTAAGATATAATCTGATTTGATTTTTTTTTTTTTTGAGGAAACTTATGGAAAATAGTTCAAATGAAAGCCATAGAAAATAGTGCAGTAGCTTAAAATTCTAGCTGTGATAGTTAACAGAGATTATATACTGAGCTATTTTCTAAATATTTATATATGTGTGAAGAAGGAGGGAAAAGATGTGTGCATTATGAACACTATAGTGCTTAGCAAAATACTTGACAGAATGAAGATCTAATAAAGGCACTTGCATAATGAGCATTCTCTTTTAGGTTTTGGTAATGATAGACGTGTTTATTCATCTTTGCTCTGATAGGTGTTAAGATATATATTTGATAGAGGAGCACTGAGTGGTATAGTGCACATCACTTTTTATTTTCTCCCCTAATGTGACAGAAGTTGTAACTGTCTGGGAGTGAAATTTGGAATGAGTTGCCTTTCTGATCAATATATTATTGTATCTATGACCCAAAGTTTATCTGGTTCTAGAAAAGTTTCGTTTTTTTTTTCCAAAGAACGTTTTATTTGAGCAGCACTCCAAGCTATACAGATAGCCACACAATAAAATGAGATTTTTTGCCCCAGAGATTTGTTTTGCTGTTGTATACCTCTATGAAATATTGTYATTCAACTTAACATGGCAAGTTACCACATAAGCTCAAAAAATGCACCACACAAGTAAAAACTGAGTGCAACTTTATTTTGATAAAGAGATGAGAGAAAATAGTATCTTGCAAAAAGTAAATGACTTAACATACTACATACTCAACAGGATTGAATAGGAATCAGTGATAAACATGATAGATGTGTATAAAAAGCTTGAAAGCAAAGTTAAGAAATGTGCAAGGAAAACAAAGAAATACTCTTGCTAGTCCCTTCTTTCCTTTTACACACCCTAAGTGCTTGTTGGCTGTGAAATATTGAATATCTTTTGAAATACTTTGAATCTATTTATTGTTCATGAAACAGGGCAAGTGGTTGTCTGGAATTGGAGATGTGAGTTATCGGAGGATATAAGGACTTATTTAAAGAGGTGTATATGTAAGGGAAGTGAACTGTATTTGTGAAAGCAGGGTGGCTGTGTCTACGCTTCCAGATTCTGAGGTATGAGACAGTGGCTAATTTAAGTAATGGGTTTTATCTCCATATGTAGTTAAAGATGATTGTAGAAGGAAGTAACTTCTTACTCTTGTAGCCATTAATATTACTGCAGCAAAGGATGAATATAAGTCTTAATAATATTTTTGAATATTTCAGTTTTTTTTTTTAATGACACAGAAGAAAATTGGCAAAAAATGAAGTGTAAATTTGGCTTTTTTCTTATAGCTTCTGATCTTGACTCCATACTAGTAGACTCTTAGTTACAGTACTTTTAGATACAGTCTAACTACTTAACTTCATGTAATTTAACTAATACAAAGAGGTGTAAGTAGGATTAATTCTRTTATTCCTGTTCCCATTACTTATATAGGGTAATGGAATAAATATATGTTTTCCTCACGATGCATAAAATAATAAAATCTTTCTAGTTTACACAAAGTTGTTTTGAGGCATACTAGTCCTATTTGTATTGAGATATGTTTGACTCCAGTAGAAACCTGGTAATTTTTTTTTTTAAAACTTTACTGACTTGAAATATAGTACTTATATTGTTCCACTTAAAGTTACTTTTACAACATTGTTAGTAGTACAGGAATGTTCATTATAGTGTAGCCTCTGCTTTCTTAAATATTATTTTTCTATTGATTTCTGTGCATACAGGTCTTGAGAAACCAGTTTGTTTTGGGCAGTGTGCATGTATGTGTTTATTTAAGAAGGTAGTTTTATCTTAATTGACCTTGGAACTTATATTTAAATATGAACCTAGGAAAAATGACGTAGGGTTATAGGAGAATTCTGATTGGAAGGGACTTCAGGAGATCCTTATTCCAAGATCCTGCTCAAAACAGGGTCATCTCAGAGGTATGACTAGGTTACGCTGGCCGTTATCCAGTGTGGTCTTTAAAACCTCTAAGGATGGGAATGTACAGCCTCTCTGTGCGGCCTTTTCCACTGGTTTGACTGTCCTCATGGCGGGGTGTGCGTGTGGGTGCGTGTGTGTAAGTTTTTCTTATATCCAGTCTGAACCTCTCTTGTTTAAGTCTTGCTTGAATCCTTTGTAAAGGATAGCTGAGAGGAGGATTAGGCTAATACCAATACATTCTTTCTTGAGGACATGGTGTCTTAAGATGTGGCATAATCTTTCAAGGATATGGATTATCTTTGTCTCTTACCATGGTGTTGATCATTGCTGTTATTGGTTGCTTTCTTTTCATTGTGTTTTGATCTAAACAGACTCTGGTATAGATAGTAAGCATCTTAGTGGTGAAATTCTATCAGTCATACTTTTTCTGTAGTAATTTAGTTGTCAAAAGAAACTGGAGATTGAGATTACCTTATTTTGAAGAAACTACTGTTCTCTTCATCAGATCTTCTAAGATTTAACATATGAATTTAAAATACTTCTTCTTATTCTGAGCAGCATGTTATAAAGTTCAAATTAGTTCTTCATAGAACCTATAAAATTGATCATATGAAGCAGTTTTTACCCAAAGAGAAAAACAGTGAGAAAAACCTGCTGCCTGTTTTTCTTCTGGATACTGAATAGATGTTGAGAATAACATAGTCATTTGTTCAGTTACTTTGAAATAAAGGCAGGTGCTTAAATTTCTGTCCCTTTTTTCCCCCTCATTGTACGTTTGTCTTCAAAACATGTATGTTTACTATCTGAATACACTTTAGTTTTTGTACATATCACTGTATATCAGGACAGCCCTGTAATTGTGATTAACTGTTTGAATATGTTTTGGAGAGTTTAACATCAGTTAATTTAGTTGAAGCAACTTTCTTAGTTTATAACTGAATCAGATCAAAAAGAGCATAAAGTTAACTTTATAACTGAAAAATGCAGGCCTTAAAGAAAGATCTGTCCCAGCACAGCCAACATCACCAGAATCTGAGGASACCATCCAGCCTGCTGAGAAGTCATATGTTGAATCAGGTAAGGCCTTTCRTAAACCATAGGTGAAACAAAAGACATAATGCTTCATATGAATTATAATTCTGTTTCCTCAGCATGCAAACTCACTGTGTTATTTCTTTGGGTAGAAAAAGAAATCTTTCATCTATTTTATGTGTTGCTTATCCACTACAGTTTATTTAACAGGAATCACTATTGATAACTTTATATAAATCACTGACCATGAAAAGTTTATAATTTAAATGTTTAGAAGGCACTCTTGTCAGCTCTCATGGTTACCATTGGAACCATATCACATCAGAATAACTTTCTGCTGATGTACAGTTGTGGTTTTGATACATATGCAACAGTATACCCAATCAGAATAACAGCAGATTCTCCACCTTAAAAAAAACAAAAACAAAAAAACCCAAAAAACCCCCAACCAACTTCATAAGACTAATCAAATATTCACTTTTCCACTAAAACCAATAGTATATCATAAATACAGCTTCTAGTGTTGAAAAAAATCATTTAAACATTTTAAAAGCCCCATAAGTATTAGTAAAAAGTATTAGGTTCAGTAGGAATTCAAGAAAAAATATTTTTACACATCACATTTCAGAGATGTGATTTGCATTTTAGTGTTATTCAGAGAGTACTTTTTTTTTTTCCCCTGTTCCTTGAAGAGGCTCATCCTACTTCATGTTTATGTGAACCTAACACAATAACCCACAAATGTGGAGCATGTGGTCAATAAAATGGAATATAGAATTTGTTTTAAAAGACTTGCATTCCTTTTCTTAAGTTATCATTTATAAAATATATCAAGTTAAGATGTCRTTTYCTTTTTTTTTTTTCCCCTCCTTTTTCTTCTTCATAACTGGTACCATTTTGGATCTTTATTTGAAAAATGCAGCTGTGATTTGATTTTGTGCCGTTGAGCTTCTCAATGTTAATTTCAGGACATTTATATGAAGGCAACTCTTCATACAAATTATGTCCTGGGCTGGTGTGTTAGATGACAATCACTTGTCCCTGAAATCAGTTTGTGATTTATTCTGCTATGAATTGCCAGGAGAAGACCTTGATATTGTAATGTTAGTATCTATTTTCCCTGTTTGTAAAGCCAACAAAACCCCATTTCTGCAAGTGACATTTTGTTGTCAAATAAGACATGCTAGTGCTGCTGCCTAAATTGTACGAAAGTAATGGATGAAAGTGTTAGTAAAATAATTACTTACAAGAGAATTCTTCGTTTGAATAGTTATCTGAAGTTATTAATGTTACTGCCACTGAGAAAAAAGATAAGTGCAGAAAATGCAGTGTAGATAAATTCTTCCAATTCATCTTCAGAATGAATCTGATGTGACTGATGCAATACTTTCCATATTGGAGAGTAAGCAAAACCAAAGTGGTTTTGTAATTGCGTGAGTTGCAGAGGTTCACCAAGTCAATCTCTACGGAACTTTACTGGATGGAATAAGAACTTTATGGAGGCTACTAAAAGCTGCAAACCTTGAGCTAATGTTTAGACTTTGCCTTTTGCACTTACCTTCACTGCAATTTATTATCCTTTTAGAGCACAAGAATGCTGACATAGAATTGGAAGAGGGAATTCAGTCTGTTCTTCATGAARCTCTCCATTCCCAGCCTGGTAATGCATTAACACTTAGAAATTACTGAAGAATTTATAAATACTGCCATAGGCTAGACAAATCTCAGAGTCTGGTTTTGGTATGCACTTAAAGTGCTTTTGCCTGCACAAAACATTCTAATCTGCTAATTTGTCATTTTCAAGAAAATTCAGAAAGTTCAGTCACCAAATCCTAAAACTGTGGCCTCTTACCCAGAGGTTTTTGGCAGCAGTAGCTCAAATCAGTCAGTTGACAAAAACTTCCTCAAAATACTGTGTAGAGTGCTAGAATGGGTAAACAGAGATTGTTTTTACTGTGGTTTTCTCCAGTAGCAAAGAAGGCACTGGCAAGTCAGTGCAGATACTTTGAGTTTATACTGCTGGAAGGTGCAGACAAGTCATCTATCCCCTCCCTGTCCCCTTTGGGGACAAGTTGAAAAACACGAAGGGTGTGCTGAAGACTGAATATGTGCTGCTAATAGAATTTGCCAAAGAGTAGCTATTCTCTAACAATCTGTATTATTGATTAGGAGAGAGACACGAAGATGTAGATGGAAGTATAAATGACCAGTGGCAAGTGAAGGAAGAAATACATGGAGAAACTTTTGAAGATCCTACAACAGATGACTTGCTCAGAGAATTACAGAATGAAGTGCCAAAAGCATATGAGACACCAGACTCAGTTCAGAAAGGTATCAGAATGACTAAATGGATTTAAAATTAAATTTTGCCAACAATAAGAACAGACAAATGGAAATATGTCTCATTAAAAACTTGACTCGTAATTTCTACTTGCAATAGAGACTTAGCAAATGTCAACCACAGCAAGTATTATTTAGCAAATAAATATTTTTTAAATCAAAGTGGGATACTTTAATGCCATGTGTTTTGGAATCCAGGTAACAATATATTATTGTTTACTTATTGCTTTCAACCAAACAAATTAATCTGTGCTCCAGGTATGCATATCTCCCTCAATAGAGGGACTTCTATAATATCTGTATGCAGTCTGCTTCTGGACTTTCTGGTTTATTAAACTAAATTTTAAGAGTGTATTAGCACAGCCTTTTGTAGACAGGCTTATTCTCACTCTACTTGCCTTCTAATGTGGCTCTCTAAGAGAATTTTATACATGAACTATATTGCAAGTCCTGTTGAGAACGTAACATCATATAAAGAAGATGCTCATATCCTGCTGCCTTGGGGCATTGACGGGATGATAAAAATTGTTTATAGTCAAAATATTAAAGCAGAATCATATGATCTAAATCCAACTTAGGGAAAATATTTCTGAAKGCTTTTTCTCTGCAGTACTGAAAATTTTACATATATCTTAATACCTCTTTTTGAAAAACTCGTGTAATGGATGTCATCTAAAAGTTTTGATTGTTGGAAGTACACTGAGATTCTTTTTTCACAGCTCAAGTAATTCTTTTCAGTCTGGGTCTATTACACCTCCTTGTTTCTGTATCTCTTCTATTCATCCACAGTGCAAGTAGAAGTAGGGGAATAGAGGAGAAATTAAAATTCCAGTTACTTTAAATCTTTAAAATTACTATTAAGAAGGCAAAGTGAATATGTTCTTCTTTCTTTACATTTACACAGAAATTTCTGTGGAGAGTCATCTTTTTTTGAGCAAATGTGTATAGAGTTTATGTGTGTATACACCTTCTCAGTATTATATATAAGAATAAAATTATACATTTTATTCTTTCAATCTACATACATTATCTTGCTGGCATTAGAAGAAATTTGCTTAGAATTTCTGCTTAGAAATTTGACTCTATTCTTACATAATATTCTGTTACAGGGTTTGTGGTATCGTGTATTCATTTAAAAAATTTAAAATTTGTAAATACGTATTTGTTTCTCAGATGCTGATCTTTTGGCAGATGATCTTGGAGCAATGGAGCCTGAACCATATGAAGCTCCAGGTATAATTTTGTTTTTCCAAACTCAGTAATATTGGTTTTCTGCCTAAATGTAGCAAATTATATGAGAAAGCAAAATAGAAAAGGTTAGACTGGTTTAGTAATATATAATTTTGAAAATGTTTTTTTCTCCAAACAACTGTTCTTGATTGTCTTTGGATATTTTTACTCTGACTGAGATGACTGTATCATATTTGCTATTGCAAATGGTTCTTAAAAAGAACAGATGATAGGTATAGAAACTTTGCTTTCATTGGTGCAAAAACTTCATTTTTACTTTTTTAGGTGTTTCTGGTTGTTGTGTATGATTGGGATCTGGATAGGCAAGAGATCTGAGGTTGTACAGTCTAAGAAAGTGAGAATGAGGTTTATTGCTTATATTACTACTGTCTTACAGTCTAGAATGCCAGGGTTCTTCTAGCTTATTATTCTTGGCATTAGTCAGAAACTTGTGTTCTCACATGGAACATGTCACCTTTCAGAAGCATCCAGTTTGTAACCTTTCCTTCAGGACTGTTTGTTTCTTTATGGATCAGAGAGCGAGTCAGCACCAAGGACTTCATTCTGAACTATCCTTGCACTGTCTCTCTATACAACCTAATTCATCTTTAAAGCTTTTTGAAATTTTGCCTGGACTAATCCAATTAGCTTACAGTAATCTTCATATTGTGCTTGATATCACATACAATGACAAGCTCATCTTTCCCATTATGAAGAAACATTAGGTGGATATTACAGTTTCCCTGCTATCTGATAAGTATTTTTTTCTGGATGCTAATAATTCTTCTTTGTAGTACAGGCATCCTCTTCCATTTACATTAGACATTAATTTCTGTTTGGACTAGGCTTCTTATCTTTGGCTCAATGTTAGTTCTGGACTTTACAGTCCTGTTTGATGCCAAATATGACAGAAAAATAATTTTATTTGTTTGATACAGCTAAAACTGCTTATTCCTATCTTTGTGGGAGATTACTGCTTTCCAGTTACCGATTCGGAATCCAAGCTGCGGTGCTTCCAAAGTAAAACGATAGTTACTTTACCTTCAGTATCATGTGTTGTCAGATGTATCATACTGAGTATATTAATAACACAATCACAAGGAATTGTAGTCACAGAGGAAAATAATCCACATATTTAGCTATGCAATGAAGAAAAGTAAATTGCTCTAAATCTGCAATGCCAGAAGCAAATGTACATATTTCTCAAGGTCCAAGTTCTGGCTCTTACCTTGTCTTCTGTAGATCATTACCAGTGGTCCTTCTGCACGTTAGTAAAGAAGCTACTTTAGAACTTTGAGGATAGGGGAAGATTACATTTTTATTCATATTAGAACAACTATTAAAAAATATTCATGGAGACTAATGGCTCTTGTGGATTTAGTTTTCATACAGAGAGTATAACAGAGGACTAGAAGAGAGGGTGGCCCAACACCTTCCATTAGATTGCCATCTGTCAAGTTGCAAGTGTCTGTAAGGTTTTAATTTGTTGGTTTTCAACTAAGGAGCTACATTTGGCTATTGACAGACACATTATGGATGCAAGTTAAAATAATCGAGTTTTAAAAATATTTCACATTTTTAATTTAAAAAATATTTCTTTTTTCATATTTAATTTACAGTTTCATATGAATATGATATGGATGTGGAAAAGACAGTAAGTGATCCAGAAGCTCCAGGTTTGTAAATTTTCATGACTTCAGATTATAATATAATAACTTACACTTTTTTAAACATGCTTCAAAGTAATGTGTCATATTGACTGTTCCGTCACAGTTTTATTTTCAAACAGTTTTTTGGGTAGTTTCAAATAAGCCTGATTTTTGCAGCTGTGTTACCATTACAGTTGTGAACACAACACTCCRTGAATCCAATCCACAAATACTTAACATAAATATCTTGTTCTGTCAGGAGTCTTCCAGTCTAATCAATGGATTGTCTAAGACCTATTTGTATTCCTAATTTTAAGCCTAAATACAAATATGCATGAACTTATTATATTGTGTGACTTACGGTGTAGCTTCTAGATGTGTTTTACAATCCAGCTGTCACTTCCAAATAAAACATTGTAATATTAACTCAGTATGTTTTAGTTCTGTTACTCTTGAGCTAAATATGTGACCTTTTTAACTTCTTTTGTGCTATTTAGCTGTTGCATGAAAATTTGATTAGAATATAAAATATTTATGTTTAAGGTGACTCTGAGCTAATGCAAGAAGATGCTATTGAACATTACACAGGTACAGTCCAAAGTCTTATTTCATTATATTGAAGTTTCATTGAATTTTGGCCCCAAACCAGGCCAAAAAAACCCCAAAACATTGGAGCTCATAGATAGCATCAGTTCCTTAGTTATTACATCTATATTTTTATTTATGTTCTGAAAAAATAYGAAGATCTACATGAATACTACTTTTCTGTAATGTCAGCCAAATGGGCAGAATAATATTTTGAGGGTTAAATTTGCAGGAGAAAGGATGTTTGTATTTTAAATTGCATAGAAATGTTTCTGTGGATGAAAAGTAATTTGAATTCGCCAAAGATGTTGAAGTTAGTGTGATAACTGTCAGGAAAAAAAGTAGTATCTCTAAAAAATTTTTTTTAAAAAGCAAGCAAGCCATAACAAACGGATTCCGAAATTCCACTGTAGAAGTTTGCTGTATATAGAAATTATTTCTGAGTATTTCCATTCTGAATTGTAGGTAATTTGTAGGTGATTTCATGAACTGTATAAGAAAAGCCTACTGATAGTGCTTTATCTTTTTTAAGTTTATCTTGTGATGCCAAAAAATGATTCAGTTCTTTTCACAGGATCTTTTAGAAACTTCATCTTTGTTGAACTCTTATTAACTTTAATGCAGTATAAAGTACTGTAGTTTTGAATATCTTTTTTGTCCTGAATAAACTTGACACTGTATTATTTGTGTGTATTTATTGTCTTAAAAATCATATTGATTTTTTTTTTTTCTTTAAACAGAGGATAGAGTGCATGGAGATGATAATGAAGACCATGGTATGACAACTGCTATATTTAATGACATGACAGTATCAAAGTCTTTCATTAATATGAAAGTGAAATTACTTTGTCTTAAAATTTTCCATGCTGCCACATTACTTTGCAAGTTCTCAGTTAAGGTTTTTGTTTGGGGTTTTTTTGTGTTTGGGTTTTTTTGTTGTTTTTTTTTTTTTTTTTAATGTTCAAACCCTATGTGTATGTAAGCAATCAATTGGTCTTTAACACTGGAACAGGTGTAGAGTATGTGTATAGGTTGTATTCCCATATTTGTCCTCTTTGTCATACTTTGTGCTTATGTGGCATAAGAATGTTGAAGACTTTGCATGCCCTTTCTCTTATGAAACCCTGGCCAACTCAGCTGTGGTTCATTGCATCTGTATAGCTCAGTGTTACCTTTTCATCTTGTCCATAACTACCAGTTCTTTGGAGATTACTCTGTTTTAGTTTGATTTGGTTAATGATTTGCTAACGATTGCTGAGACCAAATGAAAAAGTAAACGAGAAGACGACTACTGGTCACAGTCTTGAAACAAAGGTATGTGGTTGTGATTCCTTCTGTGAGATCCTTCTGGGGGACTACCATACTTCAGAGGAAGTTAAGCATATCTTCAAAGCACTCTTGTTTATTTTCCATGTTTATGTAACCTGAGCAAAGGACAGCGATTCTTAACTTCAAAATATTTGAGGCAGAAAACCTTGTGGTTCATTCTTTGTCATCGGGAGGGAAATTCTGACATCCACCTTTGGGATAGAAGTCAAAATCCCATTGAAGGACTTTCAGTGGCCCAAAGGTGTATTCAGCCCTTAGTTCATGTCTTTGTCAGTCTGCAGAAAAGAATTTGCCTCAGCTATGATGCCCTTGACAAAATGTGTCAGCATCAATAGGACAGAAAAGCAAGAGAGACCTAGCTTTTTCCCTGAGCTTATTGTTTCCTCTCCTTTCCCGGAGATACTTATTTTACAGTCAGTTCCTAATCAAGAATCACTTCTCCTGCTTCTCACACCTAGATATGAAGGAGAAGTGCAACTTTTAATCTTTACTTTTCATGCTCCTTCATATGTAGTGGTGACATGAACAGAGAACCCTTCCACGGTCCCTGCCCTCGGGAAGAGTCATCTATACCTGCTTTTGGAGTAAGATGATCGTGGAGTTTCCCAAAGTAATTTGCGTCAGTTTTCCATAGAATCAGTTCCAAAACCATTTCATATTCTGCAATCTCTTCTGGCCCTGGCACAATAACAGTGAATCACTCTATTTCGTGAGTAGTTCATGTGCTTTGGCAAGCAGTGGTTTCATGTGCGATTGCTACTGTGTGCTGCAATGAGAGTTTTAAATAGTATCAGATAAATCAGATTTAGGTTTTTTCTACTCTTTCTTTACTATTCCAAATCCTCTGATTAGGCTGATGAAGACAATAGGAAGTTCCATTCTTTTTCTCAAAAGGAAATCCCAAGGTAGGTGGTGATTGTCAAAAAATTATTATTCTTGGCTACTAGATTGCCAGGCTTTTTTATGCAGCGAATTATGCCTGCAGTTCAACATAATCCATGACAAACTGCTTTTCTCTTGATAAAAGTTCACCTTTTCATGGCAGAATTTTGCCTTGCTTCCAAGTTTTCCCTTCAAGACATTCTGGTTATGAGAGAAAGCACAATGCTTCCTTTGTACTTTTTAGAGGATTTTCATTTGAGAGCTCCAGCCTGGAGCAGTGTAGAAGAAAAAGACCAGTTGGATGAGGCATTGAGTGTTCTTGGCATTTGCAAGATTTGGTTGAAATTTTTTTTTTTTTTTTTTTTTTAATTCCCCCCTATCTTGAAAGTTACATGAAGTTACAAAGTTATTTGGAATTTCACTGTTTGTTCTAAGGGCAGACCTGTGTACCGGCACCCTTATTTCTAGGCACTCGTTGGTGTCTCAGAAATAACCAGAGAAAATAATCAGAAATTGCTATCAGGATCCCTACAAAAGATGAGACACACCACTGGAGAAGATGGTCTAATTACACTCAGACTTATAAGCTCATCTTATGTTGTCAGTTCTTTAAGGTTTGAGCTAACCAGCCTACCATGGATATCTCTGAAGATGTGCTGAAAGATGTGAGGCCGTCTTTCTGTGACACGCTATTTTTTCCTTCAGAGTTCAGTCTATGGAGTTTCAGGGCATGGGAAGTGTAATTGCCCATGAATGTGTGCTAGACACCATTTTAGCAGTTGTAGTACCTAGTTTTCATCCCTGTTGTCTCCTGGCCCATCTTTCTTGTACCTTTTGACGTGGTTTTGGTTGGATCGAAAATGAAACAGTTTTGCTCTTTTTCTGGAGAAGAGAGTTTTTAGCACCTGTTTTCTAAAGTCAAAGAAGGGATGGAGGGCATCATGGAAATCTGAAATTCTTTCTTTCAAATGTAAAGCTTATGTTTTTGACATTAGTTCYAAAACTGCAGTTCACATCCACAAGAAGATTCACTTCAAAGCTTTAGGTGCAAATGTCTAAGAAATCCGCAGAAGTATAAACTTCTCTATTCTAGAGTCAATGTATCTTCTCCATCTCTATCAGATGTGTTTCCCCTCTTCTGGCAGACCCTCTCATGTAGTATTTTCTCCAGTCCTGGTGCTTCCTAGAATTCTTGGAAAGCTGAGAGGGCAGTGCCAAGATGCTTGTTGGCCAGAGGAGTTCAGTTTCTTTTCTGACTCTTGCTTTGTATGACTTGGTTCTTAATTCAGATGAGCGACCAGCTCTAATAGGATTGCAGTTCCTGTAATCACTTCTACCTTGCATGGTGTCGGGAGAAACTGAAGACCTATGGTAGGCTGCACCCACTTTGTGTGTCTAGCACATTGAAAGGAACCGTTTCTCCATACCTTCTGCAGTTATTGCTAATGCTAAAAATTCTTTAGTTGAAATGAGTGTATGTGCCCACAGTGAAGTATGTAAATGGATTGATCATGTAACTTGGAATACAGAAACTAAGTTATTGTAAACAACTTTCAGTTATGAAGAGTTTTATACAGTTTGTAGCAGTGAAACATGAGAAAGAAGTCGAGATTTTCGTTAGAAATGGAGGAGTTCTGGATGTTTTTTTAAGAATGTGCTGTAAAAACTTTTTTTTTTTAAAGGGATGGAGAGGGAGACAAGTGACTATTAGTGCCTTTTAAGATAAAACAGTAGTAGAAAGATTTTGTTTTTCTAAAAATCTTATGTAAATAACCTTTTTCAGATGAGGGTTAGTACCTGTTAAGACAGTGAAATTATCCAAAACACTGGRTGAACATTGAACTTCTTTTGTTCTAAAATTCACGATAAATGTATATTGAAAATTCAGACAATTAGCAAAGATAGCATTTTGTCTATTTTCAGACATTATCTAAAGTAATGAATGTTCTTAACCTATTTCTTCTTCAGAGTTACAAAAATTAGACTGGCTCTTTACTCAAAGATTAGGAGTGTAGGTGAATTATAACAATTATACAGAATGATAGCTTTATTGTTGTCATTGTTTTCAGTATTTCATCTGTGTGTATAGAAATCCTTGAAATTCCAGCATTATGTTCACATTCGGTATTTATTTTATGTCTAGAATTTCTACTACAAGCTCCAGTAAAGGTTCATGTATCTATTCAGGCCCCCAAAACTGGAGAAAGTCTTTGAGGGCTTTGCATTTATCAGTAAAGAAATGAACTGGATGCTTAACAAACAAATTTTTAGGATACTTCATGCGTATCAACCACCCAGGAACTTTTTCTTCTTTCCTTTCAGAACCAAAACATGAAAAGCAGACTGAGACTCAAGATACAGGTATATACATATATATATGTGTGTGTATGTGTATGTGTGTGGGTGGGGTGTGTATACACTCCCACACACATCCCCCCATGTATGTATATTTATGTATATGGAGCATATTAGAAAATCTGTTTCACAAGTAATTAAAGTAGAAATACCTCTAAAATAAATGTTATTTAGAATATAAATGATTCTCAAAATCAGAGAAATAYTTTGGTAAAGTTAGCATAAAAATCATTAACTTAATCTTGCTATTTATATATTGGAATATGTAATCTGTGTGATCTTCAATCATGATATGTTGCCAATTATGGCAAAGGTGCATTACAGTCTGTGTAGTTATAAAGTTAGGTTTTTGACTATGAACTGAGACACCTTCTTTTAATATAACATCCTTGAGGATTCATCTTTAAAGTCTCAARTGACACAAAGTGGGGCATGTGAGGCTTATTGTGGACATTTGGAACACAGTRGTTCAGCATAGACACTCAACCTGCTGCCTGCCGTGAGCCTTGCTCATAACCTTGTAACCAGTGCTTAAGATCATTCAAAATTTACAGGCTGTCAATACTAGCTCTGCTTTGATGCATACTTTTTGCTAGTGGCTTTGTCTTATTAGCAGAAGCAATTAAAAAAATTATTTGTCTGCAGTCCTCTCTCTGGATCCTATGTACTTTGTTGTCTTGAAATACCAGCTCTTTTGAGAGTCATCTCAGACAGCTGATTGAAAAAGACACAATTGTTTAGTTTAGAATGAAGTCAAGAAATTCTCTAGTGTAAATAAATTGTAACTATCTGTTTTGTCACCTTTGTGATCATAAGCTTAAGAGGACAGTCAAATGAGTTAAAAGGTACCATATTCAAAGAAAATAAAAATAATTTATTTTTCCATGGAATCCATAATTTAAGTTGAAGAACTTGCTCACTGTCCTTCAAGAAGGAAAGTAGGACCCACCATGGCATTGCATGTTTATCCAAATAAAAAGACTTTCAAAGTAAAAGATTATAGGGTTTTTTTGTTTGTTTTTTAATATATCTGGCAGATGGAGTTGATGCTGCAAAAGATGAAAGTGGGAGTACGGATTATGCTTAGAAGGATTAAGGAGTGTTTTTAAAATTTCAGTTTTTAAAGTTACTGTGTCTTAATCCAAACAACATTTGTTCAGAAGGTACAATTTTTAAATATTTACCTAATGAATACAGCAGTTCTTTAGTGAAACGGAAGAAAATTTAAGAAGTAATTTCTTTTTTCCCTCAAATTCATCCAAGTTCCTGTTTGTTTATAGCAATTTACTGTTCACAGTTAAACATGTCTGTGTGCTAGCTATGTTCTTTTTTGTTGTATGTAAGTTTTCATCAGTTGAGGGCTTGACTTCATTATTGCTCTGAATTGAATGTTTTCTTAGCTGTTGAGGAACTTCTGGAGGAGGTGAATGAAGCCACGGAGCCAGGTATATATTTTGTAATTGTGATCTTAAAGTGTTTTGATGAAATATACATATTTTGAAATTTGATCTAAAAAAAAAAAAAAGTTCATTATATACTTTATTCTTTTTATACTTTCTCTTATAGATGAAATTATTGAAGATTTTRATATTGATAAAGAGCTGTCAGGTATGAGTTTTTATAGTTTGTGAAAGAAAACATTTTTTCTTCCATTTATATTTGTTAATATAATTAAAAAATAAACAAACAAAAAACGAAGCAGAGTAACGTGCTATATAGAATCATAGAATGGTTTGGGTTGGAAGGGACCTTTAAAGATCATCTGGTCCAACTCCCCTGCCATGGGCAGGGACATCTTTCACTAGATCAGCTTGCTCATCCAACCTGGCCTTGAACACTTCCAGGAATGTGGCATCCGCTACTTCTCTGGGCAACCTGTTCCAGTGTCTCACCACCCTCATCATAAAAAATTTCTTCCTTATGTCCAATCTAAATCTAAYCTCTTTCACCTTAAAACCATTGCCCCTTGTGCTGTCGCTACAGGCCTCGGTAAAAAGTCTCTCTCCATCTTTCTTATAAGACCTCTTTATATACCAAAAGGCTGCAATAAGGTCTCCCCGGAGCCTTCTCTTCTCCAGGCTGAACAACCCCAACTGTCTTAGCCTTTCTTCTTAGGAGAGGTGTTCCATCCCTCTGATAATTTTCGTAGCCCTCCTCTGGACCCATTCTAACAGGTCCGTGTTTGTCTTGTGCTGGGGACCCCAAAGCTGGACACAGTCCTCCGGGTACAGTCTCATGAGAGAGGAGTAAAGGGGGAGAATCACCTCCCTCAGCCTGCTGGCCATGCTTCTTTTGATGCAGCCCAGGATACAATTAGCTTTCTGGGCTCTGAGTGCACATTGCTGGCTCATGTCCAGCTTTTCATCCACCAGTACCCCCAAGTCCTTCTTGGCAGGGCTGCTCTCAATCCCTTCATCCCCCAGCCTGTATTGATCCCGGGGGTTGCCCCGACCCAGGTGCAGGACCTTGCACTTGGCCTTGTTGAACCTCATGACGTTCTTATGCTTATGATGTAGTTAAAGCTTCAGTTTGAGGAATGGAGTATGTTGATTTCCCACATCACTACTCGAAAAGATCAAGTTGTAAATTTTTGTTTGTTGTGCTGGTGTCAGGGAATTTTAAATGAGTACTGGGTCAAATGTAATTTGAAGATTTGCTCTAGGAAGTTAAAAATATCACTAAGCAAGATTTTTTTTCAAACATGACGTTAATTCAGTCAGCTAGAGCGAAGTGATATAAGCACTTTAGTCTGAGCACAGTGTGTAGGATTAGATGCTATATTTATTTAGGTTTTCCACTTGAAAAATGTGTTCTAATTAAATGGGGAAACAAACATTATTGTTTCACACAAACAACAATGGTAACCAAAATCACTTTTGGGGCGTGTAATGGAAGTCAATAACAGAGAGGAGCTAAACTTTTGGACATGACAGGCATTCAGTATTTTGAACTTTTTCTACTGTTAAGTTAACCTTGTTGGTTGTTCTGCAGTTTAAGTCTTCCTTTTTGTTTGATACTAATTTGATTGGGTGGCTAGTGGAAAACAAGAACAAAATTGTGAACATACTGTGTGTAACTTTCAACACTTATTTTCTTTGTAACAGTAGAAAGTAAGCATACAGAAGATGTGGCAACTGAACCAGAAGAATCAGGTTTGTATGTTATCTTTTGCATGAGTTTGCTACTTTGAGAATGATAAATATCATAGAATAGAATTCTGTGCTGCAATAAAAATACATTTGTAACTTTTCTTTTAAGGACAAACATAACTGTGTTGTTGGAATCTAGCATCTTGGGTTTTTTAATGACAATATTTTAATGGCTTACAGAGCACTCTTCAGTTTTAGAAACTGAGAGTGCTCCCAGTTCAGAAAAACTTACAGCGATAAAAATGGCCATATTAGGTCATGTGAAGCTGAAGATTTCTTTGCTATGCTCTGTTTCCCACTAGCCAGTAGTGCGGACTCAGGAAAGAGAGTATATGTAAGAAATAAAATAAAGTGTAATGTCTCCCCCRCTTCAAACACTTTATTGTGGGCTTCCCGAGTCAGAGAATGTATTTCCCTCTGTTTGATTCTTCTTACTGTCTACAGCCAGCATCCTGGCTATTATGAATTCTTTTCTGGTGAGCCTGACTCCCTCCATGCATGAATAGGGAGCTATGTGCAACCTTCAGTCTATTAGCAGTAATAGCACTTGATGATGTGTGACATATCTAATTTAAACATACATACGGAATTAAAAAGAACTGCATTTTGAAGTAAAATATTTCACAATTACAGCTGGGAACGTAATAAGTATATGAATGTTTTCTAAGCCCATACTGTAGTAGCATGTGAAACTGTGGGAGATTTGGGCTTTAGATAGTATAGTTTCAGACTTTCGAAGTATCATTTTTGAAACTCTGCAACCCTGCAATTTACTCATTGGCCTACTTAAGTATTAATCTTTCCCCTGGAAAAATTCAGCTGAGGAAAATTTGCATCCAACTTCTGCAAAAGTAGTATTACAGAGCAGTCTTGATAGGTCACTGTTTTGAGCATAAGGGGAAAAAATGCAGCTTTTTATAAATATTTAAAGAACTGTCCTGTTTGAATTGTTTGTACACTTTTGACTTACAGAAATGCCTGTTCAAGCTGAGGATTATTCAAATGATGATCTAGTGGGTAAGTTAATCTTAAGTGCTTGTTTTTTTCCCCCAAAAAATGAAGCTATAGCTACATGGAAAGTTTGTAAACAAATTACTTTGTGGAGAGGAGTGAAGGGATATCATTATTGTCATTTAAAGTTGCTTCCTGTTTTTGAAGCAATAATTTTTGTCTTGTACTGGATAAATGCTAGTAATAGTTACTGGGTTATATGGAAGCATTCCAAATAAAACTGTGAGCAGTTTTAATTTACAACTTAATTTTTAATGATTTCAGAGCTGGATACTTTTGTTGTAAAGGGAAATATAAAAATTTCAGGTCTCAAAATATGTGCGTACTTCCTTTCTAGAGTAACTGATCATGGATGGTGATACTGTTGCTTCTCTGTGCATCAGTCAGATCTATTGGAGTCTGACTGCAGGACGTTCTTTGGCCACTGATGTGGAAACAGGACTGTTTTGTCACGCCATCACATTTTTCTTGACATAACTGATTTTAAGAACAACAGCAGTTCCAGTTCTTCCATCTGTTGCCTGACAGTAATAAACATAGAATTTACCCAAACCATTTTTAGAGTAGCTAAATGGCTTCTGAATTTGAAGACTGCATATTGTTACATTTCATCTGCTTCTTGGAGTTAGTTATTACAAGTTGCTAGTTTGTTCTTTGTAACGAAGTAGTTGTGTTGAGTGAAACACTGAACTGTATCTCTGGGCAGTAAATCACAGAAGCTGCAATCCAGGAGCCCTGAGAGCTATATTTCTGTTTTTTTCTGATTAGCCTGAGCACSTTTTTGGGTTAGTTAATCTTTGCAATATGCAGAAGCTCTTAAGTGGTGTGGTGCCGAGGTAGTTCTGTCAGGTTTTGTTTTTCCTTGTGGGAAAGGAAACTTGTATTTGGTTCTTGGGCATGCCAAAAGTAGTCAGAGAAGTGAAAAAATATAGGAGGCCTTTGTGGTTGCCCAGTACAGATTGGAGGCATGGTTTAGTTAATGTTTTAATTTACATGCTGAACCTTAACTGAGGTGATTTGAAATGCTCATATYGGTACGTAACTGTGTTGTCTGTGAGGTCTTTCTAACCTGTTTATCATAACAGCCACATGGTGTGTTGAAATGTTTGAAGCCATAGGTATTCATTAATAGATGCCTTATCTAAAAATGTTTTGTTTCGTAATGAATATGAAATATTTTTAACCACAGCTTATAATCAGTTATAAGCAGTAGTTAGCTTTGACAGCATAGGCAAGAAGTTCAGCAAAGGTAGTGTTCAGTTGGTTTGTTGTGCTTTAAGTTGGAACTGTAGAACAAGGAAAGATGTTTTCTCTCAGAAAATGTTGCTCCTTAGAGTTAAAATAACAAAAAGGCCCTTACAGAACTATTGCAAAATTTCAACAGTAGATAATTCCACTGCACAGTGTCAGTTGTACTGATACGAGGATACTGAGATGATTTCTTGACTTACATATACTATTTTAAAACTAAATTCAGAATCCAAGTATCAACTTGAAATCTTTAATTTTTGTTTTCATGGACCATATTTCTATCGCTTTTTTGCTGTAATTTATGGCTCGCTCTTGCAGCAGTAAATTAATTTCCTACCTTCACAAAAAAAAAAAAATCTTATGTGTATTGTACAGTAGTGGATGGTTTCCAAATATTCCATTTAGAATCATAGAATCATTTAGGTTGGAAAAGACCCTTAAGATCATAGAGTCCAACTGTTAACCTAACACTGCCAAGTCCACCACTAAACCATGTCCCTAAGCGCCACATCTACACGTCTTTTAAATACCTCCTGGGATGGTGACTCAACCATTTCCCTGGGCAGCCTGTTCCAGTGCTTGATAACCCTTTCGGTGAAGAAATTTTTCTTCCTCTTGTCCTATTACTTGTTGGGAGAAGAGACCAACACCCACCTCACTACAACCTCCTTTCAGGTAGTTGTAGAGAGCGATAAGGTCTCCCCAGAGCCTCCTTTTCTCCAGGCTAAACAACCCCAGTTCCCTCAGCTGCTCCTCRTAAGACTTGCTCTCCAGACCCTTCACCAGCTTCATTGTCCTTCTTTGGACATGCTCCAGCACCTCAATGTCTTTCTTGTAGTGAGGGGCCCAAAACTGAACACAGTATTCAAGGTGCAGCCTCACCAGTGCTGAGTTCAAAGGGACATTCACTCCTTTAATTGCAGGTGGACTTTCAAATAAGATGGTGGAATTTAACCTAATTGTCCAGTCTCCTTTTATTGTATCGTGATACAAAGAGAGTCCTTGCTGTTTTCAAACACTGTTAGAATCAAAAATGACTTGGTTTACTCTGAAATAGTATGTATTTCTGATCCTTTCAAAAGGTTTTTTAGATTTAATTCTTTTACCTTCAGTTATTTTCAAAACTAGCGCATCACACTTTTTAAACCACGACATTAGCCTTCAAGGATGTGTTAGCTCTATCCTGGTGTATCTTGTGGAAATAGATAATAGCAGCAGCACTGGAAGGAGTGAATATTTTCTTTTTCCCCTCACAGGAAAAAAGTGAGAGAATCAATCAAAACCTATTTATTTAGTTGTTAAACACACAAGTAACTATTAGATGTAGTACCATGTATGTGATTCTTCCTTTAGCAAGAGAAAATTTAGAAAATGAAAATAATTTGATCAGCACAAAATCTGCAACAGTGTACCAGCATACTGAAGAATCTAGTAACTTGTGTAATTATGTGGGAACCCCTTTGATGGCAGAAGAATCATTGTTTATCAGTTTTTGTAAAAAGTTTACTGTGTCAGTACATAAAGTAGAATTCAAATAGCATCTCTGAAAACTGAGAAGGGAAATGGGGGACATAAGTAAATGAGTGACTAGAAATAAAAATTTTATTACTATTAAATTACTATTTTTTCCTTCTATTAAGTATGTTTACCTGCCTTTTTTGGATGTGAAAATTTCAGTTTGAAGGCAACATGCATGGTGGCACCAGTTTGTATCAGGTTAGGAGCAATTGTTTGATTTTTATCTGAAACATAGGAACTTACTTGTTTTGGAAGGAAAACAGGAGATAGTTCAGAGGATGAATTTAGCTGTGAGGAACATTCTCACATTGCCAGTGGAGAGATCGGGTGTGGGATTTGAATATGCTGGAGTGCAAGTCAGAAGTTTTTTGCTGACTTCAGGGCGTATCACAAAAAAATTATAATAAGCAACTGCATCTTTAGATATCTGTATGTACTGTTTTCCAATTCTCTTAAGTTTACTTCTAAAATTATTACCATTGTTACTTTCCAGCAGTAGGCTATTTTAACTGCAGTTATAGTCTGTATTTTTGTAAACTAACGCACTTGAGTGGTATGATAGGCCAGCTTGAAATACTGCTGATTTAGGATTTTTGGCTAATCCTGTTTTACACTGGCATGTAAATTGCAGTGGTTGTGATGGAGTCGTACTTGTYGGAGACACATTTTAAGGGGGACATATTACAGTTTTTTGAGATACCTTTACTCTCTGTATTTGGATTTTGATCCCTCTTGTATATGTTCAGATTTAAAATATCTAAGGGTTATTTCCCCTCCCCCTCCCTTTCATCTTGTATCCTTGACATTTTTATAACCCTGCATTTATTTTACAATCCCTTATATATAGAGAAGTTTCTACTTTACAACTTTGACCCTTCCTTTTTCCCTGGCTCCTCTTTTCCAATTGTACATGTCCTTGACTTTGGAGGGGGAAAAAAAAAAAAAAATTGTTTTAATGTATTTGTGACATGGCCTAGATTTCCTTTACAAGGTAAATGAAGTGCCATATGCTGAGAAAAAATTTACTGCTTAGATAAATATTTAAAAGTTTACATTTCCCACCTTATACAGCAACTTTGTGTATATTCATTATGATAGCTCCTAGAAATGATAGCTTTCTCAAATTAACTAATCTGATACAAAGTTGCATTTTTTTAGCATTTAAGATTTTTTTTTGTTTGTTTTAGAGTAAGTTGTGTTTTGGTTGGTCCTTTAATATAGATTTCCCCTTATTTTTTCAGATACTTAAAGCTTCAAAAGAAAAGTCCCTACATCAGGAGGACCAGCCCCAACCATACGCTACAAAAGGGGAGCAGATGGTTGTAATAGATCTTATGATGTAATTACCAAGCAGTTCAGGGTTTGGGGAACGAACACTAAGATATTGTAAATGGGTTGTAGCCAACTGTCATTTTAGTAAGCTTTTTTAACACTTGGATGTTTAGTTTACATTTATGTCTGAATTTTTTTTTTTTTTTTTTTTTTTTTNTTTTTTTTTTTTTTTTTTTTTGGTCAAGTTTAGTGAATTCATTATTTTTCTTCTGTGTTTGTGACAGAGTTGCAACTTTGAGCTGCATTTCATATGTGCTGTTCAAGCAATTGTTGATATTCTATTTATAAAGTAGCAGCAAGTACATTTTTTCAGATTTTAATATATATCTTTTGTTGTGGATTCATACAGTATGTACAGGGCAGTTTGGTCAAATGAAACATATAATATTATGAATTTTTAAATGTTTTATAACTGCTGATATAGCATACAGCCTAACTGCATTTTATTGAAAACACTAATCAGGCGCACACTATGCTGTGAAGTTTGACTTATATCTCTTTGCACTGATGTTATGTCAACAGTTACACTACATGAATTTCAGGTGATTTTTAAAATAGTCTAACAAGATACAAAATGTGTATTTTTAATTCGTACTAGTAAAAGGGCAGATTACTTAACTACTTTTTTCAGAAACCCTTTWTGTGTGAATTAGAACTTTTTATTTATGCACATTTGATTTTTAAAGCAAAAATGTCTAGAAACTATGTAATAGTCTGGCAGGGAGTCAGTGTAGATTGCAGCAAAACTGAGTTGCTGGAATTGGGTTGAGTTCAGTAAAATTCTTCTAGTTTGGCTACCAATATAATGATCTCAAAGCTGGATTTAGTAACCTTTTTATTCAGTGAATTATTAAAAAAGTCAAATTTGCGCAAATACTTGACTTGTAAATTTTATTTAAAAAAAAAACAACAAAACTTTGGAAAGTCAACCTTAAGAAAAATAGGGTATCAAAATTTAAGACCTACAATTGTAAATGCGCTTGTAAATGGTACGTCTGAAATTTAGACTTTGAGTGATTTAGAATTTTAGTATAACAGGTGTACTTTTTACCTGTTCTGTGCTGCTGTTCCACAATTATGAAGACATATTTTATTCTTTGACATTTTGCATGCGTTCCTTTTTGGCTCAGGAATAATTGCTGTGATTTTAGGAAATTGCCAAGCCTGATATAGGAGCTTAGAAGAAATAAAATAACATAAATTTTTAAGAAGAAAAATCAATTTGGTAACCCTAAAGTGGTTGCCTTTTGACAGGGATATTTTAAATTTCTGTATCACTGTTTTGAATTCAGGTTTTTAGTTGCTTACATTTGTAGTGAAAGGGGCATCATACATGCTTGCCTTTTTTTGTTTGGGATTTCAGTAAGACGCCACATGAGTGAGTGTTACATCTGATCAACAAACACAGAAGATGTCCCAAAGTGATTTCTTTAGACTTTTCAGGAAAGCAATAATACTCTTAGACTGTGATGTGATTTGGGATGGGATATTCTAGTAAAATTATCTGTGATTGTGAATTGCAGAGCAATAATTTTTACAAAGCCATATTTTGTGCGGAAGCTTGGGAATAATTTTAGAATGATGAATGGAGGACTTTTTATATAACAGTGGCAGCCTATTTGTAGAATTATGGGACTGTGAGAGTATATTATGCTGTGATCAAATTTTAAGTATTTTGTAACTGGGTATGTGATTTTACGTGCTTCATGTTTACAAAAATATGCCAAGCTGAGCAAGGTCAAGAGGACTATTAAAAAACGTATATTTAATCTGTTTTAATGTTTGGCTGCAATAAAACACAGAAGAATATCTTTGTCTTTCTAGTGTCATTATTTTTCCCAAAATGTGGTAGATCTTAACTATGGGGATAAATATTTGCCTCAGCCACTAATTAATATTATTATTTTTTGAAGTGATAATATTGAATGTTTAAAAATATATTTGAAAGTATTATTTACAAGGAGGAAGAAATATAGCAAGTAAAAGTAATTTTTATTTCTGGGTGGTATTATGTGAAGGAAATGGGCATTACTCTAAGGTCTGTGTCTTCTATAATTGTGTTGTGTCTCTTCTTTTGGAGTATTAGCTATTCTGCAACCAATTTGGTGTGAATTTTGCCCATGATATATAATTTCTATTTGTAACTTAAAATGGGTGAGATATCACTCTTTAACAAAGGTGAATGTGTGTGGGAAGTATGATATCTGCCTTTCATAGAGAAATATTCTAGGTTATGGTCCACAGTTTAAATCAAAAGTCTAGCAAGGGTGTTGTGTCTGTGCAGTTCTCTGTTTGAAAACAAAAATCTTCCTTGACCTTTTCAGTTTTCAAACACCTCCGTATTTTTATGATGAAATATTGCTGAATAAATAACTGTAGTTTAAGAAAAAGTCAAAAGATTACATCTTTCTTTGTATTTTCACATTGCTATATTGCTTCTTGCTGTATCTCAGTGAATCTATGAAATCTTGGATTCAGTTGCTTTTTTGGAAATCACAGGAAGAAATACCAATAAGGAAAGCAAAATTTAAATAAGAGTAGGATACTAAAGTTTTCTTTTAATATTGAACATTTACTGCAATTTTAAGTGACTTTTTCACATTCTCAATAATTGAAAAGGTATCATATCATGAMACTATTCTTTCTAAGAAGTAAAGAAAATGGATAAGATTGGAAAAATACTGAAAAATGTCATGTTTTTACTGAATATCATTGTGCAATTTTACGTGTTTCAAAAATTACGTATATGTAAATAAAATTTATATTGTTGATTGGGATTCATGTAAAATCTACAAGGTATGAAATACATTTTAGGTGTGACTTGGGTCATTGTCACATGCACTCACAAATATGTAGATGTATTGTAATATGAAAAATAAATATATTCTTTATAGTAGAAACCTTCTTGGGAATACCTGGTGCATACTTACACAGTGATAGCAGTCCTAGCCTATAGAGATTGGTTAAAACAGTTTTGTGTATGATTTTGATCTAGATTTGTTTTGCTGCAAATAGAGAAATTGAGTAAAGGATGAGAGTGGTTTGAAGAGCTAAGAAAAATTTTTTGTTTGAGCTACAATTGGTTTAAGTTGATGATAAAATAGTCTCAAGATTTACTATCATATCCCCGTCTTTGAGACAGCACATTTTTAAACGTTTGTCAGAAATAGCATAATTAAAACCATTTGCACCATCAAAGTAAGCTAGGGATCAGTGTGTAGGGAGCAAAGCAATATGTGCTGAATATGATGCTGAAGTGAATTCTTAGTTAAGTATGGTGAGAGCAGAGAGAAACAAGATCTTCAGAGCTAACAAGGTCAAGTTGTGATGAATTTCAAAAGCAGCAACCTAGAAGGAGAAGCTGGAGTATCTAAAGATCATTGGAGAGGCTTTGGTGAAATCAGTGGCAGCTAATTCAGCAGACTACAGGTTGAAAAAAGTCTGAGAGAGAATTTGGAGAATTGATCCTAGTACATAAATGGGTATAGAGAACTGTAGGTTATATGTTGCATGAGCCTCAGTAATAAAGAAATGTGAAGCTGGACAAGAAATGGGAGATAGGAGCAGGCATTAGTGATGAGCTCATACCTTGTTCTTCCTGTGATGGAAAAGAAGTTGCAGAAATTAACATGGATGTCCAAGATGGGTGGGAGAGGGTCACTGAGTGACCTAGAGGGAATTACAGAGGTCAGGTGAGAATATCAGTGTTGCTGATAATGGAAAAGATAACAGGGAAAATGGGTGGTTAAGTAGCATGCTATATCATGGTTTACTATCCTGCAATGAATTGTTTGTGTGCTTTGAGTTGGTGAAAATAATAGAAATATGAGTATATAAACTATTTTGTGTCTCATCTGGAGCTGCATTATTGCTCTTTTAAAAATACAGTATTTCTGATGACATACAGATGGACATAACCATTTTATTTGTTGTGTGGTATGCGCAAAAAAATAAAAACAAAAAAGCCAGTATTTTCAAAAGAACTGAACGCTTTTCTTAATATACTGTTATAGTAATAATAATCYTTCTCCAAGTTATCCCATAGTATGTAACTGACTCTATAGATCTTTTTGTCATTTCTTTCAAYTTAATTGACAGTCTGGATTTTATGATGTAATTGAAGAGGTGAATGACTTTCAGTGTGACCATATTTATTTAATTTACCATATCATAATCAAGTTAATACTCATTCTGCCTTGTGCTGAATATAAAAATCAGAGTCATACTGTCTGCACGTTCAGTAGTAGCAGTTGTCAGCTTGTAGTAAAGGGTGAAATTAGAGTGTGAAATAGTTTCATTTTATATGTGCGCATAACCCAATTTCTCCATGAAAAAAGAAATGTTTTTCAGCATTTTTACACAGTGTATTTTATTCACAATATAATGCTTCTGAGCAGTCAGTTTAAAAAACTGTGAAGATTGAGTATTCTGTCAAGATCTCTCTAATTGACTTAGAAATTAAAGAAAATATTTTTTCTATATATAAGAATACATCAAAATTAAAGAGTGTATGTTAGAGAGGAAAATAACTGTAACTAAAAAGCCAACTGCCCTCTCTTCTTAGTATTCTCTATTAAGTTTATTGGGAGGAAATATTGGAAGCTTATTGGGATGCAGTTGGAAACAATGATAATGTTAGAATTGTGAGGCAAGATGCTTTAAATGTTATAGAGTAGGCAGGATCAAAAAGTGTTCAGGGAGGAGAAAAAAGAGGAGRGGACAAGCCTGTCTCTGTATGTACCACCTTCACAATATACACGTACATGATTTTGGTACAGTATGTAGTCTGTCTTTTGCTACAGACTGTCTTGTGCTTACTTAACATTTACCTGTGCATTCAGATGTTTACAAAACACCTGGGTTAAATTATTTTAAATGTTGAAGAAAGACAAAAACTTCCAAGTGCCTAAGTCACTTCTGAAAATGAGACCTAGGTTCCCATTGATTTCCATGGTTTTGGCATTTTAATCAACTATATATATATTAAGCTAGTGTTCCCAAGAGTTTTTAATTAGTGAACAATTTTTTTTCTTGCATAATAGCTTGCATCGTAAGTGTGTATCACCAAAATCTACCAAATATYTAAAGGGGAAAGCTTATGAAATATTCTGTGACAGAAGCAATTATGTAATATTTGAAGCATCTGCAGAGAAAGACCTTTTTATGTAACTATAGTTCAGACAGCAATCTATGGTTACTTTAAAAAATAAAAATGAAACAAAAAAGTCCTGTTGGCCCAATTATATTTTGAGTATAAGCTGTAATTTTATTGTATCTCTTTCTTACCATAAACTGTTAACATAAATTTGTTTCATTGAAATTATATTTTTAATATTCTAGGGAAAAGTGAAAAAGAAACTGAACAAGACAAAACAGAAAAAGGTAAGTCTGAAAGTAACATTCTGTTCTTCTGAAATTCAAAAGCGTGCTTTCTGGGAGGACTGATTTAAATCAGAATAAATAGTATTGAAGCTTAGCTGAGTACTTACATCTTATGTAGATAAACTGGAGTTGAATAAACATCCAGAGTGCATGTGCTTTTGTAAGTACACACACAGTCATTTCCAAAGCTGACAGCAATGTATTTCCCTCTTACATGRTCACAGGCTGCTGTTAAAAACTTATGCTGTTTCAGGAGTAAAATGTTCAGTGTTGTACTCCTAGTTTAGGACTCCAGAGGTCACAGCTTCACCAGGCTCCTTGGGTGTTTGTGGGTGAGAGGCAACCTGGGCTGCCCAGCCTGAAAATCCGGGTTCAGCACTGCCTACTGTGCTAAGCCTGGGGAGGCAGGTGGCACTAAAATCAGTCGTTGTCAACTCCGCGTTTACCCAGTAAGGGTTTCTGTCTGGCTTAGGCTAGGTAAGAACAGACAGAGGCAGGTTTGCTGGAAAAGAAGTGAGCGGTGCCAAGAGCACTGTGAATCTGTTCTCCCTACGCTGACATTGGTGCTGGCCCCGTGCATTCCCTATCACTGCATGAAGCTTGCACAACCTCCCTTATTGGAATCAAGGTTTGTATCTGTCCCTAGCTACATCACTACAGCTGGCAATACACAAAAGCCTCAGGGCCTGTACCTGCATCTTTTTCATTCAGGTATGGCCTACATAGTGCCTGCCATAAGTAGCTCCATCGCTACTTCTAGATGGAGGAAAAAGGATTCAGTGACTGCTGGTGTCTGCTGCTCCCTTTTCATTGTCTGTTTCCATTTTTCTATGTGGCTGTTATTTTATATTTGAGTACTTAGCAATGCTACTTTTATGATCTTTTGGTAAGGTGTTTTGGTTTTGTATATTTGTATTTTAAATATAAGTTTCTAGGACTGGTAAACTTTAAACTTTTTATTTAAGTATTAAATATGTCAAATGTAAGCATTACATTTAAAAAGTAAATATACCATTAGCCAGTTTACTTGGAAAGCAAGGCAATTATATCCACATTTCCATTTATAAAAGGATAGATTTGGCAGGAAATACCTTACTGCACTGGGCTTACATACTTGATAGTAGGAAAAAAACACCATTATGTGCTAGTTTTATTGACTTGTTAGAACAGTAGAATAAAATGACATACAATAGCCATCCAGTATGGGTAAAAAGCATTCATAGGTGAAAATACTAGCTGTACCAGAACTGTAAGACAACTTTATGACTTGAAAGTATGACAAGGTGGAGCCACTTTCCTTTTGCATCCTAAGTGCTGTGTGTTTTTGTTTCTTTTTAAACTGAGCAACTAAATAAATGCTTCTGCTGAGTCCTGCCATTGCAGATTACAGGACTTCTATAAATTGGAAAAAGAGCTGGTTTTGTTTTCCGGGTTAAATTGATAAAATTTTTCATCCTAACAGGGAAAAACAACTCTGCATTTTTATGAAATTTGTTTATAGCTAAACTGCTTGTGTGGTTTTCATGCAAGTTGAATTTTGTTGAACTGTTTTAAGTTTTCGTAGTTTGAACTATTTAAGTTTTCACTTTCAATAAAAATGTCTAGCTACAGATATCCTAGTCATAGAAAGTGGTTTAAAGTACTATTGAATTGGTTTATTTTAAATTACCCTAATAAGATGGAGCAATGAGTTGATGAGAGATGTATTTAAAAAAAAAAGTGTACTGTGACTGTCTGGTGGTTGTGGTTTAACCTGGCAGGCAGCCAAACACCACACAGCTACTCGCTCACTCCCTCTCCACATTGGGATGGGGGAGAGAATCGGGAAGAAAAAAAAGTAAAATTCGTGGATTGAGATAAAGAGAGTTTAATAGAACAGACAAGGAAGGGAAAATAATAATAATRATGGTAGAATATACAAAATGAGTGATGCACAATGCAATTGCTCACCACCTGCCAACCAATATGCAAACAGCGATCGCTACTTCCTGGATCACGCCTCCTATTTATATACTGAGCATGACGTCACATGGTATGGAATACTCCATTGGCCAGCTGGGCTAGGTGTCCTGGCTATGCTCCCTCCCAGCTTCTTGTGCACCTGGCAGATCATGGAAAGCTGAAAAGTCCTTGACTAGTAAACTACTTAGCAACAACTAAAAACATCAGTGTGTTATCAACATTCTTCTCATACTAAATCCAAAACACAGCACTAGGAAGAAAATTAACCCTATCCCAGCTGAAACCAGGACAGTATCCACCCCTTATTCTATACCATCTACATCATGCCTTTGGTTCACATTTTCCAATACATTCTAATTAATCACCTCCACTTTTCTTGTCTTTTGATATATACACACAGATACCATTCCCTTAGTCTATGGGCCATCCCTCTAAAATGTCCATTGAGTTCATTTAGTCCATAACTTTGGGCTCCATCTGTCATAACTGTCTTTCAGGGCAGGAGAGATGGTGCGTGGTGTTGGATTGTTGCATCCTGAAGCCAGTTTTGGTTCCATTATYGCTGCGCTCATCCGGTTCTATCATCATTGCACTTTGCTCGGTTTCATCAAAGTTCATTCTTCATTAATCTGGGTGATTCTTACTGCAATACCGTTGATATGACATATAGCAACCGTAGAAGTGATGATATACAATATTATATATCAATTAACGTCATACAATTCAGTTCATTGGCTATTTTCACCCAAAATCAAATCTCCTTGAGGTACACATCGGACTTCCCCATCCTTTCGCATTACCCACCAAGTGCACCCAGGTCCTTGAGCAAAAGCAATCCCATGAATGGGTTTTCCCTTACCCGAGGCAGGAGTAACCCAGACTGTCCTCCCCAGCATATTTTTAATGTGCACTACAGGGACTTTATCCCCGTCTACAGTACGTAAAAGTTTTGACTGGGCAGGGCCAGCTCGGTTGAAAGATCCCCTGGTGTTGACTAACCAGGTGGCTTTTGCTAAATGTGTATCCCAGTGCTTGAATGTTCCACCACCCATTGATCTCAGTGTAGTCTTTAGCAGTCCATTGTATTGTTCGATTTTCCCAGAGGCTGGTGCATGATAGGGGATGTGATACACCCACTCAATGCCATGCTCCTTGGCCCAGGTGTCTATGAGGGTGTTTCAGAAATAAGTCCCATTGTCTGACTTAATTCTTTCTGGGGTGCCATGTCGCCATAGCACTTGCTTTTCAAGGCCTAGGATAGCGTTCCGGGCAGTGGCATGGGGCACGGGATATGTTTCCAGCCATCCGRTGGTTTCTTCCACCATGGTGAGCACATGGCGCTTGCCTTGGTGGATTTGTGGGAGTGTGATATAATCACTCTGCCAGGCCTCCCCATATTTATATTTCAGCCATCGTCCTCCATACCAAAGAGGCTTTACTCGCTTGGCTTGCTTGATGGCAGCGCATGTTTCACATTCATGGATAACCTGTGCAATAGCGTCCATGGTCAAGTCCACCCCTCGATCTCGAGCCCATCTCTATGTTGCATCTCTTCCTTGATGGCCTGAGGTGTCATGGGCCCABSRRGCTATAAATAATTCACCCTTATGTTGCCAGTCCAGAYCCACCTGRGCCACTTCAATCTTAGCAGCCTGATCCACCTGCTGGTTGTTTTGATGTTCTTCAGTGGCCTGACTCATGGGTACGTGAGCATCTACGTGACACACTTTTACAACCAGGTTCTCTACCCGGGCAGCAATATCTTGCCACAATGCGGCAGCCCAGATAGGTTTACCTCTGCGCTGCCAGTTGTTCTGCTTGCATTGCTGCAACCACCCCCACAGGGCATTTGCCACCATCCATGAGTCAGTCTAGAGATAAAGGACTGGCCATTTTTCTCGTTCAGCAATATCCAAAGCCAGCTGGATGGCTTTCACTTCTGCAAACTGGCTCGATTCACCTTCTCCTTTGGCAGTTTCTGCGACTTGCTGTATAGGACTCCATACAGCAGCCTTCCACTTCTGATGCTTTCCCACAAGACGACAGGACCCATCAGTGAACAGGGCATATTGCTTCTCATTTTCTGGTAGTTTATTATACAGTGGGGSCTCTTCAGCACGCGTCACCTCCTCCTCTGGGGATATTCCAAAATCTTTGCCTTCTGGCCAGTCCCCTGATCACTTCCAAGATTCCTGGGCGACTGGGGTTTCCTGTTTGAGCCTGTTGTGTGATCAGTGCAACCCACTTACTCCACGTAGCATCAGTTGCATGATGTGTAGAGGGGACCTAAAGAAGGTGGCGGCTCACAGCTTAGACAGGTGTATTCTTCGCTGGGTAAAAAACTGGCTGGATGGCTGGGCCCAGAGAGTTGTGGTGAATGGAGTGAAATCCAGTTGGCGGCCGGTCACRAGCAGTGTTCCCCAGGGCCGGTCTTGTTCAATATCTTTATCAATGATCTGGATGAGGGGATTGAGTGCTCCCTCAGTAAGTTTGCAGACGACACCAAGCTGGGCAGGAGTGTCGATCTGCTCGAGGGTAGGAAGGGGAGGATCTGGACAGGCTGGATCGATGGGCTGAGGCCAACCGTATGAGGTTCAACAAGGCCAAGTGCCGGGTCCTGCACTTTGGCCACAACAACCCCATGCAA
>JAYKAV010003100.1:370685-403838 GCA_035582835.1 Phoebastria nigripes
TGGCAGCGTGACTTCGTTCAGGCCACGATAGTCTACTGTTAGTCTCCACTCTCCATTAGACTGTCGCACTGGCCATATGGGACAGTTAAAGGGTGAGCGAGTCTTGCTGATCACTCCCTGGCTCTCCAGTTGACGAATCAGCTTATGGATGGGAATCAGGGAGTCTCGGTTGGTGCAATATTGCCGCCGATGCACCGTTGTGGTAGCAATCGGCACCTGTTGTTCTTTGACCCTCAGCAACCCCACAACAGAAGGGTCCTTTGAGAGACCGGGCAAGGTAGACAGKTGTTTMATTTYCTCYGTCTCCAAGGCAGCTATACCAAAAGCCCACCGGTACCCTTTTGGGTCCTTGAAATACCCTCTCCTGAGGTAGTCTATGCCAAGGATGCATGGAGCCTCTGGGCCAGTCACAATGGSGTGCTTTTGCCACTCCTTCCCGGTTAGGCCCACTTCGGCCTCCAATACAGTCAGCTGTTGGGATCCTCCTGTCACTCCAGAAATACAGATGGGTTCTGCCCCTTTATAGCTTGATGGCATCAGGGTACACTGTGCACCGGTGTCCACGAGAGCGTTATACTCCTGTGGATCTGATGTGCCAGGCCACCAAATCCACACAGTCCAGTAAACCCGGTTGTCCCTTTCCTCCAGCTGGCTGGAGGCAGGGCCCCTCTAGTCCTGGTCATTGTACTTGTTACTCACTTCTTGTAAGTATGAATCAGGAGTCCCTTTATTAAGATCAGGAGTAAGATCAGCCCTTCTACTCTGGGGAACTGCTCACTGGAGACTGGAGCAGCAGTTTTCCTGGAAGAACCCCCTTTTGTGATTGTTTTTCCTTGCAATTCAYGTACCCTTGCCTTTAGGGTCGAGGCAAATTTTCCATCCCAGTTCCTCATGTCCTCTTTGTGGTCACGCAGGTGAAACCACAGGGTGCCCAGTAGTGTGTATCCACAATATCTTCTCTCTTGAGCAGAGGGATGCTTACTCCTAATGCCTGAGATACTGGTCCGTACAGGTGTGGAGTAGGACRTATCCTCTTTGAATTGCTGGAACTCCTGAGATAGTTTCTCGGCTGTCATGTCCAGCAGTATCTCCGCAGCCGAGATGCAGGCCCATAGGGAGGAGGAGAGACTTTCTTTGTATTGCTGGCATTGGCCAGCCAATTCATCCACCGTTCGTCCCCCTCCAGCTTTCCAGGCCATTACTGCCAATGAGTTGGCATGCGATGCTGGTGCGCTCCGTATAAACTTCCGCCACATGGGTCGGGTGCACTTGACTTCACCTGGATCTTTGGGTAAATGCTYATTGTTCAGGTCATCATAAATCACCTCCAGCATGCCTAATTCCCTCAGGTACTGGATACCTCTCTCCATGGTGGTCCACTTGCCTGGGTGACATATAACATCTTCCTTGAAGGGATTCCTTTCCTTCACGCCTGACAGGAGTCGCCTCCAGAGGCTGAGGGCTTGTGCCCCTTGCCCAATCGCTTTGTCAATGCCCCCTTCCCTAGAAAGRGAWCCCAGCTGCTTGRCTTCCCTACCCTCTAGTTCCAGGCCACTGGCCCCGTTATCCCAGCATCGGAGCAGCCATGTGATAATGTGCTCGCCTGGACGACGGCTGAAATCTTTTTGCATATCTCGCAGCTCACTCAGAGATAGGGATCGGGTGGTTACCATCTYATTTATGGSTTCTGCCTCTTCCTCCTCCTGTTCTCATGATGGCCCTGGTTCCTCTTCATCCCTTACTAAACGAGCTGATTTTCTTGTGTATTTCTTCTTCTGTATAGGGGTGACTGATACCGGCAGAGGTTGGTTCTCTGGTTCAGCCGCAGTGCCTGTCGCTGGGGTTGGAATAGCTGCAGTGCCTGTCGCAGGAGTTGGAGTACCYGCAGTGCCTGTCGCCGGGGTTTGGGTAGCTGCAGTGCCTGTTGCAGGGGTTGGAGTAGCTACAGTGCCTGTCGCGGGGGTTTGAGTAGCCACAGTGTCTGTTGCTGGAGTTGATCTCTGGACAGTATTCCTAAATAGTTGTTTAACCCTAAACAAGACCTGAATCACATTCAGGAGACATAGCAATATGAACATGCTTGTTTGAACATCCCAAGGATATTCAACATTCTCAAGAACTGTTGTGGAGGGCTTCATGAGGATAGAAGAAAAAGGCATTTCTGGACATGTGAAAAGGAAGATGAAGTAGTGGGAGAAAGTGTCCCTCTCCATAAATTGTTTCTCYGWGACRAAAAGGTAACGAGTAGTGTAATTATTAATAGTTTCCAAGAGGTGGTTCCCGAGGTACAGAGATGATGGCAGTGCTGAGTACAAATACCAGATTAGACTCACAACCAATGATTTTATCATATCATAAAACAGTGTTACACAGTGCARCAAAATGATAACCTTGACCCAGTTCTGAGCAGTGATAAACAGCACAACAGGGAACATATACTGCAAGAAAGGTATTACATAACACAACACTGAGAGCCAGCCCCACAACTTTGAGAGACAATAAATCAACATTGTGACCAGCGACTATTAAACCAATATAATGAATGCTTATAACAAATTTTGCTTTAACACACTTTAACAGACAGATCTGTCATTGTCTCAACCCTTCGTGCCCTACGTTGGGTGCCAAAAAGGACTGTTGTGGTTTAACCCGGCAGGCAGCCAAACACCACAAAGCCGCTCGCTCACTCCCCCCCCCACAGTGGGATGGGGGAGACAATCGGGGAAAAAGTAAAATTCGTGGATTGAGATAAAGACAGTTTAATAGAACAGACAAGGAAGGGAAAAAATAATAATAATAATAATAGTAATGGTAGAATATACAAAATGAGTGATGCACAATGCAATTGCTCACCACCCCCTGACCAATACGTGAATAGTGATCGCTACTTCCTGGACCACGCCTCCTATTCATATACTGAGCATGACATCACATGGTACGGAATACCCCATTGGCCAGTTTGGATCAGCTGTCCAGGCTATGCTCCCTCCCAGCTTCTTGTGCACCTGGCAGAGCATGGGAAACTGAAAAGTCCTTGACTAGCAGACTACTTAGCAACAACTAAAAACATCAGTGTCTTATCAACATTCTTCTCATACTAAATCCAAAACACAGCACTAGGAAGAAAATTAACCCTATCCCAGCCAAAACCAGGACACTGGTATATGTAGAAAACTCAGAAATCTAAGGAGTTTGGAATTTGAAAATTCATGTTTGGCTTGGGTTTAGGGATTGCTTATGATTCTGACAGTGCACAGAGATGTATGTGCAAGTCTGCATTTGTGTTTAGATATTTGGACATACAAGCTCTGAAAGGCCTTCTGTGCAGAAACTGTTTACAGCTTTGAGTGGATCTTAGAACATTAACATTTTTCACTGCTGAAAGTCTTCATAGTAGTTTGTTAGCAAAATGTCTTAAAAATTCTGTAAATTTCAGTTTTTAATAATATTTCATTAAGTTTATTAAAAGTCTCACTTAAACATCTTCCATATTAACAGAAACTCCCCTGGAAACGCCCCTAAAGAAAGAAAAACTAAACTAAACTTGTTTGTAGTGTACTATTACTTCAAGTTTTCTCTGTTACATTTAATTGAGAAGGATTTTTTGTCTTCTCTGTAAAAATGTGATCAGACTTAAACAAGTAATTTAAATGGCATGGATGTTTCAGGTGAATCTGAGAAATACTTCTTTAAAATGTTTCACAGGTAGTGCAATCCAGGGCATATATACCACATCCATAAGATGTCTTTCCATATGAGGTGATTTTAGTTGTTTTTGATCCCATAGGCTAACAAAATTTAAATTTAAGTAAGGAGCTTCATTTTTCTACTTTGGCTTATAGTGGCATATATTGAATATTCATTTATATTGGTGAAGAATGGATATAAAAACTGCAACAATCATTTTCTGCAATGAACGTGTTTCTTTCATACACTGAACGTCAGCATACATAACTACAATAATAATTTTCACTTTTCAAAACTGATAAAACATGAAAGTGAAAATGAATGCCTTTTGGTTGGAGCACTCAGTTGTGTTGCATCAGGGACAGAAGTATGCATATGCTAGGCTTAGGACAATGTCATTCCACAAGTGGCCCTGCAAGTGTCATTCTGATACCAGGGTCAACATTCACCTCGGCTTACTCTAGGTATTTACCTTTAAACAGGATATGTAGGATTCCACTGTGGTACCAGCAGAGATCTAACCTGTATAACCTGTGGAGGCTAAAGTGCTATTCTTCTGGCTAAATGTAGGTTTTTGCTGTAGGGTGAGATGAGTTGTCCCCTACACTCCATTGAGAACCTTAACCAGAGCTTCATTGGCTGTAGAGAGAGCTTACACACTTAGCTCACCTCCAGCATTGTCACCTCAAGTTAGGTGGGCTGAGTTCCACCCTTGCAAACTCTACTTTTAAGGGTATACATACTACCTATTGATTTACTTATATATTTAATTGTAGCCTGCATCAAATATGAGCTGTGGGCAGAATGACCAATGTTGTACTTCATAACAGCGTAGTTCTTGGAAGTCYAAAACTGCTGCATAACACCATGCCAAACTAAATGTATAGGAYGTTAGAATATTAGTGTGTATTTTTGTACAGAAAGTTAATGAAGAAATGTATTTCTGGTCTTGACAAAGGGTTTCTTGATTCTAGCCTTTGAATGAAGCCAAAAGACTTCATGATGAACAGGAGAGGTGAACGATGGAAATACATGCCAAAAATAAAATTATTATTCTGCAATTGTTTCTTATGATCAACATCTAACCAACCAACAGTAATTTCAGACAGAAAACCCTGTAGAATAATTTTACTGCAAGAGAAATTGTTCTGGAATAACTGCAGCTAAAGATTTATTGTAGTCATTAGATTCCACAGCTTTATTAGTCCCTAAAATGCCTCAGTTTTTATTGTCTGATTGCTTCCCCAGATAAGTTGATTATAGAGGTTTTGCCTGTTCTACCAGTACAATTTAGAAAGATCTTTTAATTATTGTAGTGCTACTGGCTTTAAATTGTCTAGATGCAGTTACTTGTTTTTATACCTTCTAAGTTATCATTTGTAGAAGCCCATAAAACAGGTGGATCACTTACACTATCTGTATCTCACCTAATGAGCTTCCCAAACAACAGGACAATGACAGGAGTTTTTCATCATCATCAAATTCTCATTCAAGCACCCACTGAGAGGCAGCACAATTTCAAAAACTAATTTGGGTAATGATATGGGCCTAGTAAGAGGAGGGAGGACAATTACTTGAGCAAATTTTGAATTCCAGGTAAAAGTAGTTGGTCTGCTAATATATACGTGTGTTTTTCAGCCCATAACTGAAACTTTGAAACTTGGGCTGGGAAGGTCGGAGTATTTGAGGGAGGGGGCGGGGGGAATTAGTAAAACAGAAGGTCACAAAATTCATTGGAAATCTTCTACAGACCATTATCGTCAGTAATCTACTTATCATTGTCTTTTAAGGCGCCCATCCACAAGTTGCCAAGAACATTATTGCTGAATTTGTATCACAGCAGGGTTAGGAGGGTGTTTAGAAAACAAAGCCTGTGGCTCCCTTGGAAATTGATTCCTTAGATTTTGACAGTTTAAGATGGAGAACTGGCAGGAGGAGCCTTCACTGCGAGGGACTATGAGACTGCGACACATGAGGAGGTTTTTATTTCAGATTAGGTTTAGAGATGGCACCCCCCACTTGTCTATTTTTGTCAAAGTGGGAGAGAAATAAGGAGACATCACTATATAGTTATAACTTCTACAGTTATATAGTTATAGCTTTTATTTAAAACTTTATTTAAAACTTCAATAAAACTTATCTGCTAGTGGTAAGCACAACATACAGTCAATGCAGCAGGATTGTTCCAGTGTAGTTTTCAATTCAAAAACTGGGGACCATGTGTCCTCAAGGTGGCTGTGAAGACCATGGTTTATCTTGAATCTTTATGCCTTATGAAGTAATTAACTCAAAGCCAGAGTCCTAGCTGCTTTCTGTTTTGCGTGCCAGTAGTAGATGCAAGATAGAGGAAGCCACCAGGAATGCTCCTTGACATTATAATGACAATAGGAATAAATAAATAAATAATCTAATTACAAGAACTAAACCCCACTTATGACGTGGTTTGTTAGATAGGAAGCAGTGTCTTTCTATCCTCATGTTCTCTCCCCACACCCTCAGAGAGATTGTGATGTTATCATCTCGCCATTTCTGAGGAACTAGAAGTTTCATTAGAAGACACGTTTAACAAGAAATACTCATGCCAATAGTGTAATATGGACTCTCGTAATCACAGAGGCGGCTACTGCCCCTCTCCATTGTCTACAAATCCTACAGTGTTAGTTTCCAAACATTAAAGAAGACAGTTTAGCCTATGTGGAAGGCACCCTTCCTCCCAGACCTCCAAGTTAGACCAACCAGGATGTCAGTCATCACTATCARTGCACAGGATAGGTCCAAGGTGCCAGCTCCAGTGCAGCAGGGAAGCCTCCCCTCCCACTCCACCACTTTCCCTAGGCTCAGAACATAAGAAAGGGAGCAGAGGGCTTAGGAAAGGGAATAGTTACTACTGAGAGCAAAAGATGGAGGAAGAGGAGAAAAGGGCAGCAAGAACGGGTGGAAAACTGCCTGAGCTAGTCCCAGTTGAGATTTCTTCCTGGCCACAGTTGCACATCAGCTAACAAGCTCACTGTTTGCGGTGTCCTTCCTGACGTGTCTRTCATGTCAGAATAAAATCAAAGAATTGTAGACTATCTGCTCCCAACTTTTTACAAGGCACAGGAGTGAGAGATGGTTTGTGTTAAGTGTATGAAAGTGCATACRGGTTTTAGAGATAAACGCTAATTGTTCTGGGTTTTTTAATAGCAGCATGATATTATCTCTGACTTACTTTGCTCAGGAACAAAACTCTACGTGTATCCTTTGATCAGAGGCTCAGAGTATGTCAGCAAGGACAGAACAATTCATGTTACGTGTTGTGCTAACGGTACCCCATCCTTTAAATGATCTTTTCAGAAAACGACTAGTTGAAGTCTTTACAATGTAGACAATATCAGAGACCCACTTAAAAGTAACTTGCTATCTGTTAAAATGCCAAGCGCATGCTGTATCTTTAGGATAAAAAAAGTATATTGATCATGAAAGATAATTATGATAGTATTCAATATTTTTGTCTAGTTCTGGCTAATAAAATATTAACTGTTTTGAGACATCAGGCTGATGTCTAATCAGTCAGGTCAGCAGTGTTCAGTCCTTTAGGAGGATGAGATTTTCCTCAGCCTGGCTGATTGTTTTGTATTTCAGATGAAAATGTGAGAGAGATACAGCTTTTTTTTCCCCCCCTCCTTCTGTGGAGACTAGAGAGGATTCATTTACTCCATTACAGAAGTATTATTACTAGTTATTTCTGATATAATATTTTTACCAGTTTGTTCTGTATTGCATATTGACTTATGGTCAGACATAATCAATTTTTTGCCATGTACTAGTCATCACTCTGGTTTTTTCCACATTTTTTTATTTTCCTTGTTACTTCATGTAAGTGGTTTGGATGCACTTACCACATTAACATAATTGGCTTACTTGGCATTTTCCACCGGTTTCAAGCCTTGTGTTCTGCTCAGTTATACAGGACCATACAGACAGTTGATCATTTGAGGACGTTTGTCTAGAAATTCTAGAGAGTTTCATTCCTTGATTGTTATTTCTTCAGGCAACTTTTTGGATTAAAAGTTGTAAAGTATCAAGAAATTATATTTGCATTATAATTCTGTGAATAAAATCAACACAGAAGTTGCAAAATTATTTGCCTGATGCTCTTTGTCTGGACAGTTACTTAAGAGAAAAAGATCTACTTCAGATGAAGATTTACAGAACTTGATTCTGTTAATGTTATTAGCCTTTTGGTTTTGTTTTTACAGAAAAAGCGAATAATAGCATCTGTAATTGAGATTGCTTTCTATCACAAGGCACTGTTTTTAATCACTTACAGCTTTTCTGAAATGGAGATGAAAATTTGCATTGGGAAAACTCATTTTGGAAATGGCTTTCTAAAAATTGATTTTGGAAGGTTTCAAGGAAAAGATTCAGTAGCTTCACAAGATGTACTTTGCACTGATTTCTTTGATTTTTCCCAGTGTTTAAATGAAAAAAAGAAAAAGCTTTTATTGCAAACTTAGTGTATGTTTTTTCCTCCGCAAGAGTGTGTAGGCTAAAAAATATTAGTTCACACATGCACATGCTGGCTAATAGTCATCAGTGAAGAAACATTTGAGTTTGGCCACTAAATTTCATTATCAATCCCCTGCCCGGGCCCTGTTTGCTGCTGTATCTCCACTTGTCTCAAAGCGGATGGCATATTCTGGTCTAGATCTTTAGACCTGAGCAGGATTTCCTCTGATGCTATTCCTTCGCAGCTCTGAAACTTTCTGTGAGATCAGGTCCTGAAAGAAAGGAATGAACCGTTTCCTGAGTCTTTCCGTGTTCACACTACTGGCTTCCAAACAGCCTGTGGGAGTTAGAGTTGTCATCTAACAGTAATGTCAATGAGTGAGGAGAACAGACTGGGTGGGACTCGGTTCCAGACATGTGCATGTGGCTGCATGTGCCAGTGTGGTGTCCAAACTGCGTTGTATACAATGGTCATCTGTACAGTCAGTGGAGCCTTCGGCTAACCACCTAGTAGGTGTTTACTTTGTGCTGAACTCACGTTTTAGGCTCCATTGACTGTAATGACTAGATTTCTAAAGATTATGGCAGGGTTTAGGTGTCTACATAGAGAAACCTAAATTTAGTTGCCTTAATTTTAAGCTGTCACTGCACTGGTGACATTCCCAAGTGATAACTAAATGAATGAACTTTTAGCTAGAGAGCAAAGAGCTATGCCATCAGGTACTGCTGCTGAGCCAAGTAGTTGTATTGCTTTGTGCTCAGGCTGTGATAATTTGCAGGTAATTAATACAGTGCTGCATCATGTGTAGAAACAGGTGAAGTGTTTCTTGCAAAGGGATACTTACGTTCTGTTAGCACCATTTGGTATGGGGCACATGTAATTATGTGACAGAACAGAGGTTTGGCACTTGCATTCATCTTTCCTTGGGTCACTCTCATGGCTGCTTATAGCCCTAATCATTTTCTGAAGTATGCAGCAGAGAGAGAGAGTAGCAGTAGAGTAGATGGTCAGTAACAGGGATTTGGGGCAATGGAGTTTAGGGGAAAAGACCCTTGAAGAAGGGCATGAGCAACAAGTGTGTGGAAGAAGACAGGTATCTAAGAACAAGTTGGAGATAAATAGGAAGAGCTGGACCAAGGAACAGGTTGTGAACAAGTGTAGAAATGAAAGGGAAGAAATGTGGTAGGGCATCAAGGTTGAGAAGGGGAGAGGTTGGAGAAGAGGATGACAGGAGAAGGAAAGAGAAAGGAGATGAACAGAAGCTTAATGGTTGAGTAGAAGCTGCAGAACATAAAAGCATGATTGTTAAGACAAATCAGATAATCTGTGACTGATCCATTTATTTTTGAACTTCAATATTCTGTTGCTGGCATAGGGCTAGGAGGAATCTCAGTCACAGTGATGACTGGCACAGCGAGCTTCTGGGAGAATTTGTTAATTAACAAATGAGAGAATGGAAGTTCCCTGTGTAATTATAGTCTTGGCACTAAGCGCATTGACATATAGCAGTGTATTACAGAAATTGTAGAAAATAAGCCTAGGTGGGACCCTGAAACTTACTTTGTCTGTTCTGTTGACCAAAGGCTTTATCAAGTGTGTGCGTCGTTCCTGGCAGATGCTTATACAACTTCTTCTTACAAATTTCTAGTAATTAGAATTCCACAACTATCCTTGGTAATCTGTTCTACTGTGCTTGTTCAGAGACAGTAGTTCCAGAAGTTCAAGCCAAATTTTCTGCTGTAGCAATTTTAAGCCTTTTATTCCTTGTCCTGACTATAGTGATATAGGAAATAATTTATTCTTTTCATCTCTGTAGCTACTTTTTACAGAGTGGTATGTACCCCTCTGCCAGTGGCAAACTCATTACTAGTGCTTTTTTCCCCTTTGTTCTTGCTTATTCAGATGTAAATGTTGCCCACCTCCCCGCCCTCAACAATTGAAGACAAAATATTTTTAAACCATTCTTCAAAATTAAGTGATTCAATCACCTTTAATCATTGGGTTACTTTTCCTTATTCTTCACGTGATGCTTTTGTGGTCTGAAGAGTATCTAGCAGTACCTTCATTATTTTTCAAAAGGTATTTCTCTGTCCTTTGTAGAAAAAGACTGTCACTGCTTCTGGTGACAACAAAGTGCCTTTCAATATAAAAACATAAAATATGCCTGGTATTTTAGTTTTCATATGCCAAAATAGGTATATAAAATAGCTATTTCATCATCTTTCATTGGATGACATTATAGGCTATTAAGTTTACTACACATTTAATACATTACCATTTCCAAAATATTTTCCTTCTCGGGGTGGGTTTTTTCTTTTCCTTCTGTATCTCAATACAGAAGGGAGGTATGAGAATGCTTGTCGTCACTGGCCATTGTTTATTCTCCAACAGAAAGAACAAGCATGGAGTTTCTTATAAGACTTCTTCCTAGCTTGCTGCTTTGACAGTGGAAACTGTTTTCTGAGGGAGTCTACAGCAATCCTATGACAGCAATCCTAGATAGAAAGCCTATCCTTACATCCAAGGCCATTATTGAAAATCCTCAGTATTATTCTTGCAAGACCGTAGTATGATATGTAAAAGAATTATTACCATTTTAATGCTCAGCCAGATTTGGACTACAAATCACCCTAGCAGTTGTGTGATCGTGCATTACTTCAGCTACGTGGTGAAATCTGTAAGTCACTGAAGAAAAATTACATGTTTTTTCCCTCTGAAAACAGTTAACTTCTTTGTAACATTGAATTTAATATATTGGGTCACATCTGCTGAAAGATTATTACACTAGAAGGAGGCAATGGATGATTTATTAAAATACCCCTGCAGGGAGATAGCAGGCTATCTGGTTAATATAGAGGAATGCTTGATGGTTACACTGAAAGCTCCCCGGTGAATCCTTTAACATAGGAGTAGAATGGGAGATGAAAATGATTGCTCGTTATATAATGTTTACTGTGTTATATTGGTGCCTAGCAGCTGAATAATATTTATGTTAACAGCTCCTTTCCAGCTTTTCATATTGATCTCCTGCTGGTCTAGAGCTGATATATAATTGTACTGAAAATGGGAAGATAACACTTTTTTGTAATGGAGGGTGGCAAAAATGTTCTTCCAACACATCACCAAAGTCAGATATGAGGGGAAAGATGTCATATCTTTGTGCCATAGACTTGTAAGATTTTCATTCACTCTTTCTTCTGAGCTGTTTCTGTCTCATCTCCTTGTAAACTCAAAGGAATTGTGGAAAGAGTGTCCCACAGGCAGTAAGAGTTTCTTGGTGGGTGGGAAAGCTTCTTTCCGTTGCCTCGAAGGAACCTCGCTGTTCCCATGCTTACCGAGTTTGAGAAGGACCAAATGACTACACCTTCCCATGAATACTGAAAGTTAGAAAGCTGACGAATAGCTGTCCTCTCTTACTGAATACAGAGTTTCTGTGTAACTGGCCAGTCTTAGATAAAGATTTTCCTTYGTGCCATAGGAACTGAGAATTGACATTTCATCTGTGGTTTACATCATTTCTTGTATGTACAGCCTCCTACTTAGAGAACAGGAACAAACTGAGTGTGTAGTGGTGATGTCCAGCTGGAAGCTCCCCAGATCATGTACCCAGAGGAACTGACATGCCTCAGTTTTCCTGCTAACAACAAATGACAATTTCACTGTAGCAGCTGTGAGCTCAACCAACCTAAAAAGTCCTCAGGGACACTTGCTTTTATTGGCTCCTTGGGCTGATGCTTCTGGGTTCATCCACACCTACTGTTGAGCAAGCCAGGCCTTAGAAATAGCAATGGTTTCTTGAAAAACTGAGCTGGCATATTTTCAGACAAGAAAATACAAAAACCACAAAACCCAACAAACCTTTTGCATGTTATGGATTGTTCTTGTCAGGCCCATTGACATTATGTCAGAAGCTTCTGTCCATACCTGTTAGTCACTGTGGACTCAAGGTCTGAGATGGAGGGATCCTTGCTCTCATGATGAGAGCTGGTTCTGTGAGTTCTGCTGGATTCAAGGGGTATGAACACTTGGAACCCAGCCAGTGCTGTGCTCCTTAATCATTATCATCATTAACTGCATGAAAATGCAGTAAGGACATCGCTTTCCTATGAAATGGTTAATATTAAAGTAAGACATAGCAAGACTGGAATCGGCCACAGACTGAAATGCATTTCTACTGTATTATCTATGGGGAATGAACAAAAGACATGAAAACCATCTATATTATTACATTAAAAAAAAAAAAAAAGCAAAGCATCTCTTTGGTCAGTTCAGTTGCATGATAACTACATTCCTTAAGTGCATTATTGTGTGCTTGAGTATAAAAGCTTGATTTAAAGTCATAGGGTACAATGAAACCCTGAAGTGTTTAGGGGAGCAAAACTAATATATTAAAGTATGCTATTGGGTGGTTTATCCTGAAAAAGGAGTAAACTCCTGTATGTCAGACAGTTTTTGCCTTCTTGCCTTCTTGGTAGCTAATGCCTTGGAAAATTAGTCACTTCTATTATAAGAAGGATCAACAGGGATATAATAATCCCAATGCACTGCTTCTTTAGTACCTGTCCTTTATAGATCTTAAGACACTTTTATATTTAAAGCTTCAAAAGACCTTTGTGAATAAGTAAATGGAATTTAGTAGGATAGGTTCAATCCCGCTTAAATTCTATTTCCCCCCTGCCCCTGAAAAGCAATAGCATCTATTTAACTGTGCATACCAATGCTGCAGAATAATTTTTAAAGGTAAGAAAAACTCTCTCCGTGCAGAGCTGTCCGAGTTCAGTGTTGAGCATGACAGCAAAAGTCTTACACAGAAAGAATCAAAGGTGGTCAAGTTTTTTTTTTTATCTTGTACAGAAGCAGCTCAGACTCGTGAGATCCTCTTAACGCTTGGATGGGGTCAGGATTGGTTTAGCATTAACTAAGGCATTGGTCTTTCTCTGAGGTTTAACATAGACGGAGTGATTTGTCTGCCTAAAGCTCTGTGTAGGATCAGAGTCTCAGAGAGAAAGTATCATTTAATGAATCATGAGCACAGCTTCCAGTAGGATGTGATGGCTCTTGTCATCCCTGAACAGTGCACCTGAGGACTTGGGAAGCAGAATAAAACATGACTAGTTATAATACCTTGTAGTGGTTATCCAAAATACTTGCTACCGCATTGCAGCAACCTTGTGATGTTAAGCTGTATGGTGTTTGGGTTTAGCTTTACGCATACCAGTTATGGCATCCCCTGTTTAAACTTCTACAAAGAAAATAATAATTTTACTTCTTTTCATGCTATTAATGACTTATTGTCCATAGAGGAGAAAACAGTACTGCATAATTTAAGCAAAAATATGTTCTACTAATTACACATGTGATATATACAACTAGTAGTTACTTGTGTCAGCCAATATATATTTTCCTTACTTGTGTCAGAAAAGTTTTTTTTTTAATTAGTTTAATTTTTAATTAATTTAATTAATTTAATTTTTAGTTTAGCTATAGGAAATGTGGAGAAAAGCAGTTATCTGCTGTCATATCCTTCAGTAGCGTATTTGCATTTTTTTAACATCTGGTATATTTAATGCAACCAAGTAGACATTGTTTAAGAGTGAACTGCTATGAAGTAAATAGCTCTTTAAATTGGCACAATTTACTTCAATTTGCTTCAAACGCAATTTACTTTACACAATTTACTTCAAGACTGGTTTGCTACATACTGTTGCTGCTCTGCTACTGTGTGATAGCTCGCTAAGCTGTGGAAACTTGATCACTTAAAGAGGTCTTGGTCAGACATTTCAGCGTTGAACTGGTTTTCAGCAGGAAGCTGGACTACATGTCTTTTTGAGTCCCTCCTACCCTGAGCAACTATGATTTCTATCAACTCTTTTAATTGTTTTAGACAAAGAAGTAGACCTATGTAGGCACAACTTGAGAAATTATTAACATGTTCTGGTAATGATATTTTTCATAATACCATATAAATGTGGAAAAATAACAGTTCTTTCTGTTCTTCCATGTCAGTTGAACCATTTGGGAAAAAATCCTTGACTATATGAGATGAAAAATGCTTTATCAAAAACTTGACTGCAAAGTTATTCAGTTTGAATGACTGAAGATTGCTTTTTCATACAGAATTTGTGATTGTAATAATTAAGAAATCAACTTCTTTTCAGTGTATTTTGAAACTGCCTTATTTGAAAATCGTACACTTTACCAGCACGGTACTAGTCTCTAGCTAAAGGTTACTCCAAACAATTGCTGTGAAATGTGAAAGAAGTAATGAACTGTGTGTTTTTAAATCTCTTCCAGCTAAAAAGAAGAAGAAGCCAAAGCTCTTAAACAAGTTTGATAAGACTATTAAAGCTGAACTAGATGCTGCAGAAAAATTACGTAAAAAAGTAAGTTTTGAACGTTTCCCTCAGGACTGTAAACAGTGGACAAAAATGAATACAATAAAAATTAACTTTGAAAAAGAGAAAATTACTTTTAGGTTACTTTCTGTGAAATTAACTTTTTAAAATTAAATATTCAGTGCATGTTTGTCCTTCAAGTTTCATTTCTGTTGGATAGTTTATCTTAAATTTTTTAAAGCCATGAGTGTATGTCTATTCATGTGTGTTTGCTCACCTTTAACCTTGAAAATACTTAGCTTAACTGTTGAATTCCTATCATCAAAAAACTGCTTAAATTAATCACATGGAACAGGTTTAGATCTGTCCTGTCACTGTTGTCCATTTGAGTACTGAAGTCAACTATTATCAGAGCACTTAGATAATATAAGCGTGTTAATATGGATCTCTCAGTAAGTGTTCATATGCTTCATGAGCATTAGGTGCAAATCTTTGTAGTAGGCTTTGTTTCTGCTGGAATTCTGTGTGTGTCCCCTGAGTGTCTGCTCCTGTACAGCTGCTTACAGGACAAAGCAGATGTTCCTGCTTCTCACCAGTGGCAGCAAGACCTTAACATCAATCAATCAGTTTTGGTAGTTTTGAACTTAGTAACTTGTCTGTGAAAAACAAACAAAAAAACCCCAACAATAAACAAAAACTCTTCAGTCATCTCCTCTGATAACTTCCAATTTTATTCTTTTATTTGAATGTTTCAGAAAAAGACCTTTGCAGAGSTGTCCCTTTTCCAGATGCGAGATTAAATAGTGAAGCAAGACTGTGTGACTGTTAGAAATGTAAGACCTTAAGTCTTTTGGGTGTAAATCTTGTAAAAACTCTGGTATGCCTCACAGACAGTCCTAGCACATGGAGAACAACTGCAGGTCTTTGTTCTACCCTGGATTTGAGATGACTGAGCAATGACAGACACTATTTTCAGTACAGTACAATAGAAACCATTTTAGTCACTGCAGGTGTGGGATTATTCTTGATTTTCAGAAGACTGACTGTGCAGATTTAGCTTTATATTGCCATCCATGCAGCCCCAGAGTTCCTGTAGGTCTATGATGGGGCTGAAGGGCTACTACATAGAGAGCAGTAACCTCAGGCTGCTGCTGCTGCTCTTCACTAGGAGCCTTGTTTACGTGTTAGAATACAAAAATAAAAAGCATTTTCATGCTTCTTGTTACTCAAACAATTGCTTGATCAGAGAAGGGCATAACAGAAACTTTTGATGAGCCTTTGGGGTCAGCTGGCTGACTCTCTTTTCCTGCCTGTGTCTCTTGGTGAGTTGCAGACAATCATGCTTGCCTTGTAGGAAGCAGGATAAATTTAGTAACAAGTCAGACATGTAATATTTGAAGATAGCAAGACATTTGTGTATAATAATCCCTCATATTTATAAAGCTGTAAGAGTTAGAAATGGCAGCAAGATCTGATGCCAAATTTTGCTGAGCAGTGCTCAGGTCCTCTTTAACAGTGCAGCTGGTTCTTCTCAACTTCCATCCTTACTTGCTAGTCAGCATCAATCATGAGAATACCATAGTTACATTCAGACTTTGTATGGGACAGGGAAGAAACACAGAGCACGTGAGGTGTCCTGAGGGACATCGTTATTCAAAACATTTGGAGGAAACAGCCATACACTATGGATGAGTCTAATATTTGTGCTAGAAGAACCGTAGTTACGATACTGCTGGTCATGTGAGGTATGCAGAGAGGAAGTTTCTAGATATGTATAGAACTTGCTTTCTATTCTCTGTTACATTCAGTTTGGATTTTGTTATTAGCAATAGAATCTTTCTGGTTTGCTATAGACAGGTTATTGTCATCTCAGCATTTTTTCCAGTCAACAAAGGGAAAGTGAGTAAAATAAAAACAAAGCTATTCATTTTAACCATGGAAAGTGGATAATATTGTTTCATAAATAATGACAATGAATTTATCTTAAATAAGCAGGCAATCCCAACAAAAATATGAGTGAAAACTGTTGATTCAGTCTGCAGGTTTTTTGTTTTGTTTTTGTTTTTTAATTGGGGAAACTAATATGTTATTAGGTCATGCATTCTTCAGCATTTTTATTGGATAGAAATGTTGATAAATATCTCTACCTTTCAGGGAAAAGTTGAAGAAGCTCTAAGGGCCTTTGAAGCATTAGTGAGTCAATATCCACAGAGTCCTCGAGCAAGATACGGGAAAGCACAGGTACTAAAAAAAGCCATAAATGTTAAAAAAGATAAAATAAACCTTTTTTAACAAACCCCCATCAGACTTCATTTATAATTTTATGGATGTGTCTCCTAAGGAAAAAAAAGAATCGTGGTCTGTCATATTGTATCTGTTTCAGTCCTCTATCCTTCCCCAATTGCTTTGAGAGCTTTTGTCTAACTTTAGTGGAAAGTATTGTAAATAACRCGAAAATAAGATACATCCTGTAGATGTCATGAAAACTGTCAGACAAATGGTAAGAGATAAATCCCAACTAATGTCCTAGTGCAGGAACAACAGGCAGAACTTAGTTGTTACATACTGTTTGCTGCAGCTGGTAAACACATCAATCAGCTCTGGGCTAAATGCTGCTTTTTGCTTAGTGGGAATATAGGAAAGGGGATTTGGAGTTTTTATAGAGAGAGTGTTAAAGGATAAAGAACCCAAATTTGTAGGCAAGGAGGCTTAATTAGCCTTTTCTTGTGGAGTGAGTTCTGTTTCAGGTGTTCTCATCCAAAAAAAGAGAAAGCATTGGAAAATAAGCTCTGCATTCGTAATACTTTTGAGCCGTGTTGGGATGTCTCAGAAGAGAATAATTCTTGTATTTTCATAAATAGTAGGATAATCCCACTGCACTAGGTGTAATAAAAGACTGCTTGAACTCCTGTTAATCAAGATGAGCAAAGTGAAACCCTCAGTGTTGTGCTGTTACACAATTAATGAGGCACTTGAATTGGAGTCACAATCAGTTTTCACTTGGTTAATAATAGTCATGCTAAAACCAAAGCCATGATTATCCAAAAAACTATCATGCAAGCACTGGATACACAGCAGACCAAATACTTCAGTGCTCTGTGTGAGGGATAGTCTGCTGAACTATTTGCCTTCTTATGGTAGGAGACCACTTCGGTTCATATATGTGATGGACTTAACTCTGTTAATTTATGCTTTTAATATTTACCTTTTTTATGAACCTACTCATTATATCTAAGAGAATATGCTTCCTGCCTCCTCGTTAGCTCACTGCTTTTAGGGAGGGGGGCAGATCATTGAAGCCATCTGTAAAGGTTATTCTCATTCAGAATTCCCCCCAGTGACACAACTTCATCTGTCCCTTTACAACAATTTGTAGTCACAACCTACTACTTTAGTAATGCTTAAAAGGTCCTAGAGACCAAGATCTGAAGTCATAATTAGCATACACTTTCTGGGAATGTATAAAAACAACTATAAATTCATTTCCATTTTCAGTAGCCTTTGTAGGCTCATACAAGTCTTTTTACTGAACATTCATATTAACACAACCAATGACAATTTATTGAATCCAGTATGTGTAAGTTGAAGCTGTTTGAAGGAATGGGAAAATCATGGGCTTCACTGACAAATGGATTATTCTTAGGGTTTACATTCTAACACCGTATTACTTTTAAATGGGTATTTATACCAACACAACACATTCAAATTTGCTCTCTCTCATCACTAACTAAAGGTAAAACTGCGGAGAAGGGTAAGGGTAAAGGCCAGGAATTCACCACAAGAATGTACTGCTCTATTCCTATGAACCACGAACCAATATTACATGCTAATTTTGTAGATTCAGTTTCTAATAAGACATGAGGATTCATTTTTCTGGATCTTGTAATACCTTTAAAAGGCAACTGTTTCCCCCAAAATTCTGCAAAAGATTTCATAATTAGAAGTGATTTTCAGAAATTTGAGCAATTCTTGATTTGATTTCTGGAGCTACACTTAGGCCAGATGAAAAATATTCTACAGAAATTGTTAACATCTTTAAGGCTGCAAAGAATAGTAGATAGGTCTTAAACCTCCTTATATTATTTCTAGTGTCTATACTGGTGAATTTATGCAGATTTTATGCTGACGATTTTTGCCTCTTATTATATATCTTTTACTATTCTTTGCCCTGCAATTCCTTCAAAAAAAGGAAAAGCAAATTCCTAGTGAATGTACATCAGAAAAATAAATTATTTCTTAAAACTGATTTCTGAAGTTATCTCTGAAACTGGCAGATCAACTCTTTGGCTGAGTAACCATATTGTTTGGTATTTCCATACTCAATTTCAAAGTAACCCAAGGAAAAAAAGTAAAGKACAGAAGTGCAAAAAGATTCCAAATGTTAACTACTTACTACAGCACATGCAGCTAGCACAGTTGAAGCTGTTTCAGTTAATGTGTTTGATTGATACAACAGTGAATTTAGATAGACCAATAAGAGCTTCTGCACCTGCAGTGCTTGCAATGCACCTACACCTTGCTCTGTTAATTGACTTAAGAACGAACATAAACCAATACAAATAAAGTATTTGGGAAGAATGCATTAAACACACGAAAATGCGTGCATTTGTATAAACAATTCAAAGTAATGCTTTAGAAATTCAGCATTTGAGATATAGTCGTCTTTTTTTCAGCTGTGGAAACAAATTATGAATGTGCCATACCACAGGTGAAATCAGTAGTAGCTTCCATTGGTTTCACTGAAGCTGTAATTTCACAGTAGAGATCTCATATATCCTTTGGTCTGCTCCTGAGCTTGATGAATGAATTTAAGTTCCAAGAGTTGTAGGGTAGATATTCTATCAACATATGCAAGAGTAAAGCCAATTCCTAATTATTTTTCCAAGAAAGAGTGTAAATAAATTTGTGTCAGAATATATGAAAGCAATGTTTGTTGGTGTGTTTTGACCTGTGTGTTACTGCCAGTGTGAGGCTTAGTATACAAATAATCTGTAGGCAACGATTTACATTTCTTCCATATTATTAAAACAGATTGCTCCATTTATTTTCAAAAGCAGAAATTATGACTTCTACAAATATTAACCAAAAATCTATGTTAATGTAGTTTTTAGGTTCAAATTTTCTTGTACTCATGCTTTCATACAGTTTGCAGGAAACAAGAATTAACAGTAATTCTAATCTGCTTTACCGTAAAGCACAACCAAATAAGTTTTCCATTATTATGCCAAAATTATTCCCATAGTCTAACAATTGCATAGTTTGCCTTTTAAGAAAACAAAGTTCTTTTTAAGACTAATGGATTATTATGTGTTCTGACAATGGTTTTGTGATTCTTTCTAGTCTGAAGATGACTTAGCTGAGAAAATGAGAAGTAATGAGATGCTGCAAAAAGCCATCAACACCTATGATGAGGTGGTTAGTCTGCCAAATGTCCCTTCAGATCTGATAAAACTGAGCTTGAAACGAGAAGCAGACAGGCAGCAGTTTCTTGGTAAGATTTGAGGACGGTGTAAAAATTATTGAAGTTGTGTGAGCAAGACTTTCAAAAGATCACTAAGGACTTAAAAGCACCAATTCTATTGAATTTTTGGTAGGACTTGTGTTCCTAATCTCTTAAATGCTTATGAAAAATATTTTAAAATTCTTTAAAATTTTTCTAGGTAAGTAGTGTATATAATTGCTTGTATGACAATAGTGCCTGTAGACAATATTGCACGAGGTGCTATGAGAAGCTATGATGGTAGGTGGTCAAAAAATGTTTATTGACAGAGAAGGAAGAAAATGTTTTTCTTTTTCTACTGAAGCTGAGGGAAATCATGAGGAAATTAATGGCATACACAGAGTAAACATACCGAGAATAAACTTTAAGTAAACATAGGGAAGAATGGAATTGAACTCACACTCAGGTAACATCCGAACATTTAGATCTCAATTCAGTGATGTACAAGAAGTGCTGATTAGAATATGAGGCATAGTCAACTTTGGTGGAGAAAAGAGTTCTGTTCCCATGGGTTGGATTTTACTATCAACTTGTTTTGATCTTGCTGTTCCTCCGCAAGACCTCATCTAGGAAGTCAAGGAAGGTACTTAATTTTAAGCACATAAAGCATGATTAATTTCATAATGAAAATATAGTGGAACTATTGCTTAACACTAGAAATGTGTTTAATTACTTAATCAATTAAGACTAAGTTTATTTTGATACTTTTGTCAAGCACTTTGACATCTGTGTATGAAAGAGCAACCACAGCTTAAATAATGTTGTTACTGCTACACTGTGAACGCTTCTCCACTAGAGGCTACCATAACACTGCATGATATGCATTCGCAGTGATTTCCTGAAATATTCCTTGTACGGCTACACCCCCAGTGACAACCAAGCAGCTGAATATACTCCTATCTGCACAAGTTTTTTTCAAGTTCTGCTTCTTGATCGTTAGTGAAAGTGGAACACCTGGCTCTGATTTGTGTTTTCTTAGATGTTGTGTAAGCATCTTACTACTGTTACTCAAATCTGTAGTTGTAATTAAGTCTTGTTCAATCAAATTAGGTCGCATGAGAGGTTCCCTGGTTACTCTACAGAAATTAGTTCAGCTGTTTCCCAGTGATACTTCATTCAAGAATGACCTTGGTGTTGGTTACCTCTTGATAGGAGATAACAGCAATGCCAAGAAAGTATATGAAGAGGTGAGTTTCCATTCGAGCCAAGGAAAAATATTACTTGCATTATGTTCATTCTAAAGATTGCTGCTTTTGATGTTTTTAGTTGTTAAACATTTTGCATGTCTGGTTTTGAAGGGTTAATATAGATAAGATTTTTTTCCTAGTGCAGTTCTTAATTATCTTCTAATTTTAATTGAGATTTCCTGATACTATCATGCTGAATGTTTTTGCTTATAGACAGAGAAATGCAAATGTTTTTCATATGCTTAATAATATTTGATTTCTTATACCTTCTGGTAGCCAGGTTTGGAATATATTGACAACACATATAGATGTAATGCATAGTATAAAAAAAAGATGTCTTATCTGCAGGACATGGAAAGCAGGAGTAAGCCTGTTTTTTTACAGGAACACCATCTCTAACCATGTGATAAAGTAGTTCAGTACTCACACAGCTATTTAACCTTTGGTTTTTCATTATTTTTGTAGGCAGCCTAAATTCTGTTTTTCTTTCATGATGCTTGTAGTGCAGACAGTTCATTGGATTTATATTCCTCTCTYATACTATGGTTATCAGGCTGGGGAAGCTTCACTGCCAGGAAGGGCCACTCTGCTTCTGTGATCTAGAAACCCCGTTAACATCTGGAAACTCTCTGACAGATGCAGAGCCTGACGTCACTGGTAGAGCACACTGTCAGCACCTGATCGGAGATGGTCTTGTTGATGTTGGCACACTTGTTGCAGTGCATATTTAGTACAGACATAATACGGTAATTGGCTGGTTATGTAGACTGAGGACGTGTCAGCATGATTAGTACCACCTCCTGAGAATAAAGGCCTGGTTTTCTGTCCCCCACATCTGGGATTCTGAGGGGATTCTTATCTCAGGTGGTTTCTCAAAGAGAAGGAGGACATTCAACCACATGGCTGGAAGCAGGAGCCGAACCCTTATAATACCATTTTTTTCTCAAGCTCCTCTGGCAGTCTCAGATGTTGCCAGAATAATGTTTGCTTTGCTACTTTGGCTACTTTGTAGGTCCCTCCATAAAACATTTCTGTATGTAATTTTTGGCCTGCTGTCAAAATTTCTCAGAGGATTGGAAACATCACCTTTTAAAGATAGAATATATTAACTGAACCTGCTTCGCAAGCTGCAAGGAACTTGAAAAAACAAAAACATACTCCGTTTGGGCAAGATTTTCCTTTGCAATTTTTCAGTATTTTGCTGCAAACCATGTAGATGTTAGAATTTCTCAATATCAATAATCACAGGATTTTTTATAAATGGAAGAAGGTAATGAGTTTGCTATATAATTACTTTGATATTGAGTTTGATATACTTCAGAAGAAGTGTATACTGCTCGGATTAAGAACAGATATGCAAAATAAGAACAGGTCTGCTTTTAATATATTGTTTTCCATGCTTCCATGGACTTTATCCAGTATAATTACTCTGTTTTGCAGTTCACTAAACATTGAAATAGACAGTGATGTTCTGTCCTTGTAAAAGACCAACAAATAAATACCTTCTTTTAAAAGGAGTTGGATTTATTCTTTTTAAAAATCATGTGAGTTTTGTCCATATTCTGACTATTCCTCAGGTTGAATTCCAACACATTAATGTAATTTTTTTTCTTTGTTGTAATTCAGGATAAATTCACATGAAGAATTTTAAGAAAGGAAATATAGCCAAAGAAACAGGCAGAAGCTCACGTGTACCTGCTTTTATTCTTGGTTATACTGAAGGCTTCTTACATGATTTTGGGCAGATTGCTTAAGGGCCATATGGTCTGCTCTTCAGTGCTTTGCTCAGCTATTGCAATGCATATTTGGAAAGTGATTGGCATATGGTTTGGAGCTCCTGCCATAGGTGCTCAGGCTCTGTGTATAGTCAATAGAGAGAGGGGCAAACTGTGAAGAGTGATTCTGGGAGCCTTCAGGAGACATCTTACTCTTCCCATGATTTTTGAGAAACCTGGGAAACTTCTGTAGTATGATTAAATCCTCCTTCTCGCTAGTGTAGGACAAATTAGCAATTTGACAGAAAACGTAAGACAGCACAGACAAGAGCATGAACTCAGTGCTGCACAGTAGATGCCTCCAATATTTATGAATCCTGAGTTCTGGTTGCCACTGTAAGGTTGTTCATACATTTTAATCAAGCGTTCTTTAATGCAGAAGGCATGGGCATCTAGGAAGAGAGAGCAGAGCTCAGGACTCATCCTCAAGAGAACATACCCCTTGTTCGACTAAAGGCTCAGCTTCTTGCTGATTGCCCTCTGGGTCCCATTCTTTTCTTTGTGGTTGTCTAACTTCTTGTGTATGTGGTACTTGTTTCTGTTCCTCGGGCAAGTTCCCAAGTAGTTGAACACTCTTCTGTGCAGGAGAATCTAGACTCCAAATTTCGTATTTCCTGGGAATCTGCTAGATTCTTGGGTAAAAGGTACCCATGTCCTCCTTTGCTTCCTGCTATAGCATTTCGATCTTAATTCAGTGTTATCAGTCTGTGTTAGGCATGGGCTGAGCACACGCAACCAGCTGGACCCTTCACAGGCACTGTCTCCTACATTGGGATTACAGTATATACCATTTCAGACCAGACTAACTGTAGCTGGCATCACGTCCAAGGAATTGAATAGATGCCCAAGGAGTCCTAGCGAATGAAAACTTTCTGCTTTACATTTAATAGCCAGTTTACTTATTTTCCATTCAATTCTTGTTTTCCATTCCAAATTTGTTATGTCTTAGCAGCTGTTGAAGTGTAATACTCACATTTTTATTTCAAAAGTCTTAAATATGATGTGTTTCTTCTTTTAGCTACAGAAGTGATGTGTATAAACACTGAACTTCAGATCAAGAATTTTGTACTTACAGCTGTAGTGTGGTATAGTCTAACTGACACAAAATACACTTTTCTAATATGCATTTGCCAGACTTTGTGCTGAACCACAAATGGAAAATGGTGTCCAATTGGAGAGGATTTCAGTTTTGCCTCTAATATTAAAGCATTTTCTTTTGAACATTACACTTAGGGACATGGAAACATAACATTAAACATGGTCCCAGTAGAATTCAGAGCTATTTTTATTTTCAAAGAAAACATAATGTTAAAAGTAGTCCTAGTAGAATTTAGAGCTATTTTTGTTTTCAAAGATCTACAGATTATGATAAAATACAGTGGAAGAGAACTTCATAAGACCAGTTACTCTGCTAATAGCACTTTTTCTGCCTGCCATGCTGAGGCATGTCTGCATGGCTTAGTGCAGCATTATACAGACACGCATAAGCCAGCTCTGATTGAGCTATCTCAGGTACCAAAAGCAGAATATCCACATTAACACAGTACTCTGCCCTGGCTAATTAGCCATTGATAGCCCCAGAGGTTAATTTCTATATTCATGATTAATATTTAATGGACTATGAGCAGTTTAGTAAAACTTATTTCTAAACATAATTAATAATGCACGCAGCAACAGCAACAGAGTAATACAATTTATATTAAATACTTCCAGTGTAATTTCTGCTGATTGTATCTCTTCGCTTCTCTTTAGGGGCTCTGAATGTAGATCATGCCTTAATGCAACTCAGCATAGTTTAAATGAACTGTAATACAGAAAAGTCTGTTCTGTCTTAATTAATCAGATAGCTTTATCCTATAGTTAAAGGAACTGTAACGAAATTATATGGCTAATAAATATTTCTGTCAGTCATTTTATTTCACCCTGCAGGTACAGATTCTTGGATCAAAATGATTATACACAGAATGCTGTAGTCAAAAAGTATAAGTTGCATAAGGTGGTAGCATATTATACTAGGGATCAAGCTCATCCTTACTATGAATTGCCAAGTTCACTTTTTGTTAATAATGTGTCATATTGTGGACTTCAGACAGATTCTCAAATTGATTGTTCCTTCATAGTAGTTATTTTCTGCAAAAAGAAATGAAATGCTGCTATTTTTAGCTCATAACATTTTATACCTACGTTGCACTGATTTTGGTTTTGCTCAGATGTGGTTTGTATGTAATAAGGTTTGAGAAAGCAGAGAAATTGGCCCAGAGGGCTTGTTATGGTTTTGCTTGTAATTATTTTGATTGAAAAATTAGGTTAGACAGTGACTGGAAAAGGCAGAAGGAAATGGCTATAATGTATGCAGACATTTTATCCAAGTTTAGTAGCTTCAAAAATGGATTTAGGCAAGAGAAATTGCTCATCTGTCCATTGTTTTGTATGTAGTGACTGTGCTAGACATTCAGCAGGTGTCAGCCTCTGTAGTTCCACTGACTCCCAGGCACTTGTGATGATCCTCACAGGCTGAGGATCTGTCCTGATAAGACTGTCCACCCTTATTTTAAGGAGAGAAGAGGTGTAACAACAGATTAACTTGACCATGTAATTGATATCGCGTAGAGCTACAAAAGATATTGAATATGTACACCACAGAAACGTGGAGCTGGAAAGTAGATCAAGACATTCTGTAATTTTCCCCTTGGCTGAGGCAGACCAAATGCGCTTAAATTATCTCAGTAATGTTGGGGGTGCATGTTTCAGAACTCAGGCCAGCCAGCTTCACACCTCCTTTCCCTGAAACACTCCCCGGTACAGTGATCCTTTCTTACAGCTGTTCCTGTACTCACAAATCTTTCTCTTGCACAGTTCCCATGGAACATCCATCTCTGGATATTTGCCTGTGGGTTTTCCTTTCTTGCAAAATTAAGTCAGGTTGTAACTCTGACGTTATCTGAATCTTGTTCAGGATACAAAATCTTTTAGCTTAATTCAGCACGCTAGGTCTTGGTTTTGGTCAAAGAGTGCAGCACACAACTGTACAAGAATAATTTATCCATCACCTTCTAGTGTGAAAGCACGTTGAATCACTACTGCATTAGACCTTGCATTACCATCTGATAGCTTTCTCTTGGCCAAGCATGTGTAAGCTCTTCCAGAGAGTGCTCCAGTTCACTGTCATGCTGAGAATGTCCTTTGTGTTCCCAGGGTTTGCGCAGTCCCATCGTGTGATGCAACCATTATTTTACAGCATCTTTCTAAATTGTACTCACTGTGCTTCGCAGCATAGTATATTTTCTCTTGCCAAGAGTAGTTTACCACCACTATAAACCCATCTAATTTTAAACTATTTCAGGTATATTTCTACACTACGCTTCCCATGACTGTGCTGTAGACTTGTTCAAAAGCAGCTGCCTTCCTTCAGATTAGTCAAACCTGGGATAGGTAACTTAAGTGTTAATGAATGGTGTTAATTCTGTAAGGTAGCATGCTGTAACACAAGAGAGAGGGTGGAGAAAGATGGACAACAAAAAAATAATGCAATTCAGAGATTCCAGTTGGAATAATTTTACTTCTGAGACTTTAAAGTTTGGCTTGTAATACATTTTTCTGGAGAAGCACAGAAGTGAATGGGGAAAAGAAAGTACAGCCAAGCCAAGAATTTATCTGAGAGTCAGCGATGGAAGAAAATGTCATTGCACCACTAAATAGTAATATGTGCACAGGTTTGTTAATTTTCATAGATCCATACATGAGTATTTAATTCATTTGCTCTCAAACAGGTCCTAAGCCTGGCTCCAAATGATGGCTTTGCTAAAGTACATTATGGCTTCATCCTGAAGGCAGAAAACAAGATAGCAGAGAGCATACCCTATCTAAAGGTATTTTTCTTTTCTCACCTACAGTAAATATTTTACCTGTAAAAAATAAAATTGGAACGTATAAAACATGTCAAGGTAGAAGCATACTAATCACAAATGACAGTTTAAGTTACATGTTGGAGTTATATTGCTATATCACTGCCTATGAACTGGAACAGACTTGTACATTGAGACTCACCAATTCTTAAACATCAGGTATTTGTTTTATTAGTGCTTAACCATAAGTACACAGCTGCGAGTCTCAAATTGTTTTGAGTTTGGCAGTATGCTGCAAACTTAAGGTTCTTGAAAAATCCAGAGAGGGCTTACGTATACTTCTGAGTGTTTGGGAAGAAATACCACAAAATAAAACTTTAATCCAGCTTTCTAAAATGCTTGTGTATATATATATAGGGTCAGGAGCAAGTGTCCATCTCTGAATACACCTCTGTCTTGGAGGGACTGAGGGGAGAGGCCATGGCATTTGGAAAACTGATAACATTTCTCAATGTATTTTTACTGAAGTATTGTATTCGTTCAACCTAAGTTCCAGGTTACCATGGTGGTTATATTTTATAGCCAATTTCATAGCCTGTCTCTTGCATAGAATTGGCAGCCTATTGACAGCAATCAAATGAACTCTTTTAGAAGTACTATTGAAGTTTCTCAGTTGTTTTGTGTTTTGTTTTTTGTTTTTTTAAGGAAGGACTAGAGTCTGGTGAGCCCGGCACAAATGATGGACGCTTTTATTTTCATCTGGGTGATGCCTTGCAGAGAATGGGAGACAAAGAGGTATGCATTTAACATGTTCTTGCTTTAAAGTCTAAACCTCTGATGGACGGCAGAATCCAGAAAAACTTTTAAGCAGAGGCTCAATGTTGAAAACGTGAGTAGTCCTATTGCAATAACACTCCAGTAGATCTGTGTAGAGGTCAAGATAAGCAACAGCAAAAAATCTGCCATTGGTGTGACAATACAATCTCTTAGCATCCCTTGCTTTAGAACTAACCTAAACTTTTGAAGCTTGCATGGGACAGTTTGAACCGAGGGACCAAACATTTTTCAAAAATTCAGTGAAGGTGTTTTTAGAGTCTGTTTTCTGCTCCTACCACTTACAACAATGATTTTAACCAGAGTTAAAAAAAAACAATTACATGTATATCACTGTATAGAAGTTCTCTCATAGCTCTGATATAACAGTGTTTTGTAAACCTCCCTTCTTTCCCAAAGTGACCATGAGTATGTGATAAAAGAAGACCGTGAGAGGACTGAATGTGTGGGCTGAGTTATGGTATTTGTTCAATAATTAAAGTAGCAAACAGATCAGAAAAGCAGAGATATGTGCAACAAATCTGTCGCCTTCCCAACAAAAGCAAACATATGCGACTGAACACCATAAGAGTTTCCAATTTGTTAATTTAAAACCAAATTTAATGTAAAAGCCAAATTTAAATGTGTGAATTAGCAGTATTGCCATGGTAGGGGAGTAAAGGGCTTTTGTTGAAGACCGTTATTAGTAATGAACTTTACTATGGGCATGAATTTAAAAACAAACAAAAAACCAAACCAAAAAACCCTACTACTGGATGGGAAATGTGAAAAGAATAAGAATAAAAAAGCGTAGTGGAATTGCTTTTTAATCAGTTATCTAGTAATAGGTCTGAAATATTGATACCTAAAATACTGTAAAGAATGCTGACCTCTTGAGTATCTTGGCCCAGTCGGTAGGCAGTTCTCCAATATGAACTATAGGCAGGTGGACTATAATGAAGCCTACGTTAGTGATCTTTCTTAAACCTAGCTCATCAGGTTAATCTTCTTTTTTTATAAATTGTGGAACTTTTATTACAATACCTTATACATACATTGAAATGTAATAATATCTGTATTTTTTAAGTTAGATTGCCTTCTCTGAAAGTACAATTAAATATTCTTCCAATGAAGTTTTTTGAATTTAAAAGTTCATTTACAAGTGAGAATTAGTTGGCCTCATTCTACACGCACACACACAGCATCTGCTTGCGCGCGCGCTGTCTCTCTGTCTGACTCTGTCTGTCCTACTCGCAACAGAAAATCAAAAAGGAAATCCCTGTATGCTTCTGTGGGATATGCTGAGTTGAATGATTGAGCCTAGAGCATCCCATTACAATGTTTGACTAAAGATACCACACAGATGTAATTAATGTATATCATCCCAATCCCCAGGATAATTATGTGTTAATGTTTATGGAGTTAATGGTCAAATCTGCTGTAAAAAAAGTTTTAATCAATGACTAATGAACTTCTTGGCATAGAGGAGACTTTTAAATTTATCAGTGGGAAGTCCACTGTTAAGCTAAATTTTTCTCACTGACCTTGCTAGACTTGCTGAACTTCAAGATTTAATCAAGGAAACAGATCAATATTTAAGGAACATGTGAAATTGCTATCACTGAAGGTTTGTTGAAGGTAGATATTCATCTATTAGAGCTAAATTAGGAATTATGAATGTGGTCTTGGTAAGTGTTAGGGAAACAGTGTTGCGTATACCCTTTCCAACTATAATTTGATAAAATGCCAAATTGACTTAAAAAAAGATAAATTAGAACTGTGGAAGGTATTCTAGCCAAAGTGCTGTTCAAACAGAATGTATAAACTGAGTGCATCTCAAACAATTACTTTCCTGGAAGAGAAGCTATACTGTTGTAGCTCTCCTGAATAGTACCAGTGGTCATTACTTAGTCTTTCTGCTGCCAAGATCTGCATGTGAAAAGAAAGGTTTCTCATGGAAACTCAGGACTGGAAAGGATAAGCGAGGCAACCTAACCCTACTCCATGCTGTCAAAGGCAACCTCATAGCACAATTCTTCTAATAGATAAGGATTAACAGTATTATACATCGTGATTATAGGTGACGGATCTTAAAGAGCAGCAACATTCATACTCATCAGTCAGTGGCTGAAACAAGTAGTTCATCCCCCTTATCATTTGGGCTAACTCCAGACGCTGCAAATGAATGCAGGCAGTCAGCATGAATGATCTATTGATATCCCACTGCTATTACAACTTACATCTTGGGGAACGTATGTTATAAATCATAATGCTTCCATTTCAGAGACTTAACCAAGATAACATCAAAATTTAAAGATGTACTGTGTATTACCCAAAGGTAATGCATAATTTTTTTTTTTTTTGACCCATACACAATTTTACAAAGCTTCTCTAGGGAAAAAAGATGAAAGCTTATATATGGTCTGCTGTTATGCTCTTCATCCACACTGTTTTTCTGTACTTCAGGTAGATACTGTAAGGCAACATTCTATTGTGGCCTTTCCTCCATACTTCGAGACTTATAAAGATCAGAGTACCACATTTTTTAAAAACTTGAAGAAAACTTACAGACTCTCAAAAAATCATCTATGGTTACAATATAGAGGCTTATGTAAAAATTTGAAGACAAAACCACCCGAAGTCATTTCTTACCTTGTATCTGAAATAAAAGATCTCTAAGATGACACCTGGAAATTTTTAGAAATAATCCATTACATGAAGAATTTCCAATAGCTTTTTGTTTTCTTGACTGACTGACTGCTAAGACAAAGTAAGTCTTAGTAAGTCACACACTGTTCTCATGGCTGATCTGTATCCAAAAAGGTTTTGTTTTTCCTTCTAGTTTACTGGCTTCAAGGTAAACATAAATAATAAGCTGACATGAATTCTTCTCCTAGAGATGTGTTTATTTGATTGTATGTTTCGCTTTCCATTAGACCCCATACATAAAATGATTCTTCTTTAGCTTAAGAGTTAGTACTGTGGTTTTTGTCTCAATAAGTCTTTTGTTTTAGCCTTCATGTCAAATGTGGGCAGATTAATGGACAACTGTCACATGCTCATGAGTTAGAATAGGAGAAATTACTGTCTTTGAAAAACAAATAAAAATTAAAATAGTTAGTCATGCAGGGAAACTACCATACCAGAATGCTACTGGGGACAGTGTTCATCTTGTCCAGATGTCGTGGTTTAACCCCAGCCGGCAACTGAGCACCACACAGCCACTCGCTCACTCCCCCCACGGTGGGATGGGGGAGAGAATCAGAAGGGTAAAAGTGAGAAAACTTGTGGGTTGAGATAAAGACAGTTTAATAGGTAAAGAAAAAGCCCCGCACACAAGCAACGCAAAGCAGGGAATTCATTCACTACTTCCCATGGGCAGGCAGGTGTTCAGCCATCTCCAGGAAAGCAGGGCTCCATCACGCCTAATGGTGACTTGGGAAGACAAACGCCATCACTCCGAACGTCCCCGCTCCCTCCTCCTTCCCCCAGCCTTATATGCTGAGCATGACATCATATGGTATGSAATATCCCTTGGGTCAGCTGGGGTCAGCTGTCCCAGCCATGTCCCCTCCCAACTTCTTGTGCACCCCCAGCCTACTTGCTGGTGGGGTGGGGTGAGGAGCAGAAAAGGCCTTGACTCTGTGTAAGCACTGCTCAGCAATAATGAAAACATCCCTGTGTTATCAACACTGTTTTCAGCACAAATCCAAAACATAGTCCCATACTAGCTACTATGAAGAAAATTAACTCTATCCCAGCCAAAACCAGCACACCAGATTTTCCGTACTCCTGCTGGAAAGAAAAGTGGAGGGTTTGCTTTTTTTGAGGAGAACTTGGTGAGGAGGTGGGTACAGCCAGGAAAGGTGGCTAATGGTGTGGTGTAGGGGGAGTATTGTTAACTGGAAGCACAAGGGTGAAATTACAGGCCGTTTTATGTAGAGTGAGATAAGAATAAATATCAGGTTGGGTGAAGGAGTGTGAGAACGTGGTCCAGGTTTGGATGAGTGACGCTTAGGCAGAGGTGAATTGGATCGGTTGCAGGCTTGGGAGAGAGCAAATTTCAAGCGGTGTAGCTAGAGAGGGACTCTGTGCATGACTCCAAGTAAAGAGGTTTTTGGACAGTTTCTGTTCAAGGCAGGGATTGCTGCCTCTTTCAGTCCGTCTGCTCTGGACTTCTTACCTCTATCCCCCTACTTAGCTGTCCTGTCATATCCAGGGGTTTTTTTGTGTTGTCTAAAATATTGCAGCTGTAGCAGCAATGCTGGACAGGAAGGAGGCAGCTATATGTAGCCTTCTCTGTATGTGGTTCATCACAGTGCTACTCATGCTGGATCTTTTCTTTCCAARCGTCCCATTTTCTTCCTTTGCAGGACCTTGTTTTGCTGCTATACAGTGGTAAAGCAAGTTGTGGAAAGGGAGAGTAAGACAAACAAAGGTCTGATATTAGCCTCAGTAGGTTTCTACCATGTGAAATAAAGGTAAGGGACAAGAAAAATTAGTAGCATCAGCTCAATCCTGGTGTGGCAACAAATATTTGAAGAAACTCAAGTGCATATATGTATTAGATAATTATGTAACATTTTAGATCCATAAAGTCAGCACTGTTTTCATCATCACAGCATCTCCGTTGGCAGCAGAAGGCAGTCATCTTTAATTCATAGGTAGAGAATCGAAACACAGAGAAAACAAGGTTGACCAAGATGACAAACAATTGGATCTTGCAAGTCCAAGGATGGCACCTAGATTACTGACCCATGATTTGGTGTGAATGGTTGTGAGAAGATTATCCTATTTTGCTAATGTTGAATTGGACAGCCTTGGCCAACTGATCTATTTTGGGATTGTTAGTTGGGGTTTTTTGGGTTTGTTTGGTTTTTTCCTTGAAGTGTTCGTTACTACATTACATTAGAAAAATAACCCCGGCATCCAAAGAGACAGTCTGTTACCTTACCAAAAAAGCATAAGTTACATTTTTTCTGTGGGAGCTTTGCTGATATGAATTTGGTTGTTAACAACTGCAATCTTTCAGGCATACAAGTGGTATGAACTTGGATACCAAAGAGGTCACTTTGCGTCAGTTTGGCAGCGCTCCCTCTACAATGTCAAGGGACTGAAAGCTCAGCCTTGGTGGACAGCAAGGGAAACTGGTTATACAGAACTGGTGAAGGTAAGGCAGTTTGTTTCTGTATACTTTGATTTTTTTTCTTTTAGTAACAACTATAATCTAAGGTATTAAGCAGAGAAAATTCTAATCTATGAAGTCTGAATCACTGCCTGTGAGTACCAGACACCAATCTCAGACTGAGCACAAGATTTAACTAAGATACTATTAAATATCGATATTCGAGGGTTTTAAACTAGGTTCGCAGAGGGAAGGGGATAAAACCAGGCTCACGAGAGACGAGCGTAAGGGTGGCATGCCAATGTTGGGGGTGAAATCGATAGCCCAGCTCAAGTGCATCTACACCAATGCACGCAGCATGGGCAGCAAACAGGAGGAGCTGGAAGCCATTGTGCAG
>JAYKAV010003100.1:406448-421764 GCA_035582835.1 Phoebastria nigripes
CATTGGAAGAGGCTGCCCAGGGAAGTGGTGGAGTCACCATCCCTGGAAGTATTTAAAAGACGTGTAGATGAGGCGCTTAGGGACATGGTTTAGTGGGCATGGTGGTGTTGGATTGATGGTTGGACTCGATGATCTTAGAGGTCTTTTCCAACCTTAATGATTTTGTGGTTCTATGATTCTAAATGAGCTCAGGCATTTTCAAAATTGAGAATGGGGACAGGATGGCTGAAATGATTAATAAATACAACATTTGCATGGTAGACAACAGTAATATCTCAAGTGCAAAATGACGGTAAACTTTGGTAATGTCTGGGACACCCATTGTGAATTTTTAATTAGTCAGGAAAGGCTGTGTCCTTCATCCCTTGTGACTTCTTTGGAAGCTTTTAATTGCATAAGAGAAACAAGTGTAGACTCCCAGTGATGTATTTAGCAAAAGATAACAACATAGAATTTAAGTTCTTTAAAGTTCTTTTTTTATTTAATGTAAGACAAGTAGTCTGGTTATTATTCATAATAATAGTTTGTGTTTGAAAAATAATGTAATTTTTTATTATTTTATTTTAATTTTAGTAATTTTAATAATAATCCCCCCCCCCCCCCCCAAAAAAAAAGGGGGGGGGGGAGAACCTTTTTTTTCCCTGTATGTTTTAATTATTGGTATGTGGTTTAGCAAAATTATTCTGCACAAATCATTTAAAAACATAAATGTTTAATTGCAAGAGACGGGTTTCTTCAGAGTGGTTGTTTCATTGTACTTAGTTACATAACATGTTAAAAAAACTACTATGAAAGGATGATTTTTTTTAAAATAAAAAAAAAGGAAGAAATTAAAAAAGGAAGATTACTCCTTGTTATGCTTTTGATGGCAGCATAAATAAGGCTAGGAAATTTAGATTAAAGTGTGATTCTGCAGTGTAATCTCAGTCACACAAAAAAAGTAATTAGCTTTATGGACTAGCGTTTGGGAAGATTGGAAATGTGCACGTATTGAACTCATTCTTGAGGAATGTGTAGGAATAGATACTCCCTGCCATAAAGGAGATGGAGAAACTGGGAACTTCTTATCATACTTTTGCCAAACAAAAAAGAAAGAATATATATTATTTTATTGATGTTTTAGAGCTATTTGCAGTGATGTTTTACAGTCTCTTACGTGTAAACCATTCAAATTCCTGAGTCATGGAAGGTAATGGTCCCTTCACCCTTGGTGTGAGGAGACAAGTCAGCTTTGAATGATGAAAGAATTCAGTTTCCTGTTATAAAATGGCCAGGGCTCCATCTTGAAGGGATTTTTTCAGACGGATCAGACCATATACGGAGGTCTTGGTTTGGATCAACATCTTGCATGGCTCCTAGAAGAGCCATTCAGAAGACCAAGAAGGATAGAAATTCACCCCTGCCCTCCACAGCACAACTGCCTCCCTGAAATTCACTCATACCTCTTCAATCCAATCATTCTGTGGTATATTTTTTAGCTGTTTTATTAGCAATATGTCATTGAATCTGGATTAAATTGTGGCTGCTAATTTACTTACATAGGTATCCCAATTTGGGGGTGGTAAGATTTACATTCTTCAAGGTAATGTTCACAGTTGAAAGTATAAACCCAAAATATAAGTTAAATGCATCAGGAAAAATATTTGCATTGTTGTGTTTCCCCCATAACGCAAGAAAGTACTTGAAGTTTTGAAAGAAAGCAGGCTTGATTCTAATAACATACGATGCTGCAAGCAAAATTTGAAGTCATATTCTCCAGAAAGTGGCAAAAAATCATTGAGGACATTGGTTTTATTAATTTCTGAAATATTCCAACTTCTGTACATGTTTTAGTTAAAAAAACATTATTTCCCCRTTCCACAGAGCAAAAACCAATCAGCAGTTATTTTTTACTGCTTCATCTCGTTACGCTCCTCTTACATCTGTGCAGGATGTGTGGGAAATGCTACCAAATCCCAATGATAGAATTTGACATGGAAAACTGCTGTATGAAGGGCAAAGCACCGGAGGCCCTGACCCTCTCTCCCTGTGTTTCACCACTTTTTGTTAAATGTGAACAAGCTATTTTCAATATCTTGGTAGCTTAACGATGCTAACTGAGGATTTATTTGTGGCTGAGACAGTGCTAAAGCCAGACTGGCAGCTCTTTTTGGTTCATTCTACTAATCAGCACAGCTGTGGTCAGTAGCATCTTATAGCACAGACCTGGCTTGATTTTGTTATAAAGGGTCACGTGGTTTTTTGGGACTGAATATGGAGATACGAATTTTGACAGTGCCTTGCTTTTTCCACAGAAAACCTAAAAAAAAAAAAAAAAAAAATTGTCTTTTTTCGGTGTTCCCAGTTTAATAAATTCCTTCTAAGGCGTGTTCAGCTCATCTAACTGTAGCCATACAGACACGAGGCATATTGTCCATGCTAGTGGTCTAGTTTACAGGTCCAAAAAGAGGTATTTCCAGAGGATGATTAATTTTTACCATGTTAAATAACTATCTAAGGATGGCATGTCTCCCTTTCTGGTGTTAACTTTCCTACTGCTTTATTAAAAGAAGAAGCCTAGACAACTAATTTAGGCCTGATGTTTAACTGCCTGATGGGTAAGATTAAAGACAATCTCATACTTTATTCACTTCACTATTACCTACTTGCCTGGATGTCTTAAGGAAGAGGGTTTTTTTAGTTTCTTGAAAGAAAAAAAAAAAAAAGACTCTGAGACTATCTCAATAACACTTAACAGGATGTGTATTATGGTGGTAAATTCTGGTTAGTGCTACTGTGCCAAAGGGAAGTGGATCTTTATCTGCTGCCCATGAATGCTTAAGTTTTTTGTAGTTTCCTTGAAATAATAGGAAGGGAGCAGAAAACATAAGCCTTTAAATTAGGAAGAGTGTGTCAAGTGATTTATGTAGAAATGTTCTGTTAATGTTTCTGATCTACAGTATTTCAGGCCTTTGGACTTGGAGATTCAAGAAAGTCTTTCTTTCTTGTTTGAGCTCAGCTAAAAGGAAACCTTACTTTTATCTTTGAAAACCTGTCCTCCTCCCTTGGGGCAATTAGCTTTCCATGCACAGTCTTACTGAGTCATTGCATCATTCTCTGGTACCTGTTGTAGAACCTCAGTATAGCATTATTTTTCTATTCTGGTGCTCRTTTAAAAAAATAATAAAAGAGGTACAATGCTATTGGATCCTAGAGACTTTGCACCAGTCTGAAACCAATACATAGGTAATGACCTAGGTAACTTTGTCCTTTCCTCATGTTGTGTCCATTGACTTTTGGAAAGGACCCAGAGGATGCTTTGCCAATAATGTACTACAGTGAATAGCTGATTGATTAAAGTAGATCTTGTATTGTCAGTTTTCTCTGATGGCTTAGATTTTATTAATTAAAAGTTTAAAGTGAGCAAGAAAAGCGCAGAAAGAGAACGAAGTACTGGCAACAGCACATATCCATAACTTTTTCTGTAGAGTGACAGCTAGGGCTTAATGGTTTAGCTAATAATAGCTAAACATTCATATTTAGTGGATAAAATAAATTGAAATATGCATTTAAAGTGTGTCTGGATGCTTTAAGGAGAGCCTTGTGTTGAAAAGAGCAGAGATGATGTGTACACATGCTTATGTTCAAGCACTCTGAGTGACCAAATGGGTGCAAGGAATCTAAGGTTTAAAATATTGCCCCTTACTTGGAGGTCATCAGTGTTCCCCAGCGGAGACATGGTAACTGATCATGAATACTATCCTACTCTGTTTCAGTAGCAAAGTGAAATAGATTGAAGTCTTCACCATGATTTTATTTTATAGTCCAATGGATTAAAATGGACATGTGGTCAGTAGTTATGCCTCACATGAGGGGTAGTAACCTCTTAATCTCTGCCTGTGTCATTTATGACCATGCATTTGAAAGGGTTTGACAGCACAGAGTAAGGATTCTTTTAATATAATAGTCACACATAAAAATAAACTGGTATTAAGAAATCCCTATTTAAATATAGTGATGTCTTTGCCAATAAAATCTACACTATTGCCACATGTAAAGCAGCTGTAAACTTCCATTATTGTTAGGAACTGTATTTAAAAAGCCATATGGATGTTTATGGGAACCAGCTGCTAGCAAACAAGTACATATGCTCCCAGTTCTGTTTGCCACCTGATTCTTCACTTGAAATCAGGGTATTGCACCAAATATAATATGAATTTGTTGCTCTAACCTGAGGCTTGAATCCCTACATCTTACGGAGCATAAGCATATTTAACTTTTTTCTGTAGATACCAGCTTTTGGATCAAGAGCCTTAAGTCCAAGTCCTGGACTTAGTCATTATGTTTTATTGGTGTTATGTGTTCTTACCATTCAAGGTATGCCTAAGAGTCTGTAAAATCAGGGAGATCAAGGCTGAGCTGTGTTTGAACTCCTGTAACTCTCCACTTCCTTTCTACCTAGGAGGTGCCTGTTACTCATAGTAAAGCACTGTCAGTGTCTTTTAAAGATGGGGTCAAGGTTTTCAGGAGTATAGAGACGCTATCGATTTCAGTGCAAGTTATGTCTAAAACCATTGAGGAGCTAGTTCAAAATCAATGTTATGTATTCAAATCACTTCATATCCAACATATTAGGGAAGGAGTTTTAAAAGGCAAGGACAAACACGCACCTTTGGAGGTTAACTTTCAGCCCGTGGCACTTGTGAAGGATTAGAGGTGACAAAGCAGCTGTTGCCTGCAACTCCTTGGACCACCAGTGCTCTTCATGCATCATCTTGTCTGCGTGGGTGAATGCTCCCTCTTACCTTTTTTCAGACGAGGGAGTAGGAGGAGTTTGAGGAAACAGAGAAGCATTTGTAATATCTTTTAAAGTTTTCCAGTTTTGTTGATCTGTATCACTTTAATTTGAGGCCTGTGTAAATGTAAGTTATTCTTTTCTTTCTTTTCTCCAGCCAGTGCAAAATCAGGTACTCAAGCTGGTATTTCCTTTTGTAGATATGGTAGCACTGAATCGGTACCAGGACTGTTCCCATATTCATCTCTGATCAGGTGGAAATTTTCAGTCTTGTTTTGTACTCTGCATTTTGAAAAAGTCAGTTTTCCAAAGATATTCTAAGAAGCATTTCTACTTCATGTTAACTGTTAAATGAGTATTATGGAAACCCATCAGTTGGAGAGAATAAGGTGAATGCACCAGGAAAAATAAGTGGTCTTCCCCTTTACTGATGGATGAGAGAGAAAACAATTTGCTAGGAAGAAGAAGAGAGTACTGTAATAACAGAAGCGCAATCCTAATTTTCATAGGTCTTAGCCTACCTAAAAATGTTCTAGTGGGAGAAAGTTGCTGTGTTATAGACAGTATTTTCTAGCCATGGCTTGCTGAGCCTTTTATGATATATCAACATACAACCTATTTTGTGTGATCAGCTTGTCTTTTAATTGAAAAAAACTCAAGTGGAGAATGCAACTGTTTAATTTAAATGAGGAAGGCTAATAACCATATGGAGTTTTAAGGCTAAAAAGGGGCAGTTATATCACCTAGTCTCATAGACTTTTGAGTTTTACTCAGCGTTACGCGTCATATAAAGAGGCAGCGTGGGAACACGCCTTAGCCTATTTCCAGTATGAAATTGATTGAAAATGGCTTACAGAAATGCTTTGTTCAAGAGCACAAAGGAAAAATGAAAACTATTCACCCAAAATAAAGTTTAGCGAGTAAAGTAAGCAGCTGGGAAACGGAAGTCACTTTTATCCAGGTCCATTGTTACGCTGTGGGTTTTTCATTTATATTGCTATAACAGTAAAATGAATTATTGGTAGAATAAAAGGTTTTCTGATCTATCTGATTTTTACAAATATAATGTCCTAAGGCAGCAGAGAACAGAATTTTTAATTCTACAATCTTGTGGTTTTGGTATGTATGAAGTACAAGCAGCTTACACATTTTTAATGGTTGTGTCCATAAATCATCACCTGGCATTTCAAGTCGTATTTGATCTTTTTCAATAGCATCAGCATGTGCAAGTGAATCTTTGCAAACCTTTTTGAAGGTTTAAATCATAACTGTCAACTTAAGTGGCCTGTTTACATTTGTACTCTTTGAACCGTGATGTTCTGCCAACGCCTGGAGTTCCAGGTCATGTGAGTGGTTTTCTAGTTGCAGGAGTGCTTCCAGGTAACATGTGCTGTCTTTCAGAAGATCAATACTCTTCCTAGCTTGCAATACAAAATGATCTGTTAAAGAGCCCTTAGGCTAATCAAAAAGCAAGTCAAAATGAGGCCTAGTCTGCAAAGAGGCTGAGGATTACTGAAATTTTATGATCCCAATGTAATTGAATCTGAGGAATGCTGTGAAAGTTGTTTTTCCTGCCTTAACATGTCAGAAGGGAATTGAATATAAAGAAACTTGATAATGACAATGAACACTTTTTTAGTGCTTTTAAATTAAAAAAAAAAATTTAAAAAAGTTAATAATGGCAGGGAAAAATAAAAACAGTACTAAAGCCAAACACAGTAAGTTCTCAGTGCAGTAACATGGCTCTCTAAACAGTCCTTAGAAAAAAACTGGAAGCTCATTCGGGATGAGGGACTTGCTGTGATGGATAAAAAAAGAAGCCTATTCCTGCCTGAAGATGAGAATCTACGAGAAAAAGGAGACTGGAGCCAGTTTACCTTATGGCAACAAGGTAAACATTTTCTATTTCTTCTCTTTACCCAGTTTCACTTTCTCAGATTAATATAGTGTAATAAGGAGTAGCAACACAGTTTTTTCCAGAAACGTTTTTGTAATCACTGAATCTGCAGAAGGGAGCTAATAAAACAGTGTCTGGGACCCCTGTGACAGTGAACAAGAGTTCTTTATTCTAAACCATGTTGTCCCCAAGCACTTCTAAGAATCCCTTGAGGGTAATACTCATCTTCTGGCAAGGCTGCCAACATTTTGCATGGTAATGCATAGTACAGATCAGCCTGAGGGAAGACAGGGACRTGGGAGAAGGCGCATCCTCAATATTGTGTTGTCAGCTAGGTAAGATCTATCATTCAGAAATGGTATGAGCAAAAGAATATGAGCTTTAATAAGCCTGCTGCCCTGTCCCTGAGCTCTGCAGTGGGAGGCCCAACTATTGGAATGACCTTAAATTCTTATAAGACTCTGCATATGAAAGAGTACTGTAAAATCAAATATTAAAAGGAACTTATATCAAAATATAATCTGGTGTTGAAATTGTATGATGTTGGTGGCATTTTTCATCTTTTTTTTTCTATGCAGCCTCATTAATGATTATACTTTTAGAATCATGTTTAAAAAATGGTAGAAAGCCTGCTCTTCACAAATAATTTAAAAGCAAAGATGTTGCAGGCTGCTCTGATATTACAATGTGTTAATACTTCTGTTTCATAATCTGTAAAATGGGAATAATATTTACCTGTCATTCAGTGTCAGCTCTTTGACAGCTTTGTTGCTCTTCTGCAAAGCAGAAAACAAGGAAATGTTCATTCATTGCTCTTACCAATGCTCTATCCATTATTTTCACTAGGAAGAAAAAATGAGAATGCCTGTAAAAGTGTTCCGAAAACATGCGCTTTATTGGAAAGATTCCCGGAAGCTACTGGCTGCAGAAGAGGGCAGGTACCGGGCAAATTTCTTCATTTTTGCAAATTCCTAATGCTGGGAGCAGGTGATTTTGAGGAATGTGTATAGAAGGATGCATGACCTTGGTATATTTAATGATGCCTCAAGCACACAATGAAGTTAACAGTAAAAATATGCCCAATTTTAGCCCTCAGCAAAGACAAGGTGAAATATGTTAGCTGAAGCCTTTCTATGGACTGTTTAGTTGAGCCATTTTACCTTGTGTTTCCTGGGAGCTCGTGGTGGGTAAGTAGTTATTTGCCATGGGTCAACCAGTAAGTAATGACTTACTAAACCTCAGCCCTAAGTGACCTGGTCTGACTCATAACTAACCCTGCTTTGAGCAGGAGGTTGGATTAGGTCCTTTCTAACCTGAATATTTTTTTCTGGTCTGAACCTAACTTTACAAGGCTAATTCAGTGAGCCAGATTCTCACTGTGCTAAACATCACCCATCACCCCAGCCTGGCTGCATTAGGCGGGAGAATCACTCATGGAAGCCAAACAACAGTACTGCTGTCACATGCTTCTTTCCTAAAGGTAAAGGAAGGAAATTTTACATCCATGAGCTGTGGCCTTGGGTGCCGACAAAGTTTGTTTCAAGTGCCTGGTCTACACTGACTACTCAGCTACAAATTAACCTCATTAAATCACGCAGTAGACTTACGTGGTATGGATCAATACATACGCAGCTGAATGAATGGCCCAACAGAGATATCATGTGATTCTGTAGGACAGAATTTTTCATTATTCTTTTTTTCTTTTTCAAGTTACTATATTTTATCTGTAATCACTACATGAGAATAACCTTCACATTGCAAAATTAAGGATGCAAAAGTTGGAAAACACAGTGCTAGCATAATCCTAATTCAGAGCCTTGAGAGTAGGTGTTCAGCTTTTTCACCAGACTCTTGCTTTTGATGTGGCAGAAGCGCATTAGATGGCTACTGTTGTGAGAATGAACAAGGCTATTGTTTCATTGATTTGTTGCAAAGGGTGGTTGTAGTGAATATAACTAATGAGAGAGGTAATCACACTCAGTGTGGCCAACAGCAAGAAAACTGCTTTCTGTGGCATCGATAGCCAAAATGGATCTATCCCAGAGACCAAATTCTCTTTGAGAGCTACTGTTTTGCTCATCATTTTTTGGCAGCCCACATGTTATCACCAGGATATGGTTTGCGGAAACATTGTGTATTCACAGCTATAGCTGTAGTCATGTATTTTGAACATTTAAAATGTAAAATAATCTGAAAAATGGTGCTCTAGAAGTCTTAAGTTTTACATCCAATATTAGGGGATGCCTAGGACAATTTTGGTATTATGCTAGCCATGCCTCAGATTCTTACTGGTAAATTAAATTTAAAATATCACCAAATCTTTATTCACGTACTGAAGCACTTGGAAGCAATGGGAACAAACACAATCAGAAAATTAGGAATTCTGTGATGGATAGACCGTTTGAATGCTTTGGGCACCTTGTGTATTGACAAGGATAAAAGAAATGTAAATAATCAAGTACCTGCTCAGTGCTGCTGAGAGACTGTGTAGAACAATAGCAAGTGATCATATTATTAAAAATTATATAATTCTTCTTAAAAATAGCAGTAAACTAAAAGTAGCACAGGTAGTTTTAATTCTGGGCATTTCTTAACTCTTTGGAGTTTTACGTTACAACCACAGTATAATTCATTGGTAGTTCGGGACTATTTATATACAGTACTTGAGTACAGCGCATACATATTATTCACAGGCATATCTAGACTGATCTGCGTGGACAGATAACATACATGACAGTAATCATTCCACAGTGCTGGTATATTAGCATTTAAAAAATTGTTTCTCTAGGATATTAGTAACTATCCTGCATAGCCAGTTATTTGCATTGCATTAGGGTCTGACAGGGCAATCAAGTTAACGCATCTCGGTGTAGCAGAGGTGGTGGGTTGGCGCATCTGTGTTCCCCACAGCCACTGRAGCTTATCACTTGCTGTCATAAGAAACTGCTGGTAAGCTGAAACCTCAGATGGTGGGGACGGCTAAGGCATTAGACACACACTGTCTTCTGCTGATTTTGTTACAGTTGGAGAGCAAGCAATACCTTAAACCCTAAAATTTATCAAAGTTACCCTATCCAAGCCTGATGTGCAGATTTCTCAGTTGAAAAGACACTTCTCACCACTGTCATGCGTTATTCACGCTTCCTGTTCGTTGCATTGCTGTAGAATCACAGAAGGGTTGAGGTGGGAAAGGACCTTTGGAGATTACCTAGTCCAACCCCTTGCTCAAAGCGTGATGAACTAGAGCAGGTTGCTCAGGACTGTGTCCAGTCAGGTTTTGAATGCCTCTGAGGACAGAAACTCTACAACCTCTCTGGGCAGCCTGTACCAGTGTACAGTAAAAAAGTTTTTTCTTATGTTTAAATGGAATTTCCTGTATTTCAATCTATGTACATTGCCTCTTTGCCTTTCACTGGATACCATTGAGAAAAGCCTGCCTCTGTCTTCTTCTCTCCTCCCATCAGGTATTTGTATACATTGATAAGATCCCCCTGAGCCTTGTCTTCTCCAGGCTGAGCAGTCCCAGCTCTCTCAGCTTCCCCTTGTATGTCAGATGCTCCAATCCCTTAATCACCTTTATAGCCCTTCACTAGACTCGCTCCAGTATGTCCATGTCTCTCTCATAGTAGGTAGCACAGAACTGGACCCAGCACTCGAGATATCTCACCAACTCTGAGTAGAGGGGAAGGGTCACCTCCCTCARCCTGCTGCCAAAGCCCTCCCTAATGCAGCCCTGGAGGCTGTTGGTTGTCTTTGCTGCAAGGGCACATTGCTGGCTCATGTTCAAATTGTTGTCTATAAGGACCCCATAGTCTTTTTCTGGGAAGTTACTTTCCAGACAGTTGTCCACCAGCTTGTATTGGTGCATAGGGTTATTCCTCCCCAGTGCAGAACTTTGCACTTCTCTTTGTTGAACATCGTAAGATTCCTGTTTGCTCCTTTCTCCAACCTGCCAAGGTCCCTATGAACAGCAACAAAAAAAATGTAGTGTATCAGCCATTCCTCTCCAATTTTCTATCATCTGCAAACTTGCTGAGGGGGATGCACTCTGTCCCATCATCTGAGTYATTTGTGAAGCTATTAAACAGTGTTGGACTCAGTATTGAGCCCTGGGGTATACCTCTGATGAGTGGCTTCCAGCTGGACTTTGTGCCTCTGATCAGAACTCTTTGAGCCTGGCTGAACTGCCAGTTTTCAGTCCACCTCACTGTCAATTTACCTAGTTTCTATTTCATCAGTTTGTCAATGAGGATGTTTATGGCAGACAGTGTTGAAAGTCTTACTGAAGTTGAGATAAACATCATCCACTAATCTCCCCTCATCCACCAAGCTAGACATCTCACCGTAGAAAGCTGGTTAAGTACGATTTCCCCTTCGTAAATCCATGCTGACTGCTCCCAGTCACCTTCTTTTCCTTCATGTGTTTGGAAAYGGTTTCCAGGATTATTTGCTCCATCACCTTCCCAGGGATTGAGGTGAGGCTGACTGACCTGTAGTTCCTCAGATCCTCCTCCTTGCCCTTCTTGAAGACAGGAACAACATTTGCTTTCTTCCAGTCCTCAAGGACTTCTACTGATTGCCATGACCTTTCAAAGATTATTGAGTGTGGATTCACAACATCATCCAGCTCCCTCAGCACTTATGGGTGGATCCCATCAGGACCCATGGACCAGTTTGAGTTTGTTTAAATGTTCCCTAACGTGATCCTCCTCCACTGAGGGTAAGTCATCTTTGCTCCAATCTTTTCCACTGGTCTCAGGTGCCTGGGATTCCTGAAGGTCAGTCATACCAGTAAAGATTGAGGCAAAGAAGACATGTAGTGCCTTAGCCTTTTCCATGTCCTTTGTCATCAGATCTCCTGCCACATTTAGCAGCGGGCCCATGTTTTCCCTAGACTTCCTTTTACTGATGTATCTGTAGAAACCTTTCCTGTTGCTCTTTACTTCCATCTCCAGATTCAACACCAGGAGAGCTTTGGCTTTCCTAACCTCATCCCTGCATGCTGAGAGAGTGTCTCTGCTGTATTCCTGGGTGGCCTGACCCTGCTTCCACCCCCTGTATACTTCCTTTTTGTGTTTCAATTTTGTCTGTTTCTCCATGCTTATTGCACATGGGGATGAACCATTCTTTAGCTTGGATGAGGTGGTCCTTAAAAATCAACCAGCTGTCCTAGAACCCTCTTCTCTCCAGCACTGTATCTCATGGGATTTTTCCCACCAGATTCCTAAATAAGCCCAAGTCTGCTCTTCTGAAGCCGTGGGTAGTGATCCTACTTTTTGCCTTTCTCCTTGTTCTCATGATCCTGAACTCCACCATCTCATGGTTGCTCCAGCCAAGGCTGACAGTGACCTTCACAACCCAGTTGTCATCTGAGAGGGGCTGGTCAGTCTGGCTAACAGAGGCCTTGTGTCTCCTGTAGTCCAGTCTTTTAAATTATAAGAGTCTTTAAGTCTCCATAGAAAAGAAGGTATTTTTCTGATTGTATATAGGAGATAATTATTTTCAGGTTGAAATATGAATACTGATTATTTTAAACAAAATGAAAAATATGCACTTTTACACATGCACACACCTGGATGCACACACACCYCACAAGACATGTTTTTTGTAGCATTGAACGCCTTTAGGACATGAGAAAGTGCAATTGTTGCTGAGACACTAACAAAAGGTGACATTGCACTTTTGGCCCATCATCAAGGATGAGAAATAATGAAGTCCTGAACTCCTAGCAGTATGGTTGTGAAGCTGAACATGTTGAAGGCCTGCCTTTCTCTTCTTGCAGATCAAATATTCTATCATGCACCCGGGGACTCATGTCTGGCCCCACACAGGGCCCACTAATTGTCGGCTAAGGATGCATTTGGGCTTGGTGATACCTAAGGAAGGCTGCAGAATTCGCTGTGCCCAAGAGAACAGGTATGGTTGGGGTTTTTTGGGGGTTTTTGTCCACCTTCCTCAAGGCTGAAAAAGGGGCGGGACTACATGTAATTAAAAAAAAAAAAWGGGGTGTTTTACTGATCAGGAGGTATAATATATTTTGTTAGGCAATTTGCACCCTAACTCTTGGTACAAATGTATAAATATCAGTTATCAAACAATGACAGAAGAATCTTTGGAGACAAAACTGCTCTTCTTTGCTATGGCATGGAAATAACAGTGGGTTTAGTCCACGGAGTCTCTGTGTTTACTTTAACAGTGCCAGTCTAATATAGTTGCCAACAGAGTTCCTCTATTTGTTTTGATTGGGGGGGGGCTTAGAATTCTTGCTTATTCAGCAAAAGCTAAGACTAAAGCAAAAGCTAAGACTACCTCTGTTTTCACCACCGTGACAGAATACTCTTGTATTTCTGGCAGAAGCCTCCTTCCTAGCTGGTGGTATTTGTTATAATTCAGTTAAAAATATTGCAGTTGGAGTTGATTTGAAGATGAAGACATCTATGAAGTGTTTGGCCCAATGAGTTACACAGGTAGCAAATTTCTTTGAAGTGTATTTTAAGAAAGAATTCTTACCCCTTAGGGAAAAATCATGCTGACTTGAAGACCAGTTTTGTCTCTGTTTGCTCGGTGCAAAAAACAAAATAAAATGCAATAGCTTAGACATTTACGATTGGGGCATATACTCCCCTGGGAAATATGAGAAAATGTGGTAGGTTTTTGCATGATATTATTAAACATAGACAGAAAAACATAGTATTAACTATATTGCTTTTTGCTTACAGACTTAATTTTCTGAGACTTAGGTGAAATTCTAATGATGCTTAATATCTATATGTATATTTTTTGAAGATTCTGTGTCTTGTCTGCAGCATCTGAGTGCAACAAGCGTTAATTTTGAATTATTTTCATAGTACTGTTCCACAGATAGATTTGATATTGAGAACTGAAATACCATTCCTGTCTGCATGACTGCAATACATAGCAAAGATTTTTTTCAGAACATTTGAAAACAACTACAACAAGAAATGTTTCAAATTTTTGAGGATAGAAGTATCCAACTGTTAATAACCAAAATGTTGTCACTGTAGATTCCTGCCAACATATACCTTTTAATCTGTCACAGTCAGTGTTACAATCTACACTACCTACATCTAGGTAGTAATGAACATGTTGGCTTCCAGCATTCCATATCCAAATCCAATATCCAAAATAAGTTTAAGATAGACATTTGGAAGGAGGGAGAGGTAGCCAATGGGCTTAGAGGACTAACAGGGGAGACATGGAGTCTTTTCACTTGTAGGACATTACTGCGAATTCAGATCAGTGGTGACTGAAAGGCATTACCATTAGGTGGCTCTTTAGTGTGAACAAAGCAGTGGTTTTGATCTGCTTCCAAGAGAGCAGGTGCCCACAGCTCACCACCCTTTATTGTGGCTGGCACCCTTCTTTGTCTTAACCCGAACAGAAGTGATAGTGGTATGGAAAATGAACTTAACGACCTCCTCCTTGGTAACAATGCTCCCTCAAAGTCAAGAGAGGAGAGATGCCTGTTGCTGGTGGTATGCTGCAGACCGAGCACTCCAGTGTCCAGGTTCCTGAACGTGGCTCAGTCTTATGCATCAGACTCGCTCATTTGAAATGGAAAACATTCACGAGCTGACTACAGCCTGTGCTGGAATGTGTTAACTTTAGTTACTTTTGGCAAGAGCTCTACATTCAGAATCAAAGGCAGGATTTTCCCTGAAAGCATTGAAAGTATGTCTACTCATGGCAATGAAAGGGGTTTTTTTACATCCCTTCCCCCATGACAGGGGAGGTGGGTGAACTACTGTGGAAGGGAATGGTGCCAGGAGGAAAACTTACCTTGGGCATTTTGAGTTCCTCCCCTCCTGGTGGTTCAGAGCAGTGGTAAACTAGTGGTTTCAAATAGGAGAGCTGGCTCAAGTATGAAGGTTAGTGTAGGTCARGCCTTTTCTGGCCTCCTGTCCCACTGCTGTGTGTATGAGATAAAAAACAGAAACAATGAGAATTCCGGCTTGGTTACCTCTGTGCCCACCCAGTGTGGGTGTTTAGAGGGGCAATGTTGCAATGCAACTCATCCTTTGATGGACAGGCAACTCAGCTCTGTCTAGTACTGTGTTTTACTTCTTCACCTGCAGAAGAGTCTTTTTGCAGCTGCTAGGAGCTGGTTCACATCATTGTTATTCAGTACAGCTATAGTAATTTTATGTCATTGGGCCATTTTGAAGTCCCAACTCTGTAAAGTGTAGGGTACAATGCACAAAAATGCTAGGTAAATAATATCTAGTTACCAAATTCGAACATCTTGGTCAGAAAAGGTAGTCAGGTTTTGAAACGAAGGTGCAGAATTACAGCCTTATCATAGAATCATAGAATCATTAAGGTTGGAAAAGACCTCTAAGATCATCGAGTCCAACCATCAATCCAACACCTCCATGCCCACTAAACCATGTCCCTAAGCGCCTCATCTACACGTCTTTTAAATACTTCCAGGGATGGTGACTCCACCACTTCCCTGGGCAGCCTCTTCCAATGCTTAACCACTCTTTCAGTAAAGAAATTTTTCCTAATGTCCAATCTAAACCTCCCCTGGCGCAACTTGAGGCCATTTCCTCTCGTCCTATCGCTAGTTGCTTGGGAGAAGAGACCAACACCCACCTCATTCCAACGTCCTTTCAGGTAGTTGT
>JAYKAV010003100.1:422464-474835 GCA_035582835.1 Phoebastria nigripes
TGTCGAAGGCTTTACTGAAGTCCAGGTAGACCACATCCACAGCCTTTCCCTCATCCACTAGGCGGGTCGCCTGGTCATAGAAGGAGATCAGGTTGGTCAAGCAGGACCTGCCTTTCATGAACCCRTGCTGGCTGGGCCTGATCCCCTGGTTGTCCCGCACATGCCTTGCGAGCACCCCCAAGATGAACTGCTCCAGAATCTTCCCCGGCACTCAGGTCAGGCTGACAGGCCTGTAGTTCCCCGGGTCCTCCTTCCGGCCCTTCTTGTAGATGGGCGTCACATTGGCAAGCCTCCAGTCRTCCAGGACCTCCCCCGTTAACCAGGACTGCTGATAAATGATGGAGAGTGGCTTGGCAAGCTCCTYCGCCAGCTCCCTCAGCACTCTTGGTTGGATCCCATCCAGCCCCATGGACTTGTGAGCGTCCAAGTGGTGTAGCAGGTTGTTCACTGCTTCCTCCTGGATTACGGGGGGTTTATCCTGCTCGCTGTCCCCGTCTTCCAGCTCAGGGGGCTGAATACCCTGAGGATAACTGGTCTGACTATTAAAGACTGAGGCAAAGAAGGCATTAAGTACCTCAGCCTTTTCCTCATCCTCGGTGGCAACGTTCCCCCCCGCATCCAATAAAGGATGGAGGTTCTCCTTGGCTCTCTTTTTGTCGTTAATGTATTTGTAAAAACATTTTTTGTTTATGCAGAAGCCAGTCCAAGATCTCACCTGTAACAGGTGACTCTAGAGCCGTGCAGGTGATATAGAAACTACCCCAAAGTGGCTCAGCACTAGAGCAGAATAATATCGTCTCTATGCTCCCACTGTGAAGTGTCTCTCACACCATGAAGGCTTCTAGAAAATATTTATTTGCATGCTAATGGTGGGTTTGTAATCTATTCAAAAGGGGCTAATAGTTCTCTCAACTTTATGACTTTTTCTTTGTTGTGCAAAACACCCCRTTACATTATGATGCAAATGATAGATCCTGGGTTTTAACCTCTGAAGCTACTTCATCTGGGTGCTTGGAGTTTTTATTGTCCTTAACTGAGCTGCACTTCCAGGCTATTTAGGGCAGGATTTTTCAGGCTGGGTTTAATTAAGGAAAAAACAACAACAACAACAACAAAAAACCCACAAAAACAAGCAAACAAACAAAAAAACCCAAAAAAACCCACCAAAAAACCAACCCCCCAAAACCCAGCAACCCCCCCCAAACAACAAAAAAACCACCAAAACAAAATACCCCTCAAACAAAAACAAAAACAAATCCCCCAAACGCCCCCAAAACAACAACCCCACACGCACACACCCCCAAAAAACCCCAAAGTCGGCCTGATTTTTTTACCATATTATAGCATTGCAAGTGGTTGACTCCCATTGACTTGAATAATACCAATATAAGAGGCAGAGACTCAGGGTCTGTATGACATAAACCATTTTTGTTATCAGATAACTGACGTGGTAGCAGAAAAAGCACATGATCATAGCTGAAACCTGCAAAAGGCTCATTATCTGGGCCTTGAAGTCTGATGTTTGTGTGCAAGCCAGTGTGAATTTTTTCCTATGTTATGCTTCCTGGTTTATCTACTCTTGCTTAAAATATGTTTAGATGATCATTTCAGTTGAAATGATCCAATTTCAATTTCCGTTTCTCTTCAGAACATTGCAGCACAACCCCATAAATTTTGATGGTTCATTTTTGCTTTTGTTGAATTAAAAATTGAAATACTGAGACGACTTGGGAGTCTAAATCTCATTTTCACCCTATTTTGGAAAAAGAAAATTGTTTTCTCTGTGAATGAACACATTTGAATGAGCTAAGCCATGCATTTCCATCTTTGATGGCAAGATCCTTGCTTCTTTACCATCACTACTGTTCACAGTTCCTAATTCCTTTTAAGGGCATCCACCCTCATGGACTGCTTCAGCTCCTAAGGGAACCAGTTAAAAAACTTGATTATGTGGTCATTGTAGAGTGGCTTTAGGAGGTAACACTTCTTTGACCAATATTGCCTTGACTGACTGTTATTCGTCCAGTCTCACCTGAAGGGGTATAATCAGGTCCATGCTGTTGTCCTGCTGCAATGCAAAATAAATTTGCTTTGCTCATGCCACTGCCTGACTTTACAATAGACAAACCATGTAACACATAATCAGCTGCTGTGTCTAAGTGCAGTAGGTGAGATTGAGATCTGAGGGGCAGTGACAAATGACTAGCACAGTGACTTTTTGACATGTTGTGACATTATCACTAGTGGTCACTGATCAGCTGCTGCTTTTTCACAGTATCAGGACTGCATYTAACCAGGCGTTAAACCTCTATTCAAAATTATGAATCCAGATCTCAGCAGGCTGGAGAAGTGTGCCAGCTGAAACTTCTTCAAGTTCAACAAAGCAAATGCAAAGTCCTGCAACTGATAACAGATCAACACCTTGCAACAGTGCAGACTGGGTGATGACTGCATAGAAAACAGCTTTGAAGAAAAGGACTTAAAGGTCCTAGGGGACAAGTCGAACATGAGTCATAATGTGCTTTTGTCTTGATGAAGGCTAGCTGCGTACTGGGCTGTGTTAGTAAGTGCGTAGGAAGCAGTTTGAGGGGAGCAATTTTTCCCCTCTCTTCTGCACTCAAGACATTGCCTCTGGAGTACTGTGTCCAGTTTGGGGCTCTTCAGTACAAAAAAAGTCATTGATAAACTGGAGGGACACCAGTGGAGAATGACAAAGATGATTAGGAGACTGGAGCATGCAACACACGGAGAGGCTCAGAGAGCTGGTTTGGAGTCTGAAAAAGAGATGGCTAAAGGGGAGCCTGGTTACTGTCTTCAACTACTAATAGGGCACTGTGCAGAAGACAGTGCCAGACTCTTTTTGGAGGTGTGGAGTTATAGAATGAGARGTAATAGACACAAGTGACAGTGAAGGAAATTCTATCTAGATAGAAGGAAATTTGCACAATGAGGTTAGTGAAACACTGGAAGAGATGGTAGAATATCCCCGGTTGTAGACACTCAAAAATCCACTAGTCAAGAACCTGCCTTGGTTAGTCATCTAACCTCAAAGTTGGATCTAACTTTGCAGTAAGTCTTGTTCTGAGCAGAGGCATGGACCAGATGCCCTTCCAAGGTTTCTTCCAACCTAAATTATTCTGTGATTCTATCCTTCATAAAATTGACAGGAACACCAATTCTTCTGACAATATCTCCCTTCTACATTGCCTCTTGCCATTGCTTTTAAATCTGGTAATTTTGTTAATTTTTCAAACGATGGAGGTGCTCAAAACTAAGCCACTTTGAATAAATTGTGTGCATCCCTTTTTGTGCCTAACAAAGGTACAGATCTTTGAAAAGTACCGCTGTTAAAACTTGGCTCTTCCATKCCATAGTGAACACTCACCCAGGGTACTTACGTCTGTTCAGTGATCTGCTCTGCCTGAGCAGTACTTGGCAAGCAGAGGGGCTTTAAGTTATGTGGTCTCATCCTTCCTGTTCAGCTTTAATAGTATAGTTAACCCAGTGTACACTATGGCATTGCAACCTTCCTCTGAAGAAAAATCTTTAGACTCTCTGCTTTGAATGGATTTATGGGACAAGACTGTTAACATCCCTGAAATTTTAAGCATGATCAGGGCCTAATTCTGTTCTGATTTTTAGAAAAAGCAGATTGATTTAATGTAATTTATTTTCAAACCATATGACYATATTGCTGGTCATTCCCTCAGTTTCCATTACTCATTATGTATGTATCTGATTAGAAAAGGAGAGAAGTTGATTACTACACCAGCGTTATACCTGTGAGCCTGATGAATGCTCCCTGCTTATGGGACTCAACTCATTAAAAGTACATAACAAATATTGCAAATGTCTGAATGTGTATGTGGGCACGTGTGGGCATAACTATGCAGAGTGAGAGGAAACAATCCCTCAGTAATATGAAGGTCCATTAGACTGATCTTTCTGTAGTTTATTTCAATTAAAACTCTGATATTCCAATCTCTTTATATTAGGTACTGAAATCTTGACTGTGCAATATATACTGTTCAAATAATTCTTCTACATAAAAGGGCATCTTCAGAGCTGATATATAGCTTGCCTGCTCCACGGCACTTCAGATATTACCCTAAAGCATGTTCTTTTTTGTGTTGCAGAACCTGGGAAGAAGGGAAAGTTCTTATTTTTGATGACTCTTTCGAACATGAAGTATGGCAGGATGCTGAGAATTATCGCCTGATATTCATTGTGGATGTGTGGCACCCTGAGTTAACAGCACAACAGAGACGCACCCTTCCTGCTATTTAAGGGGTTCCCTCTGATGTGCGGAGCAGAGGAGCTTTAATCCCTTTGGAGTATGCAAATAGGATTAATTTATCCAGCATACGAAGAATACAAGTATTGTGAGGGTTAGAAGAGATAAGGACAACATTCTGCAATCACAGAGGACTTGATTTTAAAAAAAGGAAAAAAAGGAAGGGAAAAAAAAAAAGCCATGTTTTGTTTCATACTGATACAGCACTGATATGTATTGTTTTTCTGGCTGCAAGTTTGAAAATACAAGTCTTGTCAGCCAAAGAGCAATAGGTCTGGATTTTCAAACTGAGGAATGTGCAGATGTTTTTGCCATGCCTATATCATATGTACAAAACCAGTCAGCCAGGCACCTGCCCGGCCATGTTCAGGCACAAGATTTGCGATTCTACATCTGGGAAATACTTCCCAGGCTTTTATCTGGGAAGCAACATGTAAGATATTTACAAACATATGCACACAACCAACTTCAAAAAATCAGTATGCAGTTGTAATGTTAGCTGCTTTAGGCATAGAACGTGTCCCTATGTTATCAACTGTAGATAATGTGAATGGTTTATGTGTGTTTTGTAATTTTTTTCTACCTGAGTAACTGTATTTTTCTAGTATAATTACGAACAAATCTTCTTTAATCAACCACTATTTTTTAAAAAAACAATATATATATAAGTGCATCTCTAGCTATCAGCAGAAGGAAAACACTATATATTAACAGATTTCATTTTTGCCAAGTGTGGCCTTCTCTTGCCTTCCTGGAAACGCAAACAGAAACTTGCATAATCAGCTGCTTAGTGGAGCTTTGTTCTTCTAAAACAAAATAGTTTTCTTAGTTAGGAGGCAACTTTCAGTTCGATAATGTGATTTTGGAAGATGTTGAGCAAATGTGACATCTGTAGGCTCAGATCTTAAAGTGCTTGACAGTTCTGAGGATTATGTGGTGAACTGCTGTTTCTCCTATTGTTACAAAAGCTTGTGTTGTGATATCYATGTTCTACCCAGGAAAAGTCTGGGGCACCTCCTTCCAGGGGCTCCTTCTAGGTTGCCCTTGGGTGGTCATTCAGCAGAAAAAAATACATGAAGAATTTCTTGTGCTTTGGGCAGAAGGACAAGGCCTAACTTCGTTTCCTGCCAGAATGCAGAGCAGACAAAGAGCTTCAGGTTGTTAACTTGTATTAGCTTCTGCTGCCAGCATCCTACAGAGTGCTAGAATGCTCCTTTAATTGACCTAATGGTGTTTTCCTTGTCTTGAAATGTATGACATAATGCTGAAGTAGTCTTATCCCGGTACTGTTTACAGTATGCTCTGTATTTGCCATAGAAAATTTGCTATATGATAAAAAGGCCTATTTTCAAGAAAGAAAACTGGTTGGATATTTAAGCAGATCACTGGTCTTTTGGGTCTGTACCGTTTAATGGGAGATGGAGGGTGCAGGACCCTCCACTGTTAACTTCGAAGAACACTAACAGGAAAGAGAGGCCTGAGGTTGCCCTGATGATGTTTATGGCTGGCTGTTATCTACTCGCCTGCAAAACCAGCTGGGTGTGGATAGGTGTGCTAGGATGCTCAGGGCTTGTCAAGAGCAGTGGCATCGTTGCCGAGGGTTGTGAGAGACAAACACTAAGCAAGGAGACATTGAGGTTACTTAGTGTCCACAGTTTTGGCTTTGTTGTCCAAAAGACACTGAACAGTCATGTTGTTTGTTTAACGTTCAGTGGTTTTGTACTGCAGAGACCACATCATGGTACCTAAGTATCGTGACCAGATTGCCATGTTTGCTGAAGCAAAACACAGATAAGAGCCTTGCATTCCCATAAACTGAATGCTTTTCAGATTTTGTATTTTACTAGGTAATTAAATCTTGTAATGCCATGTAACACGTGGTGATTGCACCATAAATTAGTGTAACCAGTTTCTGGAGGTGTGCACTTTAATTTCCTTTTTGACTATTAAACTGATAAACCCTCTCTGATCAAGAGTCAGTTTTAGACAGCTATGATAATTAGRCTTTAATGTGTTGTCCTTATCAAAAACAACACTGAGACTATACACAATATACAAGAAAGTAACAGCTCTCAGTTAATCGTCATGAAAGCTGAAAAGGTTTATAAGTTTCACGCTTAAGAAAATATAAAAATACTTGTGGAGAGCTTTAGGAGAATCATGTGCAAAACTGGAAATAAGGTACTCGTTATTGTGGGGGGTCATAGTAAAAAAGTTTTTTAAATCTCCTGGAAGTTGTTTAGTCAGAGGCTGTATTTTGTATCTCTGTAAAGTGATCAGGCAGTACAAATTATAAACTATTTTGTAATTCTGTAAAATAAAGACATAGTTTGTAAAGAAGAAATCAAGAACTGTTGAAACCAAAATTTGTGGTTTAGGAATACTTTTATTAATGTTGCATTTTAGTTTCTATAGCTCAGAGTAAATACTAAAGGAGTGGTAAAAACTTTGGAGCTTTATTTGTAAAAATCCATGCTGTCCTTCAGATTGTTTCATTGTTCCTTTGAAGGCTCATACTTTATCTTTTCCGATTGCGATCGGCAAATGGATAAAATTGGTGAATAGATAAAAGTAATCTACCCAAGATGTGTGTGTGCTGGAGTAGCACTGTTTGTTAAATTGTGTAGTGACATATTAGCCATTTAAAATCTTAAGTGCCTTGAATGTGACAAGGTGTATTATCAATAGCTCCTGCAACACTGAAGTGAATCTAGTCTGTGCCTGTCTGTCAAGGAGGCATATCTTTTTGTTAGGTACAGTTGCTGGATTAGCTATATACATGGGGGGGGATATATATATATATATATAGCAAACTACAGAAATTATGCAGTGAATAAGTGGTATATTATTTTAGGTATTCCTGTTTGCCAACCAGTGAAACCATCTTGAAAAAGTTCTTCAACATTGGAAATGCCAATGGAAGAAGTGAATGGAAATGTTTTTTAAATGGAGAACCATTGCAATTTAAATATTTTTTTTTCTTTAGATTTATTCACAGAGGGAAATGACAGAGAAGGGCGATACAGTCTCCTGTTTGTAAGGCAGTACGTACTCATCACGATGTTAGGAGGTCGATTCCTTCCTGCCTGTAGTTACCTTGCTTGCAAGCACAGAGTCTGTATAAGATCCTACAGTTAAATACAGGCATCATACAGTTATATACAAGGCATCATATGTATTTATTCATGTCACAGCTAAAGAAAATAAATAATTCTAATCTTCTGCGAGGTTTAATTCTCAAGGACTAGATTTCAGTCATATTTGCACTTCTTGGGCAGAACAAGTCCCACTTGCATGAACAGTGATTGGAACAGGTCATCACAAAGATTCAATGGCAGTGGAGGTAAGTGTATTAACAGAGAAAAATTGTAAACCAAAGTATTTCTTCATTAATGCTGCAGTATAATAGCCAATGTCTGCCTTTTTTTGTCCGTTTGGTTTTTTACTTTCTGCTTTAAGCAAGTTCTCTGTGACAAATCCAAATGCCTGTGAGTCTTCGTGAGCCCAGGGAAGGGAAGGGAGCTGTGTCCTGTTTCCAGGAGTTGGCATCCTAGTTTTCTGTAATAGGTTGTARTGCCAGGGGAGGGGGAATGGAAGAAATCCCAAAGATAAATGGACTCAGTCGTCTTATTTGTTTAATCTTCCTGCAAGCTTCTGTTTCTTTTTCTGGCTCCTGTGTTGCCTTGCTGGGACCATCCATGCCTTAAAGGCTCGCTCTCTATCATGGAGGCCAGGCTTTCTATCAATGACATGCTGCTGCAGAAGAAGGTTAGTCTGAATGAGGCTATTCTGTACAAACACTAGCAGGTAAATCCCAGGTGTGTTGATAGGATCTGGCAGGATGTCCTTTCTGCCCTGTGTGGGCATAAAATGTTGTTGTAGATAAAGGCAGTGTTTTGTTACTCCATCTGTTAGGGCTGACCGTGTCCAGTTGAACTATATCATCACTTCAGTGTATCACTTATGAATTCAGTGGATGTTCCAGAGGCACATTAAAAACTCTTGTGCCCATTATCATCTCATTTTATATATATGGTTTGCACTGCGACCTTTGATATGTTGTTGCCAATCGCTTGTTCTAGTGCATTGTCAATGTATGGCAATTTAATTGAAGACTAAAGGTGTGTACAGTGGTTGTAACCATTTTAGGAAATAAAGTCACTGCACATGCAATTTGATAACGATTTTTCTTTTATTTCTTTAATCCGGTTTCCATTTCAATGAAGGGATGGGACTCTCTTTGCTGCTAGAGCAAATAGAGAAATAACAAACTGATCTTTGGCATTTCAGTTTTTCTATTCTTCCACATTTCCTTCTAGCAGAAGCTTGTACTGAATAATTGATTCTAAGTTTTCCTTATTCATTTTAACCATGGCCCGCATCTGCAATCAGCATACCCTTCTGGCTACACCTTTCACTGACTGCAGGAGGGAAGGGGGTAAATGGCTCTGCGGAGCTTTCATTTGCTGTTGTGATCTAAATGAAACAATCTGGACTGAACCATTAATCACCGGTGAATGTGTCCAGTGGGTCACCCTAGCAYCCCCCCTTCACACGCACACACACGCACACACACACATCTAATAGGCTCCCGAGTTGCCTGTGGAAAAACACATCTTTAAAATTAAATAATTGCATTTCCAATTGTGCGCGTCTGCTGCCCACACAGCTCATTCCACTTAGCTGACAGTTTTATAAGGGCTTCAAAAGTTAAGAATAATTTTTACTAGATACTGAAATAAGTGACCCCCTATAAGCAGCATGGATGAGGCAGTCACAAAGTGTCATGTTGAATGGCATTATGCTGGCACTGATTTTTTTTTTAGTTTTCTTAATGCAAAATCCTTCTGTAAAACTTGAGCAATAGATGCTGCTATTTTTGCCCTCTGAGCCACACTAAACTGCTAATTACAGTGCAAAGTTTAAATTTGAGATGCATTTCTTTAAAACACATTTAACCTTCGCTTCTATAAAACCGAGCATCCCTGCTGGAGGCTTCAGGAAAACTTCTACTGACAGAACATGGTTTCTTTAAACAGAGAATGCAGTCCCATCATTTCCAATATTTTAATGTCATAAGTTAAAAAAAAAAAAAAAAAAAGAAAGAAATTCTTTGTATATGGACAGACTCCTGCGTCAATAGAAATTTCTCAGTTTTTGTTCAGCGTCGGCCGCAGGGACAGATGGCTGGTGACAGTTGTTACTTGGTCAAGAAACATGAAGGACTTGTTCTCAAGCAAAACGCGTGCGTGCGTGTGTTTGTGTGTGTGTGTTGTGTGCTCTGTGGGTTTCTGGTATGGTCGAAGTCTGTTAATGTATCTGTGTGTGTTGGGCGCATGGGAGCTCAGTCCAGAGCCAGCAGCGGTTGGGTGTTCTCGCTTTCCCCCTGGTCTTCGTGTTTCAGCGTGCCAGCTTCCACCACAGACTGGGACCTGAAAGCAAGAAGAGACACATGCTAGCAAAGGCTGCTGCGGAAGCACTCGCCTTCCTGGAGTCCTTTGCTTCACTTTACAATTTTTGCTGTTCTCCATTTTCATCTTTATGGCTTTTTAATTCTTTTCTGTGGAATGCATAAGGAATTTGAGAAGCATTCCTTTGAATATGAACAGGGACGTGACTCATTGCATATCTCAAATGCTTTCAAAATAGTTAGTGCTTAGCTACTATCCATAACGCTGAATGCACTCACCAACTTAAAGGCCTGATCCTGAGATACCATGAGGTCTGTTGGTGCTTAATGTCTTCCTAGGCAAAACTGCTTGTGCATCTGCTTACTGGAAAGCAAAGTCATTTGTACAAGTGCTTGCAGGAGTGAGTCTCAGCTCATGCTTGCTACAAATCTCGAGAAAGACAAGTAGATAAATCACATTTTACTGATGTAGGCGTTTAAGGGGAGAACTTCCACAAGTTACCCAAGATCAGTGAAGAAGCCAGAATTAATATGGCTACGAGGGAGCTTCTCGTGTGCCCGATTTATCTTTATCTCCTTGTCTACACCCTTGAAGGATAACTTCATTCAGGGCTAGTCCATTTTAAATTCATTTCTGTCTTCAATGTGGGAAGCATAGTTTGTCCTTCGCTGCTAATGGACAAAAAAACCCCAAAAAAACAAAAAAAACAAAAAAAAAACACGTAAAAAATGAGTAAACACTAGAGAAAGGGGAGCACCATGATTTCTTGCAGTGACAAAAGCTGAATGGGCTTAAACTAGTGGGAAAATTCAAGACTATTCATTTTCTGAGGTCTGTGTGCTCCCGTGTTTGCTCAMTGACCTATGGAAGGAGGAACTGATGAGTTTATTGTTACAGAGATTTGTTATCCTCCATTTTCTCTGGTTTGGGCTWGGAGCTGTCTCCCAGTTTGGAGTGGGAATGGATTTTTAGAGCAAAATCACTCTGTGAATCGCACGCCTTTAAAACGGGAACTTTTTCAAAGGTAGGGGTAGAATCATCCAGCCCAGGCATTTGCATAGTGCATAGTATCGTTTTAAAGAGCCAGTTTTCTCATGGATAGCTTTTAGAATTAGGGGTAGCTCTCATTCCCTACAGGATGTGTTTGTAGTTCCCATTTGTTAGCTAAGGCTTAAACTGAGGTTACCATAATTATTTCATGAGAACAGATATCACCTCTCTTTTGATAAGAATCATTAATAAATTGCATTGTTTGGTACTGCAGCACTTGATCAGGACTGAATACCATGACTGTGAATAACTTGTATGATTATTTTTCTTATTCTTATGCCTGGAGCTTTCATTACAGCATAATAAAAAATTTTCATTAAAAAAAAAATCTCCAAAGAGAGATAACAAAAACTGGATGCTCAATGGGAAGATTTTTATGCCAAAATTTTCAAAGAAAATATGTTTGCCCGAACATTTTGACTGTGTATTTTTTACAGTAATGTGACATGCATAATGTTTATGACTGCATTTTAATATAGAAAAGCAGCTGATTCAGGAGATTATACAAAATGTCAATTTACATATTTCTAGTATATGGCAGCAAAAACTAATCATGTGGCTTTGAAACTGATACAGAGTGGATTCAAATCACATCATCAACAGTTTTTTATATTCTTTTCTGGACTACCAGATTACATTATTATTAAATAGTACCATATTAATACTTGTGACCAATGTTTCGTTTTCTGTCTGACCCACTGCCCTCAAATGAATATAAAATGTTGAAGATCCATTGTGGCATTTGCCAGCATGCAGCGGAAAGTTTCTGCTCTAAGTCAAATGTGAAAAATCTCACAATTTTGCCTTTTGTGATCACTGCTGATTATCTCTGCTCTCATCTTATTACAGAAGAAACTTCTTGTATCTGTAACAGCGAGATACCAGTTTCTCCCCCATACTGGTACTCAAATGCATGCCAGATTGGGAGCAACGTAATCCCAAACTCTGTATGCAGGTCCCACGCGGCTCCTCTTCACACAGAGCCAAAATAGGCAGAGCATCAAGTAAATGCATTGCAGTGCACCTGACCTCCAAATTCAAGATGCCAAATGATTCAAATACTATGCCCAGCCCTTCTGAATAACATGAAGAGGGATCCAACTGAGATTTTAGTATCTGCCAAGCTCTGCAGCAACAGTAATCTCTCTCTCTTTTCCTTTTCTGCTAGAAGCTGCTTAGCCCCCTATCCTAAAATAAGCAGTTCAGACATCTATCTGAAGGGCACAGTAATGATTTGAACAATCATCTATTTGCTATTTTCTGCAACACCACAGTAAAGGACTTGCTGTCATGTTTGGCTTTCCATTTTCCAAATGCATCAATTTTTCATTTGCTGAAAAATGCTTCCAGTTTTGTTTTAACTTAAATTTTATGTAGGAAAAAAAGAAAATTACTCAATTCTCAACAAAATTCTAAAATACTTTTTTCATATTCTTCATTTATGGTAAATATTAAAAATGTAGATGCTCAGAAAAGCATTTTGGCAATATATATCAATGCAGCTCACAATCTAATGTAATAACTCAGTGTGAGAGAGATGTTTTACTGGCCTAGAACATCCCGGAATATGTAATCTATAGCTATGCTTTATTTAATAACAGAAAAAAGATGATTTGCAATAGGCCACCATTGCAGAAAGCGTTTTCAACTGACCAGTAACTAGAGGGAACAGGTTCCATGATTTACGAGGCAATGTCTCCTACATATCATAGCCACGACTCTGTCACACTATATTATCTTCAATACTCACCTGAAATGTGGCACACGTCCTGCGGGTGCTGCAACTTTGGAATTACAAATGAGTATATTTGAATTCAAAGCCTTTTGGCTTTCCCCCTTTCTCAGCTAAAAATTCTCAGTAACCAGTTTGGAAGATGCTTGGGTGTGGGGTATCTACTTGAGTTAAATTTTAACACAAGTAGACAATGGTTTGTACCACACAGATAAGGTCACTGTAGGGCCCTGAGCTGGCAGACCCTATGCCTGTCTTTCTTTAACATGATACATGCAGGAGACTTAGCTTCTGTAGAAGTACAACGTGATCACTGTGGGCTGGGAGCTAAGTCTGAAGTAATTAACAGACAACTCAATGCCCATAGACTTTCCTAGCCTAGTTTCCCAGGCTAGGTAACCTTGCTTAGGAAAGCAAAATGAAATGGAAATAGAAATGAATTCTCAGTCTCACTTCTGAAGCGAAGGTACYGTTAGAGTGTGCTCCATTTAAAGTGTCAATCAAAGCCCCATGGTTGTTTTACTGTTCAGCAAGAATATGTGGAAGTCTGGAAAATCAACACTATCCAGCTGTTTCTCCAGCAGGGCAGCCATAAATTTCAAATGACAGCACTAGATAGGTATGTAAATCAATATCTAAGAGACCAGATGGCTTTATGTGTGTGTGGCCATTTTAATGCAACTATTTCAAATTCAGTCAAAAACCATGTAAGAAGACTGGATGCAGGCCTTCTAGCTGCACTGGTTTCAGAAGGGTCTTGTCAGAGTACAGCTGGAGTGAATCAGCTCACAGGAATTGACGTCTGTTGGGTATCAGTTTTGTTTCCCATAAAAAATAAAATACCAAAATCCTGCCCTGAGCTAACAGTAACTGCCAGCATATTATGGCATGCTTGCCTTAAAAGACATCTTCCAGTTCTCTGATCCCTCATTTTATGCTTTTCATCACAGCAACGCTGATATGCTGCAGCCCACAGGAGCGAGGACATATTACATTTGTGCTGGGTTTCCTTTGGAGGGTTTTGTGGAAGGAGGAGGAGGATGGCATGTTTTTTTCCCCAACTGCAGGAGGCTTCAAGCTCTCAGAGCGACACACTGCAGCCAATCAATCAGATCGCATCGTGTGACTCTGTTCATCTACCTCTTACCTCCCATCTGCTCATTTCCCGCTAATTCCTTTCCCATTTCACCAGCACCTCAGGGCTGTTCATCTCCGAATTATTCATTCCCTTTACAGAACGTAATAAGCAGAGAAAACATTTTTTTAAAATCACTCCCGCAAATTTTTGTGTTGACAAGGTCTGAGGGGCAATTTCTTTCTCCGCCTTCCCCCCTCCCCATCAGACTGCAGAGGAGGGTGCAGCACCCCAGAGCGTGCTCTGCAACACACCTCAAGAGTACGTCTTCATCAGGTGGGAAAACCAAGGATTTTTTCCCCGGTATTACAGAAACAATGCAGATGCGCAGGTGTGAATTAAATGTGGTAAAAGGTGCTCTTTTAGTATTTAAAGCACTTAAAAATGAAATGCATGGGCAAGGCATCTTGAAAGACATGTATGCTCCCGCAGGTAGTGCAGGCAGATGCAGGCAAGCTCTGCTTAGCAGTGCACAACTCCAGCGCAGAAGCCATGCAGCATGGTGCTCTGCCCAGGCTAATAAGCCCTGCTGAAATCTCTTGCTAATGCAGCTCTGCAGGTTCTGCACTTGTGCTGGCTCACAGCTCTGCATTAAGACAGCACAGCATTGTGCCGCAGAGACCTGCCCGGAGGGGCGGCTTTTATACACCAACCGCAGCACTTCAAAGAGATGAAGCAGCACCCATGTCTAGGGGCACAGCTGAGCTGGTTAAGTGATCCACCAACGTGGTGAGTCAGGGGGTAAAGCAGCATGAAAACTCTGGCTTAACCTTACTGCCAGCCCAGTGCTCAGCCCACAGGACACCGGTGACAAGCCGCTGCGCTTCCCAAACAGGARCTGGATTTGTGGCCACCGTGGCAGCAGTGACCATCTTTCTCCCTGATGGTTAGCACATCCTAGGGAGACATCTCTGAGTAGTGCCGTGGCCCATCAAATCCAGGGGTGACCATGGCCTAGATCTGTGCTTAACTGCATGTGTGAAGAAGTCTCTGTGAGTGCATCTACACCGCTAAAGAGGCAACTGCCTCAGAGTGACCCCCAGGAYGAGACCCCTTGTCCTCCCTGTGCCTGCCAGCTCTCCCCATGCCCCTCCTTTCCCGACAGCTGGCCCCAGCTGCTTCTCCCCACCGCAAACCCTGGGCACAGCTCACTGCAGGGTCTGCACCAAAGAGCAGCATGGATGACACAGCACCACATTTGGCTCTAACCAYGGCCCTTCTGGCTGTGCACCCTGTCCCAACCCGTCCCTTAGCCCACACCCCAGGGGATGCAGCGCATAACCCTTCGGCACTTGCTGTAAAAACAGTTCTCTGGTGGGCTATGACTCAGCTCTCAGCTTACTGCAGACACTCTGAACTGCGAAAATATACAGAAATGCTTAAGCATTTGGCATAGCACATACAGCTTTATGCCTTAAGGCCACTGAGACCCAGGGGAGAGCAAGAGCCAGGCACTATGCAGGGCAAATACAGCCAGACTCCTCTAGCAGAGGCTATCCCCGAGCAATACAGACAGGAGTTGGTCTGTGCCACCAACCCTGGAATTAGGCACACCTTGGTCTTTTTTGATTTATCAGCGTGGATGTGCCTGGTATCTCCTGCTTCTAAGTGCTTCTGACTTTCTGTGCCAAGATCTTGCCTCGGTCACATCCTAAGTCCAGGGCAGGGGAAAGGCGTGGGTGAGAGATTGTCCTCTGCATTTCCTTTCTCTGCTATAGACTGACTCCTCCACAGTTCCTGGAAGACCCTTAAGCCCCTGGGGTGCAATAAGGTAAGCCTAGTCATGAGGCCAAATAGCGACAACACTGCAGCAGCAGTCAGCACCAATTTACAGCAGATTCGGTGAGACTGTGCAGAATATGATATCCAAACAAAAGAAATACAGGCCAAGTATTGAAGAAAATTTTCTTCTCCCACTTTATGAATATTACACACACACTGTCATCACCACTCATGCTTTCCCTGCTCATCCCCATTTCCTTGCATACCAAGCAAGGTGCCTAGCCCAACAGCTTCCAGTCCCTTTGCTCAGGCACTCCAGTCCTTTATGCCTGCCTTGTCCTTCAGTCTGCCTTTTTTGGTCCCATCCCAGTGACCCTAGTTCCCAGTATCCCAACCAAGTTTGCCACTGAATCATAGTCTCTTCACTTCTGTGTGGTAATAACGGAATATGCAGCCCCGAGAGCAAAGGGCATCAGTCTTCTTACTCCCCCATCCTACATCAGAAGTTTCCTGTCCTTAGCAAGAACAGCACTGCAGCATGAAAGCACCCCTGCAGATGTACTATTTAGGCTAGAAAGTCAAACACCGCCACAGTGGGAAAAGCCAAAATGTAGGTTGTGGGAGCAGCAGTCACTCGGCCAGGTGCACGGGGGCGTTGTGACCCCCACATTGCGCCCCAGCCCCAGGAACACGCACTGTTCTTTCTTGGAGGGCTCTTTCCTCGCTCGGTGCTCAGGGTAGATAGTGCCGAGCTAATAAGTGGCTATTTATTTTGCTTTCTTCTAGTGGTTCAGCGTGTGGCTCTGTGACACATTTCCTGCATATTATTCCAAGCCTGCTCTGAAGATAGCCTTTGTTAATTCCCTCCTGAGCTTTTCTGTGGAGTTCATCAACGCAGTACTTCTGTGCCTCTTAAATGCTAATTCATTTACTGCCATAGCACAACCGTGAGGGTTTTTTTATTTCCATTTTGCGTGTGGAGAGCTGAAGCACAGTGACATTAGGGTCCAAGTATTCCTCTAATGTGGGGTGCCCATCTCCCAGTGCCGAGAGTCTGATTTTGCAGAGCGCTCAGCATTACATGGCAGCTTGTGTGTTCAAAGCACATGTCCATTGATTTCTGTGGCAGGTGAGCGCTGAGTATTTCTGGAAATTAGACCCCAGAGTCTATAGCTTGGCAGGCTGAAAATAAGCAACATGCAATCTCACCATCTGTGTGACGTTTRGTTTAAGCGTCTTGCCAGGCCGACACAGGGGCTCAGGGAGAGAGGGAGAGCAGGATCCTCTTCTCCAGGGCTGCACCCAACAGGCTTAACCAAAGGATCATTCCTGGTCTCCATCAGCCCTCCCCCTAAGCATCCCTGTTTGCTTGCCCACCAGCTTCCTAGCCCAGTTGCTTCCAGTCCTTTATGCCTGCCTCATCTTTCAGTGCGCCCTCAGGCTCCCATCCCAGTGACCCCAGTTCCCGGTATCCCAGCTGGATTCACTGCTGAATCCTCATCTCTTCAATTCTCCTGCCAACAGCGGGGAGGATGCAGCCCTGAGAGCATGGGGTGTCAGTCTTCCAAATCCTGGCTCCATGTCTTGCTACAGCCTAGCCTAGTGCAGGGAAAGTCGTTGTGATCACAAGTAAAAGTTGTAATTACAAAAGCCCTCTGCACCCCATGGCCTAGACAGGAGATGCGCATTGTGAACGTTGAACCATCAACTCGAGCTGAACAAGTTTATTTATGCTGGGAGGCCAAGCTAAAGCATGAGACAATCCTTGGGGTCATTAAATGTTAAAATTAAATATGTTTCTACAGAGCATGTGTGAATTACCTTTTCAAAGGCTTGTAACTCAGCCAGATGTAGGTGGATTTTTCACAGGGCAGCAGAAGATATAAGCGGTGTAAAACCATTTGTTTTATTAAGTGTCATGACTCTAATCTAAACTACTAAACTTTCGGCAAATTTATAACTAGCTGAAGACATAATTTACAATGCAATATTTTAGGCAGCCTGAACAGCACTGGTTCTGCCATTCCCACCTCCAGCCCGTGTTTGTGCACCCGTGCACTGGTAATTGAGTGCTGTAAACAGATGAAACCCCCGCTGTCAACACCCTTGGAGAGCAACCGATTTCCTGTGCTGCGCCAGGGGACCCCCAGCACCAAGCTATCCATCCCTCCTGTCCTCGGTTCAACCGTGGCTTCACAACTCTGGTCTCCCCCCCGGCTTCTCTCATTCCCGGCTCCTGAGGGTATTCTGCACCGTCTCCCCTGCAGCATCCCCGGAACCTGCTGACGTGCCAGATCCACCATGTCCTTTCCATTTCTTTCTGATGTATTAGCAGAATTCCGGTCAAAAGCTATAAAACTGTTCAACAGCTAATAATCTACGTTACTAGATAATGCATACGTTACGTGATATGCATGTCCTTGGGACACCTGGTTTACTAATAAGACATGTCTCATTCATAATCTGTCTATGGGAGAAGCATTTCCACAGAAGCATTCAGAAATTCTCCGTTGTTTGAAATAATTCATAATAAAATAGTGACTATAAGTCTTGCACCATAGGCCTCACATGTTATAGAGCTACTTTAACTGAAAGCTTACATGGAGTCTTTCCCTTTTCCCCCAGCACATGTGGAAATGCACCTCAGCTACAAGCAGAGCAACCCAGGTGCCATCCATGGGCAGTGAGAAGTTTTCACACATTTTCATACTGATTTTTATTTGCTGGTATTTTACTACTTCTGCAGTAAATTGGTGCTGACTGTGAACGGGCATAAAACATGACCCATAAAAGCAGAAACATATGGCGAAGCAACATTAAGGTCACACCAAGGATAACAACTAGAAAGGTCTGCCTTGCACAGCCCAGCTGGGCATATGGAGGAACCAGTCTGAATAAATAAAAACCTTACATAAGTCACCCCCACAAATGGCCCCTTTTGAATCTAAAACTGTTCCAGTTGGCATTAGTGTATACCAGTTGTGATACCCTTCTTTCTGGGAGCAGGATCCCATTTCTGAGAACCAACAATTAGTTTCAGCAACAAGTTCATTTGAAGATCAGTCCTTTTGAAAACGCACACATCAGGAGGCAATAATGGCAAACCCTAATCTGTACTTTAAAATCCTTTCACTCTAATCTAGGACATAAAAATCCCCATGCTCTGACACAACAACGTGGGGCAATGCATTCCAACAGGGTTTTTAGCTGYGATTTCAAAATGCCTAATATGGGGGCTTTTGATGAACCACTAGGTTCATCACATCTTTAGGTGCTCAAATTTCTACTTCAGGGCAGGAAAAATTAATGGTGTCTTGATGCATAAATTGTACATTTTTACAATTAGCATGCTTGGCTCTACTTTAAAAGTTTTACCCTAACTCCGAATTCCCTGAGTCTCTAATGAGCTTGACTTGGTGATGGTAATGCTCTTGCAATCCATGTTATCCTAAGAATAATTTTTAACCCCAAATTTGATTAAAGTTATCCTTAATTAAACTTTGATTAAATAAATTTGATTAAAAAGCACAGGTTGTTTGGTCAGAATATATATGTAGCTGTTAGGTAAAATTTCCTTTCTCTGCAGGGCCATTTTCAATTGCACTAGGTTTTCAGACCTGTTTGCACTGGCAGCAGGTTAAAAGTGAGCGCTCTTTTGATGCCTGGGAGAGAGAAGGAACAGTCATGTCCCAGGCTGTGCTTGGTGACTGCACAGGGAACAAGCAAAGGCAGAGAACAGTCTTTGTCACTTGGAGTGAAGATCAAGTTCAGACATCAAGAAGTGACCCAGATGCAGCTGCAGAAAGGCAGATCTTGTAAAGAAAAGCGAGTCACAGGGAGGCAACGTGCTACTGCAGGTTACTTGCTGTTGCTGGACCCAAGCGTAAGAGTAGGGTGACACTGGGAAAAAAGGAAACTCTTCAAAGAACTGAGCTCCTTCACATGTTCCCCAGTCACTGAATCTGTCTCTCCAATTGGGGATGCTTGCTCACTGCGGTTAGGTACCCAAACAGATACAGGCATGCTTCTCCCACTGTGGCTGGCCAAAAGGCTATGCCCTATTGGCACAGTGATATGCTGAGAGCAGTCTCTGACTCTTTAACTGCTAGGCTTAAGCATCCACCATAACTATTCATTACACTGCACACCCAGATAAAACCTCCAGCTGTTCCCAAAAACAACAGCTCATCAACAAAAGCCAGCATGAGTGCCTCAGGCAAATGCTTTGCTTTTGCGTTAACTCCCTGTTGACTAAAGCAACCCAAGGCCCCTTTCTGACCATCAGGGCTCACAGAAGGTTTGGCCACAGCTGAAAGGGAGGTGATTTTCTTCCCTGTGCTACGAATTTTCACACCATTTACATTGCTCTGAAATCCCACAGCTCATAAGTGACAGGCTCCCTGCGTGGATGCAGACCGTTCAGAAGAGATGGCCCAAGACAAGGGAAGTGTCTGTTGCCATTGCTGCTCCCAGGATTATCAAACAGATGCGGCCAAGCTCTCAGATTGAACTGACTTTGCTATTACTGTATTAATGCTGGTTTGCATGTTTATTACCTTGCCCATTTCAAACTTCACTGAGCTGAATCTTAATAAACAGATATATTCTGAATGGATTTTTGTTATTGTTGCTTTTTTTTTTTTCCCCTGGCCGTTAAGACTCATTATGTGGAGTCATCAGCTGTTTTGCTTTGTTTCCCATCTGTTCATACAGTACTTGGGTTCTGGGATTTTTCCCAGGGTGTGAGATAATACTGCAGAAGGGAGTGCAATTTCCACTGTTTTGATTTTGCCCCAGTGGGGCTTCACGTGGCCACGGGTGGAAAAATGACATTCGCAATGGTTTTGATTAAATATTTTCCATATTATAGAAACTTGTCATATCTCAAGATTTTCAAGATCATGTTGCTAACTAGAGTCAGTGGCAGTTTTTTTCTAAGAGGATTTTCAAACCTTTCCCCATCTACAACGCCTCCATTCTCTGAAGTAAACAAGGAGTCTTTTTTGAGAACAAATCTTGCACAATTTCAGGTCACAGGAAAAAACATCCCTGCCTGGGGTTGGGGATAAGATAACGTTCTGGTCCCATTGCTGTTAAGGGGAGCAGAAACTGGAACCTGATGAGACTTTGAGGGGCAAGTCTAGTSTCCTGTGACCACTGGTAGCCACCTTGTGTCAGACCTTTCACTCGTGTTATCAGTTAGGTTGTCATATTGACAAGCTGTTTCAGTAACTCACTCCTCTGATGACTAGCAAACCTACTCCTCTAATTTGCAGCCAAGGTATACTTTGGTCAGCATATATCCATTTGATCTCATGCCTAAGTTGTCCTTTTTCTCAAATACCTGTTCTCTCTCTCCAGTTTTCATTCCCTCCTGTATTTGTAGAGAACGGTCATATCCATTTCAACCTTCACTCTGCAAGGCTGAACAGACCACTATCTTCCATAGCTTCTTGCTGGAAAAATACGCTCTTTGTTCTCCTCACCCTCCTCACAAGTCTCAGGTGAACTTGTTTCTATTTATATGCATCTGCCCTGGTGACGGGAGCCAAAGCACTGCTGTCAGTCCTGAAGCCAACGTACAGGCACGTACCTGCGCCAGCTTCACTCCCTCCCACTGMTGCTTGGTGCCACATTTTCTCCTGGTCTGGATTTTGAGACTTATTTTAATTTTCAGTTGATGACTTCAGTTTGGTCTCAGGCACATCTTGAAAATGCCCTCTTTCTCCCCCTCTGCATTCATTTTCTAGCATAGATTAAGTGGCTACAAAAGTATTTTGGTCAGTTATTCTCTGATTCCRTTTCCTGGCATTTTTCTTCCAGATCTATAATTCCTATCTTGATTTCTCAGCATCTCTGCTACTAAAATTGCTAGATAATATATTTGGAGTAGGTTGTGCCTAGGGTGAGCTTCTCTCTAGGTGTAGGATGGCTGTACTACATTTCACAGGGACATTTCTCTGTGGTCACAGTGCAAGATTCCAAGCTATTCTAGCAGCATTGAGCTCCAAGATTAAGAAAGCTTTAACTGGTCCAACGGCAGCTTTAGCGAGGATGTGCTTGTATGGCTTTACAGCAAGTGGCCGCAGAGCCAGGAGGGGCAACCTGCAACCCTGCACCTTGTCACACAGCAGGACGGTGCTCCGGGGGGAACAACCACTGTCCCCCCAGCCTCCGGGGTAAATCCACCTCTCATAAGCACTGCTTTCCCCTGTAGCTAATTACTGGGCAGGTAAACCTGCAGTGATATGTGGGAAGTCAGAGCGGAGAAGACCCATAATTGTTCAGCAAGGGTTTTCATCCTCAAATTACAGAAACCCAAGAAGGATCAGTCTTCATATATTTACCCCTTTCAGAGGAACACAAGTCCTAAAGAAAAGGTGAGCCACCTTTTTTTTGTTAAACCCAACATTTCAGCATAGAAACACTTACAAAGTTATGATGTTTACTCAAGAGTTTAAAGTTTTTTATGCTGTGAGTGGAGGAGGAGAGGAAAGATTTTTAATGAAACTGCAAAATCAGTTTAATAAGGGGAAAAAATGATAGGGCAGTTGTTAGGGAATTATATTTAAGATGAAGACTAATGCTAGGAGCTCAACCTATGCCTAGTGTAAACCTCCCTGGAGTATCCAGGAATCTCAGCCATGGCCTGAGACTCTTGTTGTGTTAGAGATGTATGAACCTAAAGAGGCAAGGAGGGGGGATATATAAAGACAGGTAATGCTGGTAGAAGTCTGTAGGCCTTTTAATAGGCCTTAGACATAAATCTGGTCTAATAAATTTAATAAAACACACAATTATGCTTCCTAAGCATAGGCTTTTACCTCAAGTTAGGCCAAACCGTAATTTCAGGGGAAGAAGAATCAAAGCAAATACTCATAGGAGAAAATCTGTCGAAGCAGTGAACTTTTCACCTCTAACAGCTAGTAATGACCACGGGGTACAAGATCAGATGGTTCACTTAACTGCCGAGTAACGAAATTAGGCTAAAAGTTAGATCTAGTCTGCCCAGAGGCAACATGACAAATTAGTTTCATCCACTCACCATATTTGTATTAATGCACTTTTGTATTAGTGAACAGATTATAAAAGAAGGCTTTGCCTCGAGGCAGGGTTTTCTGGCACTGAACTCATTTTCAAGCTGAGGTTCTCCCCTGAGGGCACGGTAAGACCCTCCCTTCTTTGCAGCCGAGGATCTGATCCTTAGCAAAGATTTACCTGTGAACAGCTCTTAATACTTTGGAGCTTTAAAAATCACAGATTTCTTTCTATAAAGCTACATAAATTGTACACTCTTGGTAAATGTTTAATAATAATGGAATATATAGTTAGCAAGTTTCTAAAATCATTCAGTGTGTTCCACTGCTAATATTTAAAAAAAGAAAAAAAAAGTTGTGTTAAAATCAGCGCTCTGGGACAGGCTCTGTAAACTCATCCTGGCTCCCAGTCTTGGCTGGCAGTCAGTAGTGAGAGCTGCTGATGGCCACCTCTCTTCATGCCATGGCTGCAACCCTGCAAAGGGTCGTAGTCTTGCGGTCTTGTGGCCCTGTGAGTCGTGGGACTCACAGCACTTAACGTCGGTTGTACGTGTGCGTGTTTCCAGCACAAGGCTTCACTTTGCAGCTGCAGCAGCGCGGCATCCCTCTGACCTGGGAGGGAGCTGTGAATCAAGAATGCATTTCTTCTTCCTCTGAAGATGAAAGACTTTTAGAATTAATTGCATGACATTATGGCTCGTCTGTGTTGTCAGCTTTGATTTTGCTGTGACAAAATGATGGCCGCTCCCTGTCACACAGAGTGACACCGTGTCTGTGAGCACTGCACTCATCAAATGGCAGCAGCGAGTTAAAGCATCACTGCGATCTGCATTGAAAGTAGTTTTGAGGAGTGTGGTGYGGAGGATGAGGCAAGGGCAGATGTTACGCTCCTGCAGGGGAGCCAACCTGGCCATCACTCGCTGCAGCTGGTGTTGGCTCTGCCGTACCACCCACAAACCTGTGCCTGGTATCCAACCCTCCTCACCCCATACCTGCAACCAGTGCAAATTACTGAGTGTGATACTCTCGAGAGGTGTAACTTTAAGCGTTCAGAGCTGAATGCACAACCACTAGATCTAAAATCTGAGATCTTAAAAGAGCAGCTCTGCTACCTTAGCAGGGCTGGACGGAGAAAGCCGGAGCAGAAGCAGCAGGAGGAGACTAACCCATTTTCCCTTTAGAGGGCAGTGGTGTTCATCGTACAAAAGCTGCATTTCCGAGGAGGTAAAACCCTTATTGTTAATAACGGGGGTCAGCAGCACCACAGCAGCAGCAAGTAATAGGAACCAGCACTGAATTGGTGCTGCTGGCCGCACTACACTGTACAGAAGAGCATCTCACTCTGATACACTTTCTGTAATGCTCTGTGCAGGGGCTCATTATTTCCCCTTGTTTTCCTTCACAGTAATCAGAGGAGTAATTACAGTTCCACAGAGAGGCTTCCCTTCTCCCACCACACCGTGAACGCAGTCCAGGGTGAAGCACTCCTTACCAGCTATGTTTGCCAAACTACAACCTCTCTCCAAGCCAGATGAGCCCTTCCTGTGCTAGATTTATGCCAAACCAGTTTGGAAAGCCAAATAAGAGATGATTTCAAAGGCAGTACTAACCTTTTCATGGGTTTGGGCGAGGCGTCCCGCTCCAGGTTGGAGGAGGCGTGCTTCACATGCATGGCATTGTAGGAGGTGTGGGTGTACTCATTTTCATCGCTGTAGTCAGGACCAAGTAACGTTCGAGCCCATGTCCCCATGTCGTATGGAGGAAGAGTCCCCCCAAATTCAGAGGGCAGGCATTCAGGGTGTATTAGCTGGTGAAGGCTGTTTAGGTTGTTACCATGAAGAAAGATCTTTAACAAATAAAAAGAAAGTTCAAAGTCATCATCGATTCCTTACTTCATTAAGTACAATAATAACAGCACTAATGAGGTATGGAGCGTCATTAGTTGATGCTGCAGTTTCAGGTGGGAATTTCTGAAGCGCTAAGGGCTGGCGCGGGCGGGTGGGAGGAGGGGGATTAGCTTTGGGGTGGGCAGCTGAAGAATTAGACYGGCACCATAAACACTTCTGAAAATCCTAATCTGCTTACTTTTGGCACAAGTACCAGATCAGGGAAAGTGCAAGTCAGGAATAATGACTGATTATTGCTACTGTAAGAGGATAGAGGCTTGTACAAAGAGCCGTGAGAAGAAAAGGGAGATAGTGGAGCTCACTGAAAGAAGATGTGAAGAGTAGGTCCTCAGCATCTGAGAGGGTAACCCAGCCCTACACCCCGGGACTGACGTTTCCCAGGGATGTAGGTCTGTGTTGCACTGCTTCAGCGACATTTGTCTCTCTAATCCCTCTTTGCTTGTAGGCTGGTACTACCCTTGTCCTGCCTGGTCAGACACATCCCAGGGTGGGCTCTGGGGCCTTCTGAGAGATGATCCAGTGGTTGTTTGATAGACTGCAGAGGACAAATGGCCAAGATGACTGCAGGATCACAGTTCCCATGGGTTTCAGTGGGGAAGACCTGCCTCTTCTGCAGTGTGAGCAAACAACCTTCAGGCATGGGCATTTTTTGTGGAAACAAGTGAGTTACCACCATGTGAAAACAGTCCACTTGCTGAAGGAATGAAATAGGAAATTTTACTCCCACAAAAAGAGTTAAGCTGAAGTTTCCCTCACTGCAGGTGACTTCAGCCAGGCCTGATAATCCCTCCACATTGCCAATTCTCTCTTTCCCTGAGCACGTCCCATTAAAATGTATCTACTCTTTGTTAGTGATAACAGATTTCTGGTCCCTGGCTGAGTTATTGATTCAATCCAGATCATTGCAAACTCTAAGTTTTAATAACAGCAGCAATTCTCTGAGGCCATATGAAAAATGCAGAGAGAAAAAGAAGGAAGAAAAGAAAGCAGGCACCTACTCAGTTACTCCAGCTCTGCAGCTTCCTAGCCCCCCCAGCCCCATCTAATTACCCTTTTCCTTGTCTTGTCTTTGAGGAACGGTTTGATTAGCGTGTACAGGGCATGGATGTACCAGGGCTGGTTGACAAAATGGACTCCTCCAAAACGGGCAGGAAAGCTGTCCTACAGAAAGAAAGAAAAGGAAGGCGGTTAATAGATGCAGTGCTTTAGCCCGGCAGTCAATAGGATGAAAGTCAGAGGAAGAAGTCTGCCTCTTTCCATCTGCAAACGAGCACTGGGCTTGCTGGGAGGGGGGCAGGAGGGAGGTGGAAAAAGAAAGACGCCTGGAAACGTTTGCATCGGTTTCTTCTGTTAGCAGATGCAGTCCCTTCTCCCCTCCACACACTAATGCATCAATTGCTGATGATTTAAAGTAGGCTCGCCAGACACTTCGCCTGAACATTTTTTAATTCCATCAGGGCATCTGACTTGGCTGGGATGGGAAGTGAGAGGGGGCTGATGAGCACCGCTCCCTCGAGGGGAAGCTTTCTCATTTCTCATTGTGCGGCATCAGGCAGGCCCCCGTTCCCACGCACATCGCTGCACACAGCTCACCTTTTCACCCTTCGGCCTCCCTGCCTCCCCCCTGCTAAAATCATCATTACAATGGCTGACCTTTCGGGGTGAGCGAGCAGCATATGATGGGGAGGAGGATGGGTGGGAAATGCTGATAAGTGAAGGTGTAGGGAGAGCGCACCATGACGGCACCATGGAAACTGCCGGAGCCCAGCACTCGCTGCCAGGCTGTGCACAAACACCCTCGGCATTAACATGCAGGTAGCGTCCCGCCGGGGAGGTGTTTGCAATAGCATCCTACTCCGCTCAGCCAGCGTGGCACGCTTAATAAAAGAGGAGGCTGCTGGCGTGTCTTTAAAGGTTATTGTATGTTGTGATGGGCATTTTGTACCTACACTCTCATCTAACAAATGTCAGTCAGTCAGGGAAGAGACTAGGATTTTTTCACTTGCATAAATAGTGGGGCGACCGCTGCTCCTGCGTGCAAATACRCTTCCAGCAAGAGGAGAGGTGCCTGTCTCTCCCCTGTGAAGGGAGATCCTGATGAAGCCGTCCTCATCCTGCCTGTACTCCTAACCCCTACAGCTCAGCATATAAAGATAGAGCATAATCAGGTCTTTTCCTTCAGGGCTTTGGCTTTGGCAGGTTCATTCCCCCCACAATTAGCGTGGGGCATCCTGGGGCTTTCTCTCACCTTCCTCCGGAGCATCAGAGATTGAGCACAGCTGGTGAGGATATGGGGTGGATTTGTGAGATGGTATGGAAAATCCCCTTATACACCTGCTCGGTATAGCTTCTGCGCCGCTTCAAGGTCAAATTATTTCCCAGATATAGCACAATGTAGGCATCCCACCACCTCCTACCACCCAAGGCAGATTGGCAGGACTCTCCATGCTCTGTAGCACTGGACATGAATTGCCCTGGCAGTCATCTTAAACCATACTCAGGTAATGTTTGTGAGCGGCCACAGACATTAAGTGATACCTTTTTCTTTTGCTATACAGTAGTATAAACCGCTTACACCTCAGACACGTTAGTTGATCTGAAATCATTAAAAATCTCAATATTGGATGCTCTGTGCAAGACTAGTGGGTAGCCAGGCCAGCATGCAGGAGGCCAAGCAGTGCAACRTAACAGGTGATCCCATTTTAAATCCCAATAAACTATGAGCTGAGCTTTTTAAGGATGGCACACGCTCTGTTGAGGTGTTCATTCCCTATAAAGACAACTGTATTTCCATTGCTGCTGGAATATTCATTAGAGTTTAGGGATGCAGCTCTGACTGATGTAAACTACTGCAGGTTGCAGTGACTTCAACTGGGCTGTGCTGAGAAACAGCTGCAGAGAATCTGAGCCCACCTAGAAAAAACATTGACCAACAGAAGTGCGAAGTGAAGCCAAAAGTGATTTTTCTACCCTGTGATAACCTAACATTGGGTTTTAGAGCAGACCAGAGCCAAAAATGCCCATCTCATGCAAAATTCACATATTCAGTTTCTTTCTTCCCACATGGGAATGAAAATTTGAAGATTTGAAACTTTGACGGAATATTTAAAAAAAATGTATTAAGAAATATTGGAATGTTCCACATTTGCCTTTTTTTTTTTTTTTTTTTTTTTTTTTTTTTTTTTTTTTTTTTTTTTTTTTGTCAAGGCAGTTGCCATGCCACAAGCTGTATCTCTAAGGGAGAAGTTCTGGACTCCTTTGCTCTTTGGGGCTGAGCTGCCACAGCCATCCCAGGTTGTACCATAGCAGCATAGGTCAGTGTAGAAGACACAGTCTGAGTCTGAAGCAAAGGACAGTAAAGAAATGAGAGATGGGAAGCAGGGAAATAACTTCAAGACACAGAGATTTATACTGACCCAAAAAAGAAAAATTGTTTTGCCTTCTCACTGAAATGCATAGATGATATTAATCACAATCTTCAGTGAGAAATGTCAGTCAGACTTCATTTCCAAGGGGGAGCATGTTTTTTTTAGAACATGTTGACCAGCCTTAATGATACCACATTACCCAGAAAGGTCTGAATGCTGAGAATTATAGGAACCAGCCAGAGGTTTAACTGGCAGACTGCCTGTGGAAAAGGTCGACTAAAGAGAAGAAAGTACTTTCCTATACAGAAAATGAATTTTATGTCCACCCAAAATAGATCGTTGAGTCCATAAACTAGATTCTGTCTGGTACATCAATAGATTAAGTGTTAGAGGAAAGCCCCTCATATAACAGTTTTACTTAAAGGCAATTGCTTTCTTTTCATTCTGAAGGTACACCTGAAAATGCACAAAGACCCTTAAAAAGGCAGCGTGATGGCCAGGAAAAAATCAACCAAAGAACATTTTTTTGTGTGTAACTTTCCGCTAATTTTTGTTCCTTACCCTATTAAGCACAATAAGCTTAATTTGACCTTCATCCCTTGGTCCACCTGCATTTGTAAGGCTGTCAATTAGAACAAGGACAAAGACATAATTTTTTTTTTAAACCAAAGAAATTTGATATGGGAATCATCCAGACGCTGTTTGGAACCGCAACATACCAATTTTGCAGAAGTCCCTAATTAGAGCAGAGCTGTCTTGGAAAGAAAAGCTCCCGTCTGGAGGTCTGCCTTGCGCAGTTCCAGGAAGATGTATGAGACCTTTCCCACACCCCACTTAGTGTCTCCGCTGCTTTCCCTGGGGCAAGGTGAAAGTAGCTGAAATTGATTTTCTGCTGGAGAGCTTTTGCTTTTAGGAATTCTCTTTTGATTTCTCCTGTCTCGTGGTTCCTTGGGAAGGTGTATTTTATAATGAGGTACATTTTTTGGAGCCTACTGTGAAAAGGACCCTGGGATCATGGAGCCTTTTCTTAACCTGATTCCTTGTTAAAAATACCCAATCCTGAGGATATGATTACATTTTATTCCAATGGCATAAATAAAATATAGCACGCAGGAATTAGTCTAATAATTTGTGGGCACTACTGTCATTTTATCTGAAAACCAGGCTGGACGTACTACCACGTTGCTCAGAGATGCAATTGCAGCATGAACAAATACATCCAACCCAGTGCAACCTGCTACTCAGCAAGAGCAGGGAAGAAACAGTGGAAGCACTCCAGATACCTGCTTGGGCAGCTAGCTCACTCCAGAGTCAGACCAGGTCTTCTTCATTGGGACCTGAAGTGAGCTAAAACAAGGAATATTTCTAACCATGCTGCAGTGGCACTTTTCCCAAACTGTAAAGGTAAACCTAGAGAGACAAAATTGTCCAAACGCAGGGTTTCAGTTGTTCCTGTTGATTGAATGAAACTGGTGCCAAAGATGGGACTTTTCTTTTGCCTGATTTGTCTTTTTTTAACTGTATATATTTTTTTCTTTACTGTTTTCAGTTATTCCCCTCCACATCATCTCCAAAGAAGAGAAAGAAATGAACGCTGCAGCTGCCACAGACACCCCAAAATCCATACAGGCCTCAATACATCTTTCATTTCAGATTGGCGAAGTGTCTCCAAGCTTGCAGATCAAAGGATAATGTTACRGAGATCATTGTTTCCCTTCTCCACTCCGAACTGCTGTGCAGGGAAATTTCTGAACTGAAATGAGTCTGGGACTGAAAACCCTCGGTACATAATGTTCTGCTAAATAGCTCGGGAGCGATAGCTATGGGGTGAATGAGAGACAATTTTTCACTGTTTCTGCCTGTTCTTTCCTTCATGACATCTATTTCTTTTGGCATGATTATGCATCAGAAACCTTTTACTGTGTTGTTGTTCTGAACTACCTGAAAGCTAAAAATCAAGATGATCTCTCAGCATCTCCTCACACCAAAGTGTGGCAGAAAAGCAAAACAATCTGTGGAATACCAAAATTAGGTATAAATCCGGCCTGATGCTCATGGCCAATCTTTTCGAACTGCATGAATTGGCTACATAGACCAATGACCTGAGCTCAAAAACCAAGTCACAGCGTATTTTTGGGTTATGGGACATCTGAATTTTGTGACACAAATGTTTTTAAAATGCTTTCATAAATTCTACCCTCTGCAATCAGAAAAGCAAACACACATCTTGCCAAGCAAACGCATTTTAATCTTGACCATACTTGCCAGTTTACTGCAAATGAAAATATAATCCCCTTTGAAAGAAAATAATTTCCCATAGATTCAGGAAGATTTCAATCATAAACAAAACTGTTTAAACCGAAAGATCATTTAAACTGAGGATAAAAACAGAATCTCCATGCCTGTGCACTTACATAATCAGTCCCCGTGGTGGATTAAAGCTCCCACAGACCGTATTAATAGTTCAGGAAGATTTTATTAATAGTTCGGTGATAGTTTCTCCACAGAGAGTTTCCATGAGTGTGTCATTTTAATGGATTCGCACGATAAGGGAAGGAGGCTTTCCACTCTCCAGCTCTGGATCCAAATTCAGCCTCTGAAACAGTGGCTGTGGTTGAAAGTTGTTGTCCCCCGATTTTACGATTTTGTCAGATATTGGATAGGTTGTGTTTATCAAAAACATGTTCCTGAGCGTGTTTGAATGTACGCCGCGTAACGCCCTTGGTGTGGACAGAGTAGGCTGTCGTATAGTGCGTGCTAGGGGAGAAGGTAAAGTGTCCCCCCCATTGCTACAGCTTCAGCTTCTAATTTTAATGCAGCTCCTAAGAGATGCATGCTTAGTTCAGGAAATCCCGCAGGCAGGAGGCGGTGGGAGGCAGTGGCAGGGCCGGGGGCTGCGAGGAACCTGGGACCAGTCTGCTCCCGCACCTCTCCGAGCRGTCCCTGGGGCTGCAGGAGCCAGGGCTGCTCCCGCTCACCTGCTGTGGTGCCTGCTCTGAGCCCAGGCACGTTTCAAATCTCCGTCCGGACAAGTTGCTCATCTTTCCGTTATGTCTCTTTGCTCTCCTGTGTTTCTGAAGACACAGGAATGCAAAATTAATGTTGCCGGTGGCAATGATTGCAAACTCGTTTGCTTCTACCTTGGCGTGCCCTCRGAGTACACAGGGCTTGGAAATAGTTGCGGAGTAGGGGAAACCCATTAAAAAAAAGACATTAGTGCTAGCAATATGGCAATGTTGACCTGCTCGAATGTGATTGTAAAAAGAATTCTTGCAATCGGGAAGAACTCATTGATTCGGGGTAAGCTGTGACTGTAACTGCTCGCACTGAAATGCTCTCTTTTCTCTGAAGCATGCAGTAGCAAAGGACTGGAGCAAAATCACAGGAAAATATGAGTGTTTGGTTTATTTTTACACTGCATACCCACATATGTAGATGAGTACACTCTGAAGTACTGCTGTCAGGGAAACAGAACTGAAAAATGAACATTGGGATGCATTCCCTAGATATTTTTCATTATGTTTGTTATCTCTCCTGCTACACTCGATAACTTTTAAAATTCAGTCATTTGCAGTGGGTTTCTCCAGTCATTATTGCATATTAGTGAGGTCCTACAGAGCATCTGTTCATGGGTGTTGGCAGATGGCACCAATAAATCAGGTTATAGAACACAGATTTGCTCAGTAAACTTTGATTTGTCCTGATAGAATCATGCTGTCATATCATCTGGTCTAACAAAATAACTTGTAACCTTGCAGCAAAAGGGGGATTTCTTCACTACCTTTTTACAAGAAACCCTTTGCTGAACCAGCTCAGAATAACTTAGGAACAAAAAATTTCCCAGAAGCAGTGACTCCGCTGGATTGACACCATACCCCAGTGCTGCTTTTTTGCTTGGCATGTGCTCCTGTTGATTTCAAAGTGTTTCACACACTTAAGGTACAGACTGAGGCTCCCTCCAGAAAAAAAGATGAATAAATTATATTGATAGAGAAACAGCAGGTTCATTCTGGGGCTTCGATGAGGAGGTACACAGAGAAGAGAAGAATTAAAAAGGTGATTAAAAGATAATAATACAAAGAGCACTGACACGCTGATTGGGAAGTAGCCCACGCATGTGTGCRACTGGGGTGCTGCAGTTTGCTCTACACGAGGTCAGATCAGGCGAGGCCAGATCAGGGAGCTTCTGGTGGAGCAGGAAGAGTGAAAGTCACACGCTAAGCTAAGGAGGGGTAGATCGGGTCACAGGAACAGGCGGCAGCATGGGAAGGGACATGAATTTGCTGGAGGCTATTTTTCAGAGTTAGTTTAGGAACTTGCTATGATCTTTGCAGCCAGCTTTAGCAAACTGGGCTAAATTGTCTCCAGTGTCCTGACTTTTGGTGTAAACTGTAGCTCAGAAACACTTTCATATCCAGCTTTCTTAAGTGAGGGTGACTGCAAGCTGAGTCGCCTCTATTCCTGTATCTCGCTGAACATGAACATCTAAAATTAGTTGTGGGGGAAGGAAAAAGCCTCAGGAAGATCATCAAAGCTGAAAGTAGTTTAGGGCTTAATTAGAAACGGCAAAATGCGCTGGGCACAGTGCAAGCCTGGCCTGGAGGCTTGCTAGATGAACACAGGTGCTGCTGGCTGAAGTGTGTGACCACAGGTCGGCTGTGATGCTTCGCTCTCCCTGGGATACCAAGCCCTGTAACAAGCTGGCTGTGACCTATGAGCTTTGGTTGCTCACTCGAAATCATCATCAGAAGAAAGTCTCCGTGCAAAAGTCACGTTTCTGAGAGAAGTGACGTCCCTCCAATCCTTTCCCTGACACCAGGAGTTAAAGCAATGCTGTTCATCTCTGAGCCATTGGTGGGTTGTGTGGGTGTGAGTTGCTCTCAGTTTTGGGTGTCTGATAAAGAAATGCTTTTTTCCTGTAGCCAGACTTTAATGCAGGACCCTCTGGCAAAACAGCCACCAGCAGAATGAGCACGTCCAGCAATGAAAGTAAAAGTCAGCATTAAGACATCTTTAAGGAAGGACCACCCTAATTTCTTTGCACCTGGAAAAGGATCCACCCAGGGAGCATTGGGGTTAAAAAGTTTGGCATGGAAAACTTGACCCGAAAAATGTTCTATTTTTAAAATACACTTTTTGAAAAATAATAACTTGAAGATTTTTTTGAAAGTAATTTTTAAAAGCTCTAAACAAAATTAATTAGAGCTATCAACCACTGTAGCCAAAATCTACGATTTTCCTTAGCTGACCAAATTTAAAGCTCTCTCTCCCTAGCTATTTCTATTTCCATAGACAGGCTTTGCACCCATCCTGAAGGGCAGTAGATCTGTGGGACACTTTAGTTGAAAGCACAGGGAGTGAAGGAATTAGGGCAGAGAAGAAGATGACACTGAGACAAATCCACTAGGGTTTAAAAGGCTGTTGAAAGGAAAGAAAAAAGTGCACGCAAAAAGCCAGTCCTGAAAAGGACAAAGTACAGCACCTTATTTCTTCTCCAGGACTATTAGGATTTTAAACAAAAAACCCTGTACAAAGTCTGCCTCTTTGGATATGTATTGTTATGCTGAGAATCTACATCATGTATGTAAAACATTTATTCTGTATTTTCTTCACATCTCCACTTGCTCTATCTATGTATCTGCTCCCTGCCGACATAGCCCTGTGTCTGAGCGAAGGGACAATGAAGGCCAAACTGTCATGGTGAGGACAAATGCCCACAGCATTAGTTAAAGTCAGCCAAAGAAAAGCAATTAAAAAAGGTCTTGTGGCACTTGCCTTTCTTCTTAGGAGACCTATTGACTTTGCAGAAAAGCTTTCCATCTTGCCTTTGAAAGCGCCAAGGTGTTACACAGAAATCATACATTTGTATTATACTTGTGTTGTGATTGAAAGCTGATGATGGAGAAAAGGAGATTTTGTTATTTATAGTGCTAGGCAACCTATTTGGCACTGAACAGAAGTCTGCTGTAGCTTGGCTTGAACAAAGTCTGAAATCATCTTAAAGTTTTTGCATGTGCATTCATATATAGAGCAGCATGTAAAGGAGATTATAAACTATTATTGTGATGAGATTATAACCTAGAAAGAAAAATGGTTCTTCTAACCTAGGTCAGAAAAAAAATGATGAAGCAATTTTTTTATTGGCATTTGTTGACTGACTGAAACAAACTATTTGAGAGAGATTATTCCTTTTCCAGTAAATTTCTCTGCATCTAGCAAGAAGTCGAGAAAATCCTTTGCATTGACTTCTCCATACAGCTCCTTGAAGGTATCATAGCCTTCTAGCACCCATTTTCTCAAGGCTATCTGCTAAACAGAAGCTAGATTCCCATCTTATTTCACTAAGAATTTCAGTTTTTACCCTCATTTGTTTGATACTGGAACCTCATTTTAAAATGGAAGGTTTCCCTTCACGTAGCTCTCGCACAAACCCTTTTTAAAACAATTTCTATGGTCTCTGTCATCCTCAATGAATGTACCCTGATGAGTGTCCCCCTGGTGAAGATATTTTTTCAATTGTTCTTTCTCTTTCAACAGGAGAGTCTGTGTGTGTGTGTGTGTGTGTGTGTGTGTGAGGGTGGGTGAGAAAACCCTATGACCTACTTTGTTTTAAAGGGAGTCAAAATGCTAAATGCCTGTGCAATGGTGGAAACCCAGCTCTGGGGGAGGATTCAATACGAGGCAACTCACGCTGTCTTAGATAAACACCTGACCGCAGCAGCAGCTCTGCTTCATGTACAACCTCTTATTCTTCAAAACAATAGAAGCCTAGGGAAAAAAAAAATCTTTTACTATTTGCACGATTCAGTCTCTGTCCTTGTTCTAATATCTTAGTGAGATTGCTTAGCTTTCTTATCCCTCCATGCTGAAGGGAAGCTTGTTTCTTGTATTTGTGTCTCACAAAGTCCCACATCGTCACAGGGCTGAATTGACAGGAGCAGACCAACATGTCGGCTCTGCAATAAAATATAATCTCTTTGTGTCTGCCCTTTTGTGATCTCTTTCTCTTTTTTAATTTTTTTTAAATAATGGAGCAGTGCCTTGGTAATGAGAAACCTGACCATAATTGAATGTCCTTGAAATAAGTTTTGAGAAGAAAAAAGAAGTGAGTAATACTAAAGATATATGTGGAAAGATGTAAAGATACATGTAAAGATACATGGTGGAAAACATCTTTAGGAAAGCTGTTTTTACAGTGGCAGACAGCATTTTAAGTTTCATGACATTTTCTACACTCTGCATTTAAGAAACAAGTTAGGAAGACCATTTTGCGGTGAAGAGCCTTGTACTGTGCAGTACAGAGAACACACTGATATTTTTCCCCCGTGGTCATAAAAGTAGGCATTGCTAATAGCACCACCAATAACTAAGATTGTCTGATGCTCCATTTGCATTTTGTTATAACTTTGCCAGAGTTTTACATTTTGGGCTCAAATGTTTCAACAGGGAGCTAGACACATTTTTTATGGGGACAGTTTTGGGGGTTGGAGAGTAGGGTTGAGGAAGTGATTTGAGCGTTTCTCAATGGGCTTGGGGGAAAAAATATTGTTTTCTGCACTTCAAAAATTCTATGACTACTGGAGGGTGGAGATTTAAACCTCAGAGCCCTTGGGGCATGGACCCAACCTTTCACATGAGGTTTTCCTAGTGCACTTGGTTTTACTGCCACAGTGAGAATTTGCAGCTCCATGTGTGAGTATACCAGAACTCATTCAGGGAAGTTTGGAGGTTAAGATGTTTCATAAGCTGGACTAGTCATAGTGATACCCTCTTGTCTTGAAAGCTATGATCAGTCAAAATCCTTAGAGTTCATCAGCTACGTTCTCCCAACAGAGCGGCTGCAGCCCTGACCCGCGGGTGGGAGGCAGAGCTCTCCCTGCAGTGGTTGCTCCTAGAGGTATCGTGAAACACAGGTGAAGTCAGGGCCCCATGAAGCTGTACTTTGATACTGGGATTTCTCCTTTTCTAAGTGACTTCTTTGCCATTTTAATGTTCTTTTTGTGCTGTGTTCACCACCTAAAGCAATGCTAGCTGACAGCCAGTGCTGTTCATCACATAATCACTCAGAATTCAGGGCTTTTATCAGTCTGGCAGCATTACATGCTGCATAAACTTTGTACTCTTTGCTACACAAAATACATGCTTATACTCTCTGCAACAGCTCTCTCATTTCCACAACACAACTTCCCTTCAGTTCACACTTCTTATTCCTCACTACCTTGCTTTATTGCAACCTTAACTCTGACTTCAACTTTAAAAGACAGCAGTAGGAAAATTCTATCATCTGCTGTCTGTGGAGGTGCAAGGAAAGCAGGGCACTAATCAGTGCAGCTTCCCAACCTTTTCATTATCATCAGACAAGCATGGACATTAGACTGCGGGGATAATTCCAGGACACTTTTTCAGTCCTTTGACCTCTTCTATATTATCACCTGCTCCCATTACAGTCCCTGAACAAGAGGAGTCTGAGGGTTACCAGTTAAGTTTACTGCCCGAGTAGCACTTGCACTGCCTACCCCAAAAGGTTATTCTTAATTGTGTTTTCAGGCAGCACAGCATCAGTCTGCAAGCTAATGATTCCTCCATTCTCCTGTTCTACTCTTAAAATTTTTTTCTGATTATTTTTTCTAAGGCCAAGAGTAGAAAAAAAAAACTTCTCTGAATTTGCTAAAACTACCAGTAGCAGGAAGGTGAGACCCCATTTCTCACCCACCTCAGATTAAAAAGCCGTACAAATTTTCCTCTTCCTCTTTCTTCTCATATTGGATTAAAGTCACACATTAAGTACTGTTACATGAAGTCTTAAATGAATCAGTGTTTTTCCAACCAGAAGCTGGGAGTATGCTGTGTCATATCCCTGGAGGTCATTAAATTTGCTAGGTAGGTACAGGGCAGTCAGTGCGTACCTTCTCCTTTGAAGGCTTCCCATCGAGAACTCTTTCCACCTGAAGGCATGCAGCAGCATATCCTCCTTGTTAAACTCCAAGCATTTTATTACTGCTCCCTGCTTGAGTATCAGCATTTGCAAATTAGTGAGTGTCATTTACCTTGCGTTTAGCAGGCTTTAGGCATAGTGGCCCATATTGTCCCTCTAGCAAATCAGAAAGATTTTGTTTGGAGAAGTGGAATACAGTGTGGGTGAAAAATTGATCAGATTGCTGGGATTCAAGTGTGTAGATCAGAGGTACAAAGTCTGCCTCGCAGTCATTTACTCATGTTTTTTCTCCGGGGTTGATACTGGAGCCAGTTCAGCTTAATGTCTTTATAAATGACCTGGGTGATTGTAGGGAGCAACTAATCCTCAGAAGCTTTGCTGATGGTACCAGGCTGTGGAGTACAGCGGATATGCTGGAGGTTAAGGCAGAGAGTCCCTATTCAGAGGGATCCTGACAGGCTGGAGAGATGAGTTGCGGGGAACCACATCAACAAATGCAAAAAAAATCCCATGCAGCAGGATAGGTCAGGCACTGAGGAACTAGAAAGCAGCTTTGCAGAAGAGGACCTGGGCATCCTGGTGGGCAAGTTGAATATGAGTCAGCAGTGTATTTGCGTGGCAAAGGTAACCAACTGTGTCCTGGGCTGCACTAGCAAGTGCATAACCAGTGGGTGAGGGAGGTGATCCTTCCCCTCAGCACCTGTGAGACCACATCTGGAGTGCTGTGTCCATTTCTGGGCTTCCTGCTGCAGGAGAGGCTGACATACTGGAGTGAGTCCATCAGAAGCTGCCTAGATGGCAGGGGACTGGAGCACATGGCATAACAGGAGAGGCTCAGAGAACAGGGTCTGTTCAGCCCGCAGAAGAGGAGGTTAAGGGGGAATCTCACTGCTCCCTGCAACTAATTAATGGGCGCCTACAGAGATGACAGCCAGACTTTTCTCATGGAGAAAAGACAAGGTAATCAACATGAGTTGCAGTTGTGGTGGAAAGCCAAACCACATATCAGGAAAAATTTCATGGCGGGCAGTCAAACACAGGAATGTGTTTCCTGGAGAGGCTGTGGAAACCCCATCCGTGGAGATGTTCATATCTCAGCTGAACAAGACCCTGAGTGACCTGATCTAAACTCAAAGCTGGATCTAACTTCAAAGTTTGCTGTCCTTTAAGCCATGAATGGGATCAGATGACTTTCGGAGATCCCTTCCAACCTTAATTATCCAATGATCCTGTGGTATTTTATATGTGCAGGTATGCATGCATCTGAAGTTGTCAGACTGTTCCTGCTCTGTAATTTACTTAGTCATGTTCCACACTTATCACTGACTGATCTCTGGTTACTCAGGGCTTCAGGTTGCAGTTTCCATTTAAAGCTGAAGCTTTTATCATCTTTAAAATATGCCAGAGAATTTATTATAGTGTAATGGACAGGAAGGTAAGGCTTATTTAAGATATGCTTTGCTGCAAAACCCATATTATGAGCACAAATGACAGCAATAAACAAAAGAAAATAATCTGTTCAGACCAGAGGAAAATCTGTATCACTAACTCCCTGCATTGAACTGTTGTTCCAAGAATGAAGGATTTCCTTGTTATCAGGAATGTGCTGGGTGAACAGAAGTCATCAGAAAAGCTGCATTCCCTATTAACTGCTGCAGTATTTCACACATGCCCCAATGCATATTAATCCCACTTATGTCCATCAACTTAATTAAAACCTCTCCGTTATTGAAATCTATAACTGGCACAGAAAGGTATCAGAGCTTAGGAAAGAGTGTTCATTTATGCTGTTCACTGGACAGCTTTCCAGTAGTGCTAGGTTATTTCTGGTAGGAAATAAACAATTTCTGCTGGAAATCCAGCAATTTGGAAGACATTTGGAGATTGCAACCAAAGCCAACATTTGTCTGCAAGTGTTAGTGAGAAGTTAATAGTACTGCAGAACGCTTTGCAGATGCTTGACCTGGGATTCTTTTTTTTCCTTTTCTTTTGGCAATGACACACTTTTATCATATATATGCAGTAGTGTGCATGTACGGTACATCTTTGCACAAAAATTCAAGATAAGGGCCACTGACAACACACTTACAATGCAGAGGTTACACTAATATCTTGCTTCCCCCCTTCCATTAGGGGTCTGTCTGGGAAAGTCAGTTCACTGGTTACTGGTACCATCCTTTCCAAAATTTTAAGACCAAACCATTAGCAAACTTCCTTCTTCCCCCCCCCNNNNCCAATTCTCTGCTCCAGGCACTATATTGTTTCAATTTTGAGTTTAAAACAAATCTTAGGTACACTGATAGGTACAATCTGGGAGAGACTACTCTGTTAAACAGGCTCTGCTATTTGAACTGGTTGAGTTGTGAAGGGGTTCAGGTTATCAAAGCCTGCTCAGTGTGAAATCCATCACTGAATGCAGCAAGTTCTTCACTCGAGTTGATTATTGAACAACTAATTTTCCCAAGAATAAATAGCAAGGAAATATCCTAAACAGAAAAATAGAGAAGTTAAATGCCTTGCCAGCACAGAAATTCTTTCAGACTACAGAAGATAATTGGAGTCGTTTGCCTAGTACTTCAGTCTGTATCCATAACCCAGAAGTACCCAGACAGAGAAGTTCTGAAGCACCTTGATTCTTAAAAATATTTTCCCATTAACTTAAGCAGAGGAGGCTAATTATGAAAGATTATTACAGCAATTTGAGCACTACTCTCAAGGTAAAGTGAAACATGTCAGATGTATGTTTTTAAACAGACATTACAAAGAAGGTGGTAAAAATAAAATTATGTTTGTGATTGATAGAAAGTTAAAAAAGGTTTTCAATTTTTGGAATCAAATTCAGTTTGTGATAAGATCACAGTTAGGTTCTGGGAAAAATCATTCAAGGAAGCGTGTACTGAAATACCCAGAATCAACTTACGGCAAAGCAATTAGCATTTCTAAAGCAATGAAGGACTTGCCTGAAGTTTGAGGAGATTAGATGTTGCTCTGATGCTGTGGACATGAAAAGAAACCCACAATGTTTCTGCAAATGAGACTGAGGCAGGAAAGCATAACGCCGTCAGCGTGGGAGTCCACAGAGCCCAAGACTCTGAGAAACCCAGAGTGGACAAACAACTCATGCAAGATAGTATCTGCCATTTGTAAAAGGATCACAACGCTACAGAGGCATTTACAAGCATCAGCAGAGATCTGTAGAGGAAGGAAGCAGACTTCTTCCTGGCAGTCATGGGAAACAGCATAGTAGAAGGTGAACGGACTGTCCACCTGAAGGCCCATGGGACACAGACTGATTTTCCATGATGTTTAGGTACACCAGGGACACCAATATCAGCAAAGACAAGTCACGGATGGTAAGAGTCAATGAAACTCTGGTCTTATAGAGGTAAATTTTATTCCATTATAGAATTATGTTAGTAAGTGTTTGCATAAAGAAAAACATTGAAAAATATGGAAAAGTTAAAATTTATAATAGTYCCAGAAGGAAAAAAGATGCTTATTATTGAGATAAAAAGATGCCAACTTCTGGATCTCAGAGAGTGAATTCATTCAATGGACGGACAATTATTGACAGCAACTGAAGAAGAAACTAAGGATGCTTTCAGGAAATACAGGAACTCTCAACAGAATATGGAATAGAGATGAAAGGATCAAGGTGGCCCATGGCTCATCTACCCAGGAAAGTTTCTCTTGCCATAATTCAGGCTACAATAAGAGAAGCCTATTGCTCTAGGGAGAAAAATATAGCTAAGAAGAACAAGTGAAGGTAGTGCTCTTACAGATCATCTAAACAGCAAGCAAAAACATTGAAATATTTCATTTGCATACGAATGACCTAAAAATGGCATCTATTGCAATGTCTCTAATGAGAAACTGAAAGGGCAGTAATGCTCTGGGAGGTGACCTTATGAAACTGGGGCATTCGTTTGTGCATGATCATTATCTCTTTAGGAAACCATTTTCTCAGAATGCCATTGGGTTGCGCTCGGAGCCAGAAGTTTTTTTCTTGGAAATACAACACATTTGACAGTGTAAACAGTACTAAGTTATGCATAAATTATGTTAGATATGGGGGGAAAGTGTAAAAAATCCTGTCTGGAGGCTTCAATCAATTCAGAAAGCACAACAAATTCTGACATAAACTAAACAAATTAAGATGTGAAGTGTACAGATATATCCCAGAGAACCCCATGGGAATGGCTCCCCCAGCAGACCTCTCAGATGGGGGAGCTGTAAGGAAATTTGCACCTAATCAAGCTGCCTGCATCAGCAGCTTGAGAGGGCTACTGAGAAGATACATACAGGAGGGGTGGGTCACAACCAGGTCTGTATTTAACATTGTGAAATTACTGTGACACCAGTGATGCATTAGAGGTCACATGAACTCTGAAGACAAGATGCCTGTGCTTGTCAGCCAGCTGTCAGAGTCACTTTGGCCTCACAGGTGTCTTGAGACAGATAGAGCAAAGCAGCGAGTCCAGTATGGTTTGTGAAATGATGCTAGCAGTGATAAAGGTGGGAAGCAGTCATGCCGATGTGCAGCGGACTCATCCTGTATGCAAGCGACACTGCTGCACCAGATGGACACAAGCAGAGGTGGAGTAGGTGGAGTAGGTTTTCTCAGCTGAGGCAGCTGAGCCCCAGGACATGCGACAGCAGAAACTGAAGGACCCCAGCCGTGGCAGAAATGGCAGCATGGATATTACAGCTGAGATCCAAGGGTCCATGTGACAGTACGGCACACCTCAGGAGTTAATGGAGCATTGGTAACTGATGGTCTTTGAGATTCTGAATTGCATTAAAAATCAGTGATGGTGTGCCTAGGAAGGGAAGTTGTGGGAAAATAAAGAACTTGCAGGAGGACCTTAAAATAGCCACTTGGTAATAGACGGTTACTGATCCCTTCCCCTCTTCCATCAGTCTAGCCATGATCAGTTTATTACCCCCACTGTTGCTGTGCTCACAACTTGGAGTGGAAACGTGAAACAGAACTTTCTTTGTATCTCCTTTAAAAGTGGCAGGAACAGCCTCTTTTCCCTTGCAGGGGATAGGATAAGGTCTCCCACACTGCTTACAAAGACCAGACTGGTAGGAAGCAGCAGTAAGGAAGAGAAGACAAGAAGGAGGAAGAAGAAGGTAGGAAATGTGTTCTCCCCAATGGCATTCTCACAATTGGATAATTTCTCTGGCTTCAGATCCCCTGGTCATAATAGCAAGCCATCTACTCACGGAAAGAGCACACTTCAAGAAAGGGTAGCTGGCTTAGTCATCCAGTCACATCACAGCTCTGCAGGGTTTCTCTTATTTTAGTAAACAGGTTTTCATTTTTAGTTCTGTTTCTCCATTCTTTAAGAAACATTTTGATGTCGTTCGTATAGTTTAACCTGTCCATTCTTCTAAAAAAAAAGACATGCGAGACAAATAATCAAGCATCCTACAAACGTATAAGGCTAGTAGTACCAGCAATTGCAGTAACAAATAAAGCACAACTGCAGTTAAAATATTCTGGAATCAGATACTCTACAAGAGAGTTTAAAGTACTCATAGAGTCTTTACTAATCAGCCATGTTTGATACCAGCGACAGCCAGGGATAGGCACAACCCTGGTGTTTACAGCAGGAGTGCAGGACTCGGCTCCCTGTGGCAGGTCCGACCACTCTCCAGGACGCATCCCAAGTTATGGACCCATGTGGGCTAAGTTCATAGGGCCAGCTCCACCCTGTGTGGCTGGACCTGTCCTGTGTTCATGGATGCATACATGTGCATGTTACACAGCCCTACAGTTTCTCTCTGACCTTCCCTCTGGCCTCTTCTGCCCTCTTCTGTCTGAGCTGCTGGTGTGATGTGGACGAGCTGGAGGCAGAGGTGCAGGTTAGTGGGACACTAATGTTTCATTGCTCTGCCTTCTGCTGCCTTTTGCTACTCCTCCAAGAAAATCCCTGTCTAGTAGATAAGGAATATTTGTTTCTGTTATGCTGCAAGGCTTGTCACAAGTCTCAGATTCAGACTGCAAACCATGACCTGATGCTAATGTTCTTGAAGTGCCTTTTTTGTGCCTTTTTTTTCCCCCATTGTTGTCATTCCTTCACCCTTCCCATCATCCATAGCCCTCTCCTGGCTCAGCTAAGTTTGTTGAAGCAAAATCCTGGACAATATATTTCAGTGTGCGTTTTGTCTTTCATTTTGATTGACTTTCCATGTGGTTTTAGAGCCACAGGTCAAAAGCTTCATTGCTCCCTGCTGCTTTGCAAAGTATTCTTCTAAATAAATAGTACATACCACAGAAATATCTGATCGTCCTAGCAAAACATGAAGCTAGCAGTGCCAGTCGGGAGCTGAAGAAAACAGCACCTGCCTGCATGCAGCAATTCTGTGTAATTTTAAAGACATAGAGACAAAATGAAAAGCCTTGCTTCTGCTGAGATACAGGGGAAAATTTGCTGTGAAGTGAAACTCAACACATGAAAATAGGGGTGCAATTCTGAAAAAGCAAGAGAGGTCATTGTCCCATCACTGCTAATAACCTCCTTGAAGCTGCTGGTTACCATCCCTTGTGGTACCTGGCCTTGTGAGGGTCCCTATAATATTACAAATAAAACTTTCCAGGATGGCTTAGGTGAACCTGATGTATTTGCCCTGAAACATCAGAGAGTATTTCTGGTCCACAGCTGCGGAAAACTACAAGATGAGGGCTAGATACTACTATGTGTCCATCTCTGGTACTCCTGCAAGTGTACACTCAGGAGGCTTGAGTTTCTTAAACTGATCTCCACAGAATTGTGGTGGGTTAACAACAGGTACACTGTCATTTTTCACCTCCCCCAAATAAAATACGGTAACTTGTAAAGTCTTATTAATTTACATCCGTTCAATCATATGTTTATTCTCTAAGTTGTTTAGAAAATATCTTTTCATGGGTTTAAGTTTTTTAGAAGCCAGATAATTGAAGAAAAGGTTAAAATCTAGCGCTTGTGCATTTTACATACAGCAGATATGGGCAATGCTTTCTCTATTTAGAAGAGGACCTGAATATAACACTTGTCAGTGCCTGAAGCAGTGAAATTTGCTGTGTGTTGTTTTTTTCTGCCTGATATGTGTCTTGGTTTTATGGCAGATTTTAATGTCAGTAGAAACTGTAGCTCCGAAGTACAGTCCCAGCTCCAATGGCTTCAGGTTACAGAATTGTTTGTCAAAATGACAAACTTCTGAATGACTCTGGCCTCAAGGGTCTGACTCCACTGAGGAGAATGAGGAACTTTTCCATCTAATTCTAATTTCCATCTGATTTTCCACACTAAGCTTTGGATCAGCCTTGTATCACATCATATGTATCTTTTGTAATACGTAATACAACCTCGGTGTGGTTTTGGTGGAACTGGCAGCATAACAAGAGGGAAGATTTCAGCCATGCATTTTTGCTGTGCCATGCAGCATCGCATGCCTTGACTCCAGACATGCTGACATACACAGCAAGCAAGTAGATGGGTTTGCAATGGTGAGCCAGGGGGGTGGAGAGATGGCAGATATTACTTTGTATTTTAAACATATTGCAGTGGCTGTGTCTGCAAGAGCTTCACACACACACCCCTAAAGAACCTGGTTTCTTTTCATACTTTGTAGTATCGGACTTTGAGGAAACAACTGCAATATCATGGCAGTGTATTTTAAAAGCTGCCTTCACTGTCATGGGTTTGGGATGATGAAATAATCTGACATTTAAATGGAAGTAATACTGAATGCTGATTGTGTGTTATCTTGAAGGACTGCATTTACTGGTAGAAGCCCACAAAGGAGAGTTGGCAGTTTGCCTTGATGTGAGACCACCAGGGAGAATATTCATCAGACAATATGAAAGAGCATCAAACATGCCTGACAGGTGAATGTCATGGTGGCTTGACAGCTTGGACATTTGCATGAAAATCTGCTCACCCTTTGCTTTACTTTTCATTGAATAACACTGTACATTGAAAACTCTGCCTTGCCATCTTTGCAATCTCAACCCCTCTCCATTGCACTCAGTGGTCTCGTGTGAGGCCATGTTTTGGAAGACTTCTCAGGGTATCTTCCGCTCTAAGGTTGCCTACCAGCTTCTTCTCCCCTCATACTCCCTCCTTTGTTCTTCAAAGAAGAAAGATAATCTTCAAAGGACATACTGCTCTTGCAACACTTTAAGGTGGGCCTCCAMATCTGATCAATGGCCCAGGTGCCCTCAGGTTTGGTACATGAATGTTACCTGGAATTTTTGTTATCAGGGAAAGCAGGAAATGCGAGAGCAGGAAATTCCCCAAGTCCTATGACTGGATCTCAATATCGCTTCCTTCTCTTCCATCCTTTGACCTTACTTGCTTCTGTTAATGGCTGGCTGCTGATGCCAGTGTGATCTCTGATTGCCTTTTCTTTGCCTCTGAGTTATTAACAACAGGACAAAATATTCAGGAACTCACTTCCTTGCTGAAATTCCATTTTTGAAAAATCCTTTCATAAAAGCATAGGAAGGTCCCTTCTGAGCCAGATCCAGCTAGCCCAATATTCTGTCTCTGGCAGTGGTCAAAGATGGACAGCCAGGAAGGAGTACAAAAACAGGATAAAATTTGGTATATAACGGCTTTCTGTATTTACTCTTTTCCTGAAAGATTTTTCTGTCTCCAAAGACATCTCTTCTCTAATGACAATTCAGTCATGCTTCTCCATCCTCGCAATCTATAGATGAAAAAAAGAATGAACTAAAGTGGCAGGAATTTTGAAGGCTATTGATACCTTAGGAGTCCGGCTTGCCTGCCTGGGAATAGGTTGCAAGGTTTAGCTTTCTCCTATCATAACATGCCTTACTAAAACAGGAGGGAGCCTGCCAGCTGCAACGCTGTCCCCTGAAGTCAGGGTTTGGTATGAGAAGGGGAAGGGGATACCATCATGACTTCTGTTTCTCTGGTTTTGCCTTTTCAGCATATTTTAGTATTGCCACAGTCAATAGCTCATTACTTACTTCACTGAAAGATTCTTGGGACTCTCTGGCTCTTGTAGGAGAATTTTCCAATGGAAAAAAAAACCAAAAAGCATTTCTGTGGGAGGGGTCAAACCTATTATTATCCTGAGAGCACGAATCAGGATCCCAAATGTTGCAGTACAATGTCCTTCCAGCTGCTCCTCCTCCATGTCTCAGATCAGGTGCTGTCCTGTGTGCTCCAGGAACATTTCAGTGCTAGCCAGGAAAGTTTTACATGCACGCCTCAGATACTAGTGAATCCTGTGAGACCTCTGCTCTCCCATGCAGTGCTTAAGCAACAAGGCTTAAAAACTTGTAAAAAAAAAAAAGCAGGATCTTTATGATCACATTGGTTACGTTGCTTTATGTAATAACTTTGCGAGTCATCCTTGGAGCTGAGAGCTGCTGAGCATATTTCTCAGTGTGACGATGACCTCGGGACCCATATGGTAGCAGATGTCCTTGGACTACCTGAGAACCTGACCTGACTCAGCACTCTGGTGTTGAACACGTACGGGTACAAACTCGGGACTTTCCAAAACGCTTGTTTTTCATAAGGTTGACATTTCCTTTTTAGCTTTACCTCCAAGCCTGAGGCATGTGGGCTTTCTGAGGTGAAAAAGGGTTGAATAAAAGGTGATGACTGATTGTAAGAAAACAATTTGCAAGGAAAGTGAAAACAGCAGCACTTCACTTCATCCAGAAGCACTTGCCATTTGAGAGCTCAGCACTTACCATTCTGTGTCATTCTGCAGCAGTACTTCTGGGGTCTCCTGATATTGCCAAGTGTTTAGTAGGACTCAGTGTAGAGTAAAAGGGATAAAAAGGGTATTAAAGCTATCTCAGTTCACCAGAATAGGACATATTTAAGAATCCCTTACAATTTGTTATACTTAACTGTCTAGTTGCTAGGAGTGAAACACTGACTCTGAAGAGGTCACAAAGACTACGGTATCTTCTAGAAGGTGTAATACATCCCTTATTCCAGTGCTCTTTATTTTTGTAGCTGTCTTTAATCCTGGGAATGCAATTAAGTGTATTTTCTAAAAACTCCACAGTGCCAGACTAATAAACACTGCACGTTTACAGCTACTCAACATATTTTCTGTGCGGTACCAAAACAGGTTAAGATAGAAACAAGCAGTCATTAGGAAAAAAATCTATTCTTGTAAAACAGAATGTCTCATCCATAAAGCTCTTTGGTTTTAGGAAAAAACAACAACCCACGAAATCCATAAAGTCTAATTCAGCCTCTTAGTGGAAGCAATTCACTGCAGCTATCCAGAATGCTGGAGGGTTGCGGTGCTTTTAAAAGTCCCTGGCAAAAAAAAATGGTTAAAAGCAGCAAAGAGGTATAGTCTCCTCTGCTTGCATAGGGCATACGGACCTCTGCACAGCCTTCCCTTAGGAGGGGATGTGAATATCCTCACCATAGGCCAAACCCCTGCCCCGGGATTTCTCTCTGTTGCCTGGCCAGCAGGGAGCACTTAAATACTCCTCTCCCCTGGCCCTGGGAACACCATCTGTTCGGTGAAGTAAACAAGCTCCAGACTGGGAAACCACAGGAAGCCCGTTATAAACACTTAACCATTCTTACACGACCATTTAATTGTTTAGATAGGTAAACAAGAAGTGATCTTGCTGACAACATGACCAAATTGAGACCTTACATCCCTCAGTGAAGGATGTCCACTCTTCCATCCAGTGCTATCTAGTTTTTAACACTGCAAGGTGATACAATTCATTCAATTTGATCAATTTGTTTCAGGTAGCAACAGCTGGACCACAACAAAAAAAAAAACTTTCTGTTAGAGAACAATTTCTGGCAACATCAAGCATTTGCTGTCTGAGTCAGAAGTTGTTCAGGAAAGCTGCACAGCTACATTGACATGATGACATGTCCAAAATAATGCATATACTCGCATCTCAACAGGGCTTCTTAGCTCAGGTGCTTGTCACCAGACTGGCCACCCAATTCTCAGGCTAGCACTAGCAAGTGGGGGTGACACAGCATCTGTCTGCCTCAACTGTACAGACAAGGCCCATGTGGCCAAAATTTGTTAGGAAAATTTATTCACTGAAGAAACAAAAGATTGACTGAAACTACTTGTGTTTATCTGCTGAAAAGTCTTGCCAAAAAAGAATGAGGAAAAAAAATCAAGCAAATGCACAAAATATTTTCAAATTTTGGTTTGTATTTTCAAAGTATTTTCAACTTTTATTTCGAACTCTGATTTCTTTTTGATATGTAGCTTCAGAGTGATATGAAAAGGGAGAAAGAAGCATTCCAAAATGACAAGAAGCCTCTTTGCAAGTCAAAGAATGAACCGGATGTTTTCTGTTTTGGTCTGACCCACAACAATTGCCTTTCCAAATTTAATACTGGGACAATGACTTAGAAAATCAATTTGTTCATCTCCAGTTGTTAAGTGGGTAATGAGGCATTCAGTGTGGTTCATGGCCACATTGAATAAACAACTTATTCAATGTCATTAACATTTTCAGCCTATGAACTCATGAACACCCAATAACACTACTCACTGTGCAGGTGAGGTGTCATTAGTGTTTCGCATATCAGTGTCAGAATTCAAGATAATCTTCTACTTTTATTGAGCATTTTAAATATTTCTTTATGGCAAAATCTTATCAAAACAGTCTGGACAAAGTGGTCTGATGATCTACATGTCTTTTCGATCAGTGGAGAATTTGCTGTTGAATTGTCCATTAAAGTAATGGGGAAAAAGCAGGTATACCAGGAGGGTGTGTGCATCATACTGTCAGTTGTGTGATTTTGCTGCATTATGTAGATGTCTCCCATATTAAAATGTTGCAGACATCTTATTGTCACCTTGAGTATGAATTTTAATTAGACACAGTATAGAATAATATGTTAATAATTAAACTCATGAGCATATATTTTACATGAAGATGGTGCTATGTACTGCACAAAACTATCATTCAATTTCCGGATCACCTTCTCCACAATAGCACAGAGGGACTTAGATTGGACCTGTGATCCATCTAGTCTGGTATTCTGTGATAAGCTCTCTCAATTACTGATTTTAGTAATGATACAAAAAATACAGCTATTATTCACACCTGCATAGCTGATATATATTCACAGTCTGGTCAGAAACCCTTAGCACGGTTCAGGCACATGACTTGAACACATGTCAAAGCATAAGTGCTGTTCCTGCCATTTAACACGGARGAGCTGTGGGCTGTGAATTCTTGGTGCTAAGCAGACATGCCTAACCGAACACCTCTGAAATTAGAAAGCAATCCTATTCCTCCTTTTGTTTTCAGTGCTGTAAAATAAAGCATTAAACAAGAGCTGGCCCGTATGAAGTGAGTGTGAGTAGAAATTGAATAGAAAACACTTCCCTAGTTTGAAAACCAATCTGGAAACAGGTGAAAATGCAGCCTGGTTGTGACTGAGAGAGCAGAGCCAGGGTCAGGTGTCAGTGGTTGATCCAAATCTTTTGGCTGAGGGTTGAAATAAATAATTTTTCCAAATTATTTCCCACACTCTTACATGACAAGGCTAAAGTCCTTCAAGCCCATTTGTAAATCATTACTGGAGACAATATTTGCTTGGCCAAATGGAGCCAGATCCTCCTACCTAAATAAAAAATATAAAATTCCCTTTATGCCATACATCCAGGCAGAGAGAGACCACAATGAAATCTGGGAAGACTGTAAGGCTGGGGAAGATTCAACACTCAAATGTTGCATTTGTCTTAAGAAATTAGCTCCTACTGGAGAATCCACTATCATGTGGTTCCAAAATATTGGAAGAAAAATGTATATCATGATGTGCCATGTAACCTCTATAGAGATACCAGAAGACTRTAAGACCCATCCTTGTATTTGGACTATGGCTAGGAGCACAGACGTTGTATGACCAAATGCCACATCCCCTTCTCATTCAGAAATGTAATAAAGGCGGCTTCATTTTGCTCATGTGACAGGGACATATTGAGTTACACAAAGGGAGACCCAGGGAATTAGGACGTCAGAGAAGAAATTGTCAGACGATTTTTACCCCTCTTTCCCTCATTTCTCTGAGAGGGCTGTAGCATGGATTGGTCTGAGGTTGGAGTTGTTCCTGGTTGGATAGTCCTACTTTTGTTTTAATATACAGTAGCCCTGTGTGTAGAAGCAGCAAAGCTTTGGTGTGTTACCTGTACAAACTAACTTTGAAATGAACTAGCATTCTTAAATTGGTCTAAATTTCTAAATTGTTATTTTAGAGTTGCTTGGTTGAATTGACTTGAGCAATCTCATAATCCCATTGGCAAATAACCTTGATTGGAAATAAATGCAAACCTACTCTTAAAAATCCATCATTCYCTGTTGATACCAGAATCATCTGCCCAGATATGTGCAGACATGGGATAAAATTTTGCTTTTGTTAACACTATTATCATAAGACTTTGAATTAATTGAGCTGGTTATTGTCACTTAAAAATTGTACCATCCCCTGTTGAGTTCAATTTCTGGTATAATGAACACATATCTAAACATCTTCATTTTCCTTCTTGTCATGGCTGTTTTGCTTTAAAAACTATTTTGCCTGGGAGACTTAACACATTCATAATAATTTTCCAGTCTATGTTTTACTTAAGGCACAAAATCTAAAAACCCTGAGAAAAATCTAACAGAGTACTGGTTATAATGAATTATTTGAGCATGAGCATTTTATAACTCAGCATTCTCAAAGACRGCTCAACAAGGAAGTTTTCCTCAAACTTCACTAGGAAAAGGATGACACATGCCCCAGGACAGTACCATATACTTGATATTTAGAAAAATAGTTTGACTTGTAAAAGGGAAGGAAATGAGTCAAGAATTCTAGAGTTACCAAAGTCATGCCTATACATCACCACAGAGTGCGTCCCTTGACTACGCACGGCCTAAATTAGTAAGTCCACCTGATGCAGTGCGGACGTGACACATCACATCTGAAGCAGTATTACTTCCTTCACATCTATCTCAGTTAGTTCCCTACTAGTTCTTAAGTTGATTATCTTAGGCATCTTCTGCCCCTTCTCTTGCAGTATAGATAAACTATACCATGCACCTCCTCTGACTCAGTCTCCAATTTTAAATTACTTGTTCATCCCTCCCAGTGTCTGAAGTTCCTTTAGCTGTGTCCTGTGCAGGCATGGGAAGACCTCTGGATGAGAGAAGTGCTGAGCGCTTTCACTCTGCATCATTATTTTCTGAATTAGTAGGCATAGTTTGCTCTGTGTCAGTTCAGTCACCTTCATGCTAGAATAATGGGGATTTTAATTACATGATGTTAAACCTCTCACTTTGATGTAGCCATGTATTAGAAGGCTCATCATCAATTCAGCAGTCGATTGAGGAAACCTTGGATAATGAGAGTTTATTAACCCAGGTTAATGAGCCTCAGGCAAAAATGAGGGATTTTGTCCAACTGAAGAGGAGCACTGAACACAAACGTGGCTACATGAGCAGAACTCAGCCCTCTTGAGATCTGCCCAGGAAATGACAGAGCATTTGATAGAAATACCAGCGACTGGATGCTCAAAGCAGAACATCTGTGTTCTCAGGAGTTATGTTTTTTAATGACGCCCTCCAGATCTCTGAGGAGAGGTAGATATCCCAGCAAGTGCACTGGCAAAGGGGGAAAATAGCTCAGAGAGGCAGTGAACATGATGGTTGTCTCTCAAGAAGTCCCCTAGGCATTTCCCTCAGGGTCTCCCCTGATAACACCTCTGCTCCCAGCAACGCACTGCCAGTCCTCCCTGGACCTCACACCCTGTCCTAGGTGCAGAGAGCTGCCAGAAATTTAAAACAGAACAGAACAGAACAGAACAGAATAGAATAGAATAGAATAGAATAGACTATTGCAGTTGGAAGGGACCTACAACAATCCTCTAGTCCAACTGCCTGACCAATTCAGGGCTGACCAAAAGTTAAAGCATGTTGTTAAGGGCATTGCCCAAATGCCTCTTAAACACTGACAGGCTTGGGGCATCGACCACCTCTCTAGGAAGCCTGTTCCAGTGTTTGACCACTCTCTCAGTGAAATGGTTCCTAATGTCCAGTCTAAACCTCCCCTGGTGCAGCTTTGAACCATTCCCATGCATCCTATCACTGGATCCCAGGGAGAAGAGATCAGCTAGGGAGAAGAAATGTGTGTGGTGCTGAACATAAGAAACAAGCTATCTGCCTCCCCTGGAAGACAGCCCTCCGATAAAACTGGCCCCATCACATAAATTCACACAGGTACATGTTCCCAGGGATAGGGAAAAGGGAAAAATCCCATGACATCTGAAACAACTATTTACAGCTGTACAACTCCCCCTTCACTTTGGTGTTTCATGCACATCTACCACGCTACCATGGACTTCTGGAGGGCAGACTTTGGCCTGTTCAGGACACTGATCGAAAGAGTCCCTTGGAAGACAGTCCTGAAGGGCAAAGGGGTCCAGGAAGGCTGGACATTCTTCAAGAAGGAAGTCTTAAAGGCGCAGGAGCAGGCTGTCCCCATGTGCYRTAAGAAGAACAGGTGGGGAAGACGACCGGCCTGGCTGAACCGAGAGCTCTTSCTGSRACTCAGGAAAAAAAGGAGAGTTTACCACTTGTGGAAGAAGGGGCAGGCGACTCAAGAAGAGTACAGGGATCTTGTTAGGTCATGCAGAGAGGAAATTAGAAAGGCAAAAGTCCAGCTAGAACGCAATCTGGCTGCTGTCATTAGAGACAACAAAAACTGTTTTTACAAATATATTAATGACAAAAAGAGAGCCAAGGAGAATCTCCATCCT
>JAYKAV010003100.1:476325-515405 GCA_035582835.1 Phoebastria nigripes
AGATGAGGCGCTTAGGGACATGGTTTAGTGGGCATGGTGGTGTTGGGTTGACGGTTGGACTCGATGATCTTAGAGGTCTTTTCCAACCTTAATGATTCTATGATTCTATGATTCTATCTCCACCCCTGCTGTTCTACCCTGCCCTGGCAAGATATCAATAGATAAGGAGGTGAGAAGTAACACATCATTGCAGCAGAAAGGGCATGTATTTAATTAGAGCTATGCATTCTTAATTTATAAAAAAGTTTGGCTATGGAACTGCTTTAGTTTGGCTTTAGGTTTTTTCTGCACCTTTTTGAATAGCTGTAAATGCAGCTAAAATAGCAATAATATTATTTCAGAAGTATTTGCTTATTTGCAAGTTGCAAGTAACTGTCATTCACAGCTAGAAAGAAAGACAGGTATTGGCCAACAGAGGAAAAATGCATGAGCTTCATGAACTTCAGTCATGCAAAATACTCCTCTTTCCTGTAATAAATGCATTACCCAGTGAAATTATAAATGAGTATTGGCAGTTCAAAAACACGGTAGCAGTAGTTTTCTGGATTCCCGCTTTTGTGTCCAATCCCCTGTGATTACCAACTCTGAGACGAACAAATAGTTCAAAATGACTCACTAGGCTGAAATTCTTGGTTCTGAAGTCAGCAAAAGATTTGCCCTTGTTGTCAGTTCTGGGAAATCGTGTAAGAGGTACATTTACTCGTCAGATCTTGCTGTTGGCAAAATTCAAATGGATACAAAATATTTAAGCTAGTGGATGGAAGAGAAAATGGCCCGAGAGAAAATGACCCTTGATTTTCTGAACTAAAAAATAAGAGTTTCTATTTCATATTTCTGCATCTATTGCAAAATATAGCTCATGAATTAAAGTATCTTACCTCCTTCCCTATAGGGTATCTTATCAATATTCAAAGAAGGAAAAAAGGACTGCCTAAAATATCAAGTATTATGAAGTACCTGTAACTTTTGAAATGAAAACAGCTGGGAAATGACTGAATAAATTATATATGGCCTGAAGAAAGTCGGGTGCATATTATTCTTAGTTTCAATATATGTAAAATTGTAAAGCTGTGATTCAATGAAAATAATGGCAACTATGCCAAAAACGTATCTGAGATAGATTTGGGTAAGTTTATTGTAAAGTCTATTGCAAAATTTCCACTGTGCTTCTTCTTCAGAAGGCAAAATCTTGCAGTTCTTATTAAAGTAAGACCTGTACTGAACAAAACATACATACATACATAGAAATGGTCCGCAGGTTTTGTCCCAAAATTAGAACCTTATTCAGCTGGGAAAAAAAACCCTTATACGGTTGATGACAAACAGAAGCTCTGCAGGGCCACAGGTAAAACCTTGCTTGCACAGGAAAATTCTCATTGTGTATTTTTTCCCATAATGTCTATGCAAATATTACTATGACAAAAATGCACCAGTGTATTTGTGAGGATGTGCCACTTTCAAATGATAGCAGACCCCACAGGGCCTTGGGCTCCTGGTGAGCATGAACTGGCGGGGCTGGTCCACACCTCCTGGCAGTCACGCAGCAATCCCAGCAACACAGAGGTCTGTGAAGAGCTCTCTGGAGCTGCAGAAGGACATCAATGCTGGAAGAGACCTCCATTGAGCCACCGTCACCTTACRTATGCGCATATATATGTATACATGCCTATATTTATAAAAATATCTAAACAGAGTGGTGTTTGTAGCTCAATTACTGCTGTCAGGAAGGTGGCTTCTGCTATAGTGTCATTTCATGAGTTATGTGGGAAAGTTTAGAAATGCACGGGAGATTAATCCTAGATTTGCAGTGTAGGGCTCCTGCGCAGGACCATGACTACAAAAGGGGTCTTGCTTTTTACCCCTGTTACCCAGTGCTGTAAGGCATGTCAAGAGCTTCACAAGCCTATGTGGTGACCATCTTTTCTGCAGTCTGGGGCATGTGTGCAGGTTGTAAAGTCATTTTCCAGTTCCCTGTGAAAGACCCCTGCAGTGAGCACTGCTGGGAGGGAGGGAGGGGGACTTCAGAGGTTTGAGTTGTAGGGTATGAGGAGCAGAATAAATACAGTACTTGTTTGTAACACAAAGAGTAATATCTAGGTCTGGATTAAAATAGCCACTCATGGCTTCAAATCTTCTGATGAACTTTAGGAAATGTACCTGCACCAGAGTATTGACAATTCAATCTATAAAATCCAAAGGTAGATAAAGAGCTAAAGGTATTGATTAAACTATGCACCAGAATGCCATTTCTATTTTTTATATCTGCAGCTACAATAAACATATGTCAGATTAAAGTTTTAACCTGATGTTACCACCACCTGGAGAATGCTCCAGACCAGGAGGTGAGGAAAACTAATAATTTAAGAATAGAGAAGCATATATGGCCAATTATTGTGGGGATTGAGACTTCAGAGGGGAATCCTTTCAATCTCAGTAAGCAAAAGGGAAAATATAAAGAAATACTTGTTCCTTAGTGCCTACATTACATTAAGTGGCTTATGAAGTTGTGGGCTTTTTACTTCTAGGAGACTGACTGGCAGAGAGCAGGGTACTGCAGCGGAGAGGCACGCACACAGTTATCCTCAGAACTTGCTCTGGAGCTGACACTGCTGTCAACTCCAATTAGCTAACTCAAAATCATAGCCCTGACATTTTTTTTAAAAGAACTGTCATGTATGAATACACACAAACTGTACTAAAAAAAATGAYGATTCAGTAAAATACGGTCCTGTGAGCTTTTGGTACTAGAAAGACAGGAGTGACTGAGTCCAGCCGGTGCTAAGCACTCTTGCCAGAAAAAGCTCTGGGGAGTGAGAAGAAAAGACCTGACTTTTCATATGGATGCCACCTACTTAAAATACTGCTGGTATTTTCTTTTGGATGTAGTGATAAGATCCTTTTGGCTTCACATGCTAATTGACAGAGTGAAAAAGGGAGGCTAACCCCCCCTGTTTTAAAAAATCCTGTTTTCCATATTTAGGCCTATCAACAAGGCATAGATATAGGCCTTGTGTAGTATTATGAATTATTAAAACTGACTAAGTGCTTAATTGCACTTGCAGGCTTCTTGCAGGTCACCTGACAGGCCCTGGTGGTATGGAAAAAGGCATGTTCCCTTGCTGAAGGATATAGGGTGGTATGGTAGACCTCTGTGTGTGCCCCTCTTCCCAAACCAAGATCCCCGCAAGAATGCCTGAGTGATGCTTCATAGCTATCCCCACCCAACCTCTTAAGCTTTCTCCGTCCTTTTTGGTCTAACAACCTTGGAGTCCCCTTGTCCATTCTACAATGGCACCACAGGCCACAGCTCTTATCACTCCAAAAATCCAATTCATGGTTATTTCTAATTCCACATATCTGTCTCACATCAGAGCTTCCCAAAACTTCCCAGCGTGTGCCAGACTACCCACCCTCTTTGCCCCAAAATGCCATCCAGAGCACCACCCAACTCCAAATCTCCTCAGTTCTTCCAACCTCCTGCCCCAAACCTCCTTCTGCCCAAACCCCCCGACTTCCCTACTCTTCTGCCCCAGGATCTCCGCTGCCACCCCTCACTGCTCTGTGGTCAGGACCCCCAAACTCTGATCTCTCTGGCACTGATGGCTGCTCAGCTCTACACCTCCGGACTCATCACCTTTGCTTACAACATCCGCACCCACTGCAATGAGCTGCCATGGCCGGCTGAGCCCACCATCCTCCRCCACAGCAGCTCCTCCCTCACACCCACCCCCCCAGGGAAAGACCCAGCTCCTGCCTCTCGCAGGCAGTCTAAAACCTGGATACAGGCTGCAGTTCCCAGAAATGTACTTTAAAAGGATGCAAAGAACAAAAAGATAAGATCTATTTCAGGAAAAACAGGTGTATTTAGACCCTTTATTTCCTTACTTTCATTCTGCAGTTAGATCTGGAACTTTGCTTTTTATAGGATTTGGAAAATAAAACTGGAGAAAATTCACATGTAAGTTTTTTCCTCTTTTTTTTCTTTTCCCCTTACCTCTGTTTGGCAAAGAGATTAACCCCAAAGAGAGCATTTTTACCTTTATCTCCCTCTCTTTAGCCCTGTATTTGAAAAGAAGGTGGGGGCGGTGAAAGGGGACTAAGATCCAAAGAATCAGAGGTTACTTGATCTTCTTTGTAAATAATTGCTGTACCATTGACTGAGTGCCCTGAAGCCCAGCTGCCTGCTGACAGACTGCTGCATCAGCAAAAATCTATCTTGTTTTGAAGGAGTCTTTAAAATCATCATGGGTTGAATACAAGGCAGAGTACAAAACAAACTCACTACCAATCCTTGATGACACACAGTCGCTTTCCACAAAATTCAAACAAATTGTTTTCCTTTCCACTCGCACCAGGTGTGTTACCTCTATGGTGCTTATCAGTTCTTCCTTTCTCAGGGAGGGTGGAGTGTTATTTGCTTCATTCTCACTGAACCATTTTTTCCCATTGAGATTTCTCATTGCAATCAAAATGCAGGAGGTTATTTCATTAATCACTTTATTAGTCCTGTTTTCACCTTTGAAAAAGATACTTCATTCTTCTCCATTTATAGTGCACTAATTCCTAGAAGGCACTGTGAAAATACAGCTATGGATCAACACTCTTTATTAATCCTTTTTTATGATAAAATAGCTGGGTGAGGAGGCACAGGGAGAGCCTGGATAACAAAACCCTGCTAGGTACCTCATTTAGACCTTTTCCTATTCAAAAACTCCTTGTTCCAGTACAGGAACATGTGTGCTTCCTTGTAAGTTATATGTTTGCCTCCCAGCCTCACACTGCTGTCGAGGTGAACAAAAACCAGGGTGCAAGGGAACTTACAGCAGTAAAAGTACATTGTGAGTTTGAAAAGCTACTGAGTGGAACTGGACAAGTAGGAGTCCTTGTTTTTCAGCCATGCAGAGCTTTAAAGGATAGGAAGAAGCAAGGTAGAAACCTGGTCTGGACTATGGCTTAGCAAAAGCCACTAAATTTTCAGCAAGTGATTGCTGCAAACTGGCCAGTAAATCCAGCTAGGGATAGCACACATTTTCAAGAAAGCCTTCAAGCCTTCACTAGCATAGCTCAGATGGTGGAGAATCTACTGCACTAGATAAGATGCTGTAGTGGTTGATAGCACACATCACTAAGTAGAGACCTGTTTCTGGTCTGAACTGGTCTTTCAACAGCTAGATTAAGGGCTCTCTAATATCACTGGAACAGTTTTCTGAACTTATGGTCTCCAAATCAAACTGTGCCCATTTTGCAAGGGACAAGATGGAGGGGTTCCAGCTAAAGCCTGGAATCAGCAATAATGCCAGGCTCTTCCCTTCTCACTCATCCCCACCTCATGGGAGTTCAGGGAGTGTGGAAGTGGCAGTAAAATCAAGCTTGCTATCTTCTTTCTGGCTTGGTTCTCCAGTGCTAGTGGGAGCATATAGCAACACAGTACTTCATCCTCAAGGTAAGCCTTGTTACTCTGATTTGAAGAGGAAGAATATGATTTCTTAAATATTAACCCTTCACTCTGAGCAAAAAAACCAACCCACATATTGTCGCTGTGCAAAAGTAAGTAATGAGGGTCTCTGTGCAAAGAATTCTTTTGACTGCATCCAAAGGAGGAGGGAGGTGGTCTTTAGTAAGGAACCATTTTAGCTTAAAATAAACAGCATTTCCATGGAAAACACTGAGATGTGGACTTGGTGAGGAGGGAAGTGTTGGAGCTGCTCATAAAACCTTGCATAGTGCAACAGATGCTATGTATTGTTTGGCTGAGAGAGGTTGTACCTCTCCATCCATCTCTCCTCCTCCATCCGACCTAACCATCCTGTTGCCATCACAACCATATCCAACGCAGCTGTCTCTTCTGTAAGGCCAGAAGCAGCAGCCAGGTCACAAGTGGGCCTTGCAAGGGAGTGAGGGCATATGTAAACCTCCTATTCTGTGGAGATACAGAAGCAGCACTGGCAATCAATCTTGTGATTTTCGAAGATTCCCTTAAAGCCCGAGCTGCTGTTCCTGTGATACTGCATTAAAGCTTGGCTTTCATTAAAATGGGAAGAAAATGGTTCCAGCCTTCATGGCAGCAGACAAAATCTTGAAGACATTAACAGAATGCACCTCAGAGACTCAAAACCTAGACTGTAAATGCAAAGAAAGAGTCTTAAATTTTCTTTTGCATTTACATCTCTATTTAAAAAAAAAATAGATCATGACACTAAGGAGATAAAAGAGGAGGAGTGTGGGGTTTTTTGATGTTTTCAGAGGGAGGCTGTAACAGTACTATGGAGCAGCTGCCCTGACTAATAATCTTTTGCCCACCTGGAGGAGAGGACCTGCTGTGAGGTTTCCATGAGCTCCTCAAAGAGACCCAGGTGCAGCGCAGCAGCAGCAGCAGGGTTTTGGATGAAACTCTCTCCCTTTTGAGTCCTGCGGTTTGTGCAGAACTCCTGCGAAGAAGCTGAAAAGCGCTGGGAAAGACTGCGTGGTTTTCTGCCAGAGCACAGCTGGGGAATTCAGGRGTCTTTTGCTCTTCCTGTGCTTCAGGCGCTCCATGGGACACTGGAGTAATAGTGCCACAGTCCAGCTTTCATCCCATGATCATGGTCACCACTTCATCTGGCCCCAGGACAGGGTATGGGGTGGGTTTGCTGGAGAGGGTGGAGGAAAAGGCTCTGCGGTTTCTCCCTCTCTGCCCTTCCCAGCAGCGGTGCTCGCTCCAGCATTACGAGAGGAGAAATAGACCTTCAGCTCAGCAGCTCCTGCCCCCACCCACCTTGGTCAGACCAGCAACCCACCAGGCCTTCATGCTGTCCTCTGCAAAACAGGCCACCAGGATGGCAACAGGGCTGTTTAGGAGCAGGTGAGGGATCAGTGGGGATGACTGAATGCTCCATGCTTTTGATCCACCAAACTCTGCTGTGGTCATGCTTAGATAAGCACAGGGAGAAATACAATCAGCTTTCCACTAAATTTCAGATTTTACTACATTTTTACTAGCATCTTGTTTGCTTGAATATGTTTATTTTTATCCTTCAGGCAAATATTTCTGCCTCCTGTGAACCTTTTATGTAAATCAACAGAGGCATTTGGCAAGCCATATCAAAACTGCAGCTTTACATATCACTGAAGCGGAAAATAAATGGAAATAATTACTGATGCCTCCAAGTACAGATTTGTTTCAAAATGAAACATGTAGCTCGGAGGGGGTGGGCAGTATATATCTAAGGATTTCCTGTTAGCTTACACAGCATTGGCTCAGATATTTTTATTTCATTCCGGGATATGGTTTTTCCCTCTTTTGGGGGACATCAGGGAGAGATGGTGGTTGTTTGTTTGCTCATTTTAACCATATTGAACAGAATCAGATCTCCACTTACTTAGTAAACCCAGAAGATGGTATTTGTAAATCCCTCCCTCATGCTAGAAACTGGAAATAAACTGATGTTTGAAGGAAAAAGGTATACACTGCCGTGCCAGTAACATCACTAACAGAGCCACTGACTGAGCAAGCTGTAGTTTCTATATGATGGGCTTGATCAATATTCACAGGGGTCAATAGTAATCTGTTTTCATGTATTTCAGTATAAACCGGTAATGCACGTCCTGACGCCACTGAGTTGCACTGACAAGAGGAGATCCGAGTCCTGCAGTGCCAAGGGCTGCTCCTGAACCATCGCCACAGTCCATCGTCCTGACATTGGTTGCATCCCAGGGGAAAATTTAGGACCACTTTTGCTTAGTGTCTTTGGACTCTTGGAAACTAATGTTTTATAACTGTTACCATGACTAGGCAGTTCTTGAAGGAATCACTGAGGRCAGATGCAGATTTTGCTGCTTCTGGAGCAGAAGGCAGCCATGCAAGCCAGACCAAAGACACATCTGGCCCTGTATCCTCTCTCTAGACCAGCTGTCCTACACAGCTGCTGAGGGACGAGGACGAACAGGTAAGTGTGTCTTCACCCAACACGCTCTCAGCCTTCAGTTATTCTCAGCTTTCAGAGTCAGATGTGATTCCTGTCTCCTTAGTCACCCTCACTGGATTTCTCTTGCATTAACCTGTCCAGTGTCTCTTGAAGTCATGTGGCATCCACATATCCTTYGAGACAAGGACTTTCAGGTCTACAGCTCACTGCAGGAAGAGCTGCCTCCTTTTGTTTGTTCCAAACCTGGTTCCGAGTAGCTTCATTTGCTACCTCCTCATCCTTGTACTAGTGACTAGTAACAGGTGCCACTAGTGACAGTGGCAAAGTATCAGCCCTGTGTTCCTTTAGTTTTTCAGAGCAATAGTTCCCAGACTTCAGTTATTACAGCCCCACTGTTAACATCAAGCCCACAGAAAGGGGGTTTGCCGTGAATTCTGGTTCAAAGCTTTGCTTCTGCTGGATCTAGATTTTAAACACACCAGCAACAACCTGACTTCTGTGGGGGTCACACCCCACTTGGAATTGCTATGGTTTCACAAGCCCCGATTTGTTTATTGCTTCCCTGCCTGCAACCCCAGGATATAAAAATATACAGACAGTTGTATTTTAAAGGCTGACTCCAGCTATTTAATTTGGTTTTTTTTAATTTGTCCCCATTTTTATTTTATCTTTTGCTGCAGGGTGAAAATTAATGGGTTTTGTGGAACACCACTTCTATTGGTGCTATTCCTATAGTATCTCAGCATGTGCTGATAGTACACAAGTCCTGCAAAAGTGTATAGTATGAAAAAAAGACCATCCCTTCTACCCCTCCACACGTTACAACTCTTTTAAAGCTTTTAAAGATAGTAAGAGTATTAAATACCATCTGAGCTTTGCTTACTGTAGATAGAAAATCTCCAAAGAGACAGTACATTGAAGTTCAGGCAGAAATTATCTGAGAAAGGGCAGAACACCAAGAACGTGGGAGATGTGGCAACAAAAGAAAAAGTGAAATGGCATGTTTTCTGATGTATTTAGCAAAGCAAACTACTGCAAATATCCTTCCAGTACTACCTCCTGACAGGAAGCTTATCAATGTTTGATGTGTTGCTGCTGAGCTCATTTACATAATTCTGATGSTGAACAAAAAAAACRCAAAAAAGAAAGAAAAAGATATGGCACTAGCTGTTCTGCTTCATAAAACCTCCCGTCATGGCAGTGTAACAATACTTCAGCTTGTAAAGCTCTGCTGTGCATTAGCGATTGGAGAAATGCAGGGGGAAAAGTAAGCTCATGACTGAAGGGGCACAAAGGTAGATAAAAAGAAAAAGATAAATCATTTTAAAGTTGGTGGTTTGCTGCATTTAGCATGTACAAACAGTATTTTGAAATGTTTAAAGGATGCAAGATCTGCTTCACGTGCAACAACAGTTGAACGGCAAAGAAATCAGAAGGGTTCAAAGTCTTCACCTGTGCCACATCTTCCACGGCTGTCCCTACTAAGGTGGCAGGTTTCTCAAAAGGATGCAATACACACAAAAATCAACAGATGTTTCATCTTTAGTGAAATGTTCCTGCCAAGAGTTATTTCACATCTTCTTTCAGTGTGCCAACCAGCTCAGATTCAAAGAGGCCTGCCTTGAAAACACAGCCTCCAGGGTCTGGGGAGAGGTGGCATGAAGTTGCTCTCTGGGCTTGGACACAACCTCCCAAATACACAAAACGAGGGAGACATTGATTTTTGCCCGTGGTTACCACAGTCATGTTAGTAGTGATTGTGACATATTTAGGGATTCACTGTGCTGAAATTCTTGATCGCTTGCCCCTGTTCATGCCAGTGGCATGGATACTTACTGACTGGTCCAGGGCAATGTGCAGAGATCYAGTATCTGAGAGACTGCTGCTGAGGGAAAACTGCAGCCTGACAACTAACTGCATGGAGGTAYGTTTAAGTCAGGTATTTATTTTCAGCAATGTGCATGCCCAACAAAGCACTCTGCTGTTAAAAGCAAATTTCTGAGAATCACATTCTGATATTATTACAGAATTTGTACTATGTAAAATTTCTAATTTGAAAAAAAATCATCAAAGAGGACTAATTTGCAAAATCTCCTACAAGCATGCAAGATTATTTCCTGATCTTTTTTCTTTTGGTCTARACGTGAAATCTTACAGATATACTTTTTGCATTAGCCTCAAAGAAAAGGAATGCACTACCACAAAGGGGATTCTTTTCATTTTCTTCCTATATACACACAAAGCTGGGCAATCCTTAGAGTTAGATACCAAATAAATTTACTCAAGCTAATAGCAACTTTCACTTATTTTGTTAGTTTAACAAACATTCCTGAGTTAATTTGCCTAGAATATCTTTGCAAAACAAACAACCTCAAAATGGTGTAAGCAGTCAAAGTAAAATAATTCAAATATTTGAATGAATTTTATCACAGATGGCAGGAATTTGCTAGCAAGGTTATTTACTCGTTCTCTGGCAATACTGTTCAGGCATAAGTTATGTCTGGAACAGAGACAAATTTAAGTTATTTTCATTGTCTTTTAAGACAGTTCAAATGGAATTTATTTGCTTTCTTTACTCAGCAAACTGGATAAGATGTCTAGCACTTTAAATGCTGTTGTTCTGGTTTTAGAGGAGAGAGGCTATAAAACAGGGGTGCTTCATTAAAATACCATAGCTGGCACCTCTCAGAGGCACAGGAAAAGAATATTCACTGAGTAAGTAACACATTATAAATTATAATTGAGATTCAATTCTCCCAGGGAGAAGAGAAGGTAACTTGTCATTTGAAGTGTTGTGAGTTTCAGAGAGTGGACTAGGAGTTTAGAGGGTATAATGATATCATTAAGAAATGCCCTTGCAAAGCAAGCAAAATTACACTGTGCTGTTTCTTGAAAACCACAGGAACTCTTTATTGTTCTGTCAGCAGCAGTTCAAAGAGCTATGTGACCCCATTAACATTCACTCAGGCATGTATAACAAATTGGAGGGGGGAAATTTCTTGAATAGTTAATTATATTTGGTGTGTTTGAATACCTAATGCTGTTAGCCATGTGGGCTCAGCACCACAAAATGCACACCTTGCACACCTGGTTTACCTCACAGCTGTATTTATCTTTTAATATTTAGAGGAGAAAGCAGTATCAAAGGTAGAGAAAGAGCAGGGAGGTTGGGAGGTGGAAAAAGCTAGGTAATGGCCAGCTGATTTGATGGTCATGGCTGAATTGATCTAGTATTTGCAGTAGTTCTTCTCTGAGCAGAAATTGCTATTAGATGACCAGAAGAACCCTTGAACCCACACATCCACGGCAGGGACTGGGTAGGAATATGTGAGGTGATACACGATAAGATTAAGCTAGAATCTTGCAGAGAAACTGAATTTCTCTGTTTCAACAAGAGGCAGCTCTTCACGCCAACAATCTATTTATTTATTTCTGTGTGAAAAATTGTGGGCTTCTTCTAGAAAATGTTGACTTTTCGTAAAAAAGCTTAATTGCAGAAGTTCTGATGTAGTATCTGACTGGGACTGCAGCTTGGCTGTTTTCTGCTTCCTTAGTCCTTTGCCAGTCCAGTTGTCCAAGTGGCTCTTCTACGCATGACTACAGACAGTCTCCATGCTGCAGTGATCATTGACTTGGCTTAAGCAAAGAGAGTGGCTGGCAACAGAACCTGAACTTTACCTGGTTGCTTTTGAGTGCAAATGTTCTCTTTTTAATAAAAAATATTTGGAATTTGTCTGAAAATATGGAGGGTTAATTTTTTTGCATAGTAAAATGATTAACTTTTTTTTTCAGGGAGAGCGAGTAGTAGATATTGTCTCCAATGTTAGCAGAAAGCCCACTCACATAGCTTAATTAAGTCCAAAGCTTTATCTGTACCAATTCATTAATTTCAGTTACAGTACAGATTTGGGAATCCTTATCTCTTTAGGACTGTCCCCTTGCAGCTTTACTCACACTTAGCAGTAAGTTTGATAAATGATATCAAATGATATGATAAAGGAAAGGACCATCATAAGGAGGTTAATGCTGTCTGAGCTATACTGAGGAGATGTTATTTCCTGAGAAACTTTTAAATTCAGGTTCTCTGTATTTGTTAATGAAGCAAAATAAAGTTAGGATCGCCARTGGGACTCTTCATGAAACTTCACACAGAAGTTAGAGGAGGACACTTTGTCACTACTGCAAATGTCCATTCATGTGAGCATTTCCACCAACCCACCAGAAACCATCTCTTCCAGACATTGAGCACGTGTGCTACTGAGCACACTTCTACTAATTCAAAGCTGCTTCTAAATTCCCTTGGAAAATAGAAGAATAAGATTTATATTACCCTATAAGCCTAGGCAAGCTTCAATTCTATTTTCAGTTTATTAAAAGTTCTGCTCTTATCCTCCGTAATCCTTAAACAGTGATCAAGTATTTTGCTCATCACATATATATTCATGCTTCTGCCTTTCTTCTGAAAAACTGTCAGTTTGATGACATTCTAAATGTATCTGCTATTTGAAGAATATCTGCATTGTAATTGTGTTAGCTATGCTTTTTCTGAGCTGCATTTTCATTGCATGTAGATTGGAGTTGATCAAAAAGCCCCCTCTGAAATGGAAATTATTTTTATTGCACTTCGGCCATGCTTTAAACTTGTTCTTCAGCAAACAGTTTGAAATAGTGGGAGTGTGCTCAGAGTGAAAAGCAGAATGCACATTCAAATGGTCTAATATGTGTCTAGCAGGCAGGGATGCAAAACGCATCCTGAAAGAATCATAGGAAGGTTTGAATTATAGGGCAGTACAGCTATTGGAGGAATTTCCACTGAAATGTTTTTTTCCTCAGAAAAAGCCCACTTGTCAAAATCAAAGTTTAGAGGGGGGCAAGGGGTAGAGAGGAGGGGAGAAGGAAGTTGGGAGTCTCAATGAATTTTTCACTTGATGTTTTCATCTTTCCTTGGAAGATTGTGATACTTGAGATGTTTTGTGTTGACATTTATGCATCAAGGAACCCATGCTATTCAGGAATGCTTGTTTCAAGTGTTAAGCGCTACACAGTTAAGAAGAGACATAAAAATGTTTGAGAACAAAACTGAGTGTTTCAAGATCGCTAGACAAAATGTTCTAATTGATGTGCAAAATTTCCAAGAAGTGCTCTGATGTTGAGGGACTTCTTCTGCAAGCCTGGAAAACTCTTATGAAGTGGAAAACCACTTCCTGCCAAGGTGTAACAGGGGTGGAATTACAGCCTCCATCAAGGCAATGGCAAAAGTCCCATTCACATCAGTTGGGACTTCACCTCAAACTTACTGAAAACATTGCAAGTCTCTTTTGACCATATTGACCATACACATATTGACCATACAAATATGTATGACCATACAAAGTATTGAGGAATTTGTAAGTTGCTTTGTTTAGAAGGAGGTAATAATAATAATAATAGATGAGGCTTTAAAGAGTTTTTTTATGTGTGGTAGAAAAGTCCTGTTTTTCTGCACATAACAGGAGTCAAACAACAAGCAGGCAAACGTTTCTCAAAATCATTGCCTTTCTGCGGAATTTTAAAATGTTACTCTCTGCAGGTCTTTGTTAAAAACTTGCACCAGAAATTATTACCTTGCCTAGAGCAGCAGAGTGCATAGTGTGAAGACAAAGTCCTGGCGTGAGCCCTCCCTGCAGCCGTGCAAGCCGAGCTGTTGACTCTCGAACGGCAGCAGTCAGGGACCCATGGCCAGTTCCACTGATGCAGCACATCCTTGAAGGCATGTGCTAAAAAGGGGACTGTGAGCGGGAGGTGTAAGGGAACAACTGATCTTACACTGCCACAGCTGTTTTCTCAAGGGACATAGATTTCAGTCCTGCAGTTGTTAGTGAGGCTCCAGCACAAGTTCTCTCCTAGAGAGAGCCAAGTCCTTATCTACCTGTGCTCAGGGCATAATCCATGCCACATATCACAGTGTACAGCCATATCATCACTCCTCCTCTTGCTCTGACTTCCTCCATCTCCCTACCCACCTGTACCTCCATCGCCACCCCACATCTCAAACAAAATAGTACCCGTTCCACCTCTGTTGGCACGTAGCTCTCACTGAAATGTCACTACTGTATCATTCTGGTCGAGTCTTGTATATGCAATCCCTTTTATATTTTTGCATAATTGCTTTATATATTTCTCATAGCAAGAAGGTATCTGTAGTAAACGCTTTTCAGGAAGCTTTCACTCAGTTTCCATGCTAAAAAGGAAAAGGCTTTTGGGGTTGTAAAAGAAGTTAAACAGTTATTACAGATGCATCACTCCTGAAGTTTTATGAAATTAATGAGGACAGGGATAATGTAAATTAATGCAAGTACATTTGGCCACATTCACATTTTATAAGAGGAAGAAAGGTTCAAGGTACAACATGAGCTACTTATGCATATGTTGGTGGGAAGTTTCGAGTATGACTGGTGTTAGCTCTAGCTGCTGTTTTACTGGCTACCAGTAAGAAACAGCTGCTTTCTGTTCTAACCAGACTAATTGCAATAAACTTTCCTGTTTTCTTGGCAGGGCTGAAAGAGTATTTTCTTCCTGTCTAACTCTCATCAGCAACTCAATGAGACCTTTACTAAAATGTAATAACTAGCATTAAAAAAAGACTTTCCACTTTACATATCCAGCTTCTCAGGCTGTCCACATTGCAGCTTATCCTTTACTCACAGCCAAAAGCCCCAAAGCCTCCAACTGGCAAACATGGCTGGGCTGATCAATTTAACTAAGCAGTTAATTCCAATTTTCAAGTGACAAATGTGAGTCTACAGCCTACTATGTTTTTCTTTTTCCTTGTTCCAGTCAACTCCCTAGAGATGATAGGCACACAATGAGCATAGGCCTTCTCTTGCAGAGAGCAAAGTCTGTTTATCAACCTTTATTTTATATATAATGAGTCAATCCCTTTTTCTCATCTCCTAAAATTTCAAAGGCACCCCCTCTGACAGCTCAGAGAGTACTCACTCTACATATCACAACAGCTGTTTGAGACAGATAGCATGAGTGTTTCTGGAATGATTCAAACTGACCTTCTTTCAATGGATACTAAGTGCTCATGATTAGCTGTGACTTCACGTTCAGCAGTTCAACAAAGGTCTCTAACATGAAGCACATTCTGATATTGAGGAAAAAAGTAACTAGAGAACAGATTTGGGAACTTTTGAGACAGAATTTAATGGAAAAATGGTATGCTTTTTATGTGCATATATTGGAAATGGTTTCATCCAAATATCTGTGTAAATATGCAAACTTACATTTCATACAAATAGTGGATTTGAAATCAAGAAAGTTTTTTGCCACAGATCTTTGGGAAAGCCCATTGCATCCTATAGCATCTGCTAAATTATGATCTGTAGCYGTTTTCCAGATGCCGAATGTCATTAGATCTTGAAGCTGTCTGTTTTCAGAAACAGTTAAATAATTCTTACTGGGAGGAGTTCTCTATTGTCTTCACAGACCAAATTTGTCCCCCTCTGTAGGTAAAACCATGTTTATATAGCTAATCTTGTCTCTATGAACATAAGCTTGAGTTATTAGCAAGTCTTCTAGAGTTATTAGCAGGGACTCTAGTTTGGGAAGCTACAGCATGCCTTTTGGACATATCAACACACTATGGTTATGACACAGGAAGATCCTGTTTTTATACTCTGAGGAAATTGTCTGCCCTCTGGTAGGCCACTACTAAAGAAGCAGTTATCCACCCTCAAGAACCCAGCCTAAAATATCCCCTTTTCTTCAGTTTCTCTCTCCTGAGAAAGATAATGACAAGGCTTTTGCACAAAATCCAAAATCTAAAGATCTSCTTTATTTTTTACAAGTCTTTAAATCCTGGACATAAAAAAAGAAAAAATAGTCTGCCTTGAAGTAGGTTTCTTTCTAACAGCGGAAGAGCAAGAAGGACTGATTCTCAGCTGCCATAAATGAGCATTACCCTGCAGATGTGCACAGAGCCCCAGCCAGTTATACTACCCCAGCAACTGGCCTCAGCTGTCTGCTGATTTTTGTCTTTGAGATTTTGAACCTGAAAGACTGAGGAACAGCAGAGTAAATGAATGTGTGACTTTGGAGTCTGCATTTAGTCTCCCAGAGATAAACACTAGGTGCTAAGGTTTTTTTACTTTTCCTTGTCCAAGCCCATGTATACATATGTCTATATATGGTTTTACTTGCCTAGCTTCTGTTACTGAGGATTTGATCTGTTCTGCCTTCAGTAGGCAGTGACAGAGAGCTCTGTCTTTCTGTTATGYGACCTGTTATAAATACCTGATGAGACGTAACAGCATCATAGGATATTTATAGCATAGACAGACTTCTCCCTGCACTACAGATTTCTACAGAAAGGCTGAGCTAGAACAAGTCTTTTCAGACTGTTCTTCAGTGTGTCATGATGTGGATTCTCACTCGCTTTAAACTTTCAGGTAACAGCAGTATTATGTTCAGAAACTCTATAGAAAGACTAGCAGCATCTTACACTCACTATGTAAGGCATCTCATAGCCTGCACCCTTCACATGACTCATGAAGAGTTCAACTGGAAGTACTAAGTCAAAGAGATCACACCTACGTCGGGTTTCAGAGTATAACTGTGTTTAAAGAAGGAGAGACGACTCAGCTCCTTGCTCCAGGGTCTGGGCTGGTGAAGGAAAGACCAAGCTTGCAGAGCAAAGGGTTTGGCAAAGTCTCCAGATGCATGAGCACTGCCCGGGCTCTGTTCAGATCCCCAGTTTGACCATAACAAAGATTCAGTCATACCCATTAACCCAGGTCATGCTGATCTGAAATACTGTTCCATTATCTCAGCTTGATTTCAGCTCTGAAAAATCARGAACTGATAACAATTAAGAAAGAAATCAAGTGCTTCTTACCACCCATAATGAAATGGAATGTCAAGTATTTTGATTTTCCACATGAAAATTTTTGAAACAAACATATTTCCAGAGTTTTCCAGAGAATTTTGGAAACATATTTCACTGTAATACTTCTATTCTGAAAAAATGGCATTGTTCCAGAAAAAAATGTTTTTCACTGGAGAACTTTTATCATCTCTAAAAGCTCATATTTTTCACTAAGATTTGGAAAAACAAATAAACAAACAAATTACACCTTTGCCATAATATTGGATTACACTTTTTTCCTAGAAGCTCTACATTCTAGTCTGCATTTTRAGCATATGTTATATTTTAGCTCTTCCTTCTGAAACACAACAGGAAAAATATTTCATTGTATAAGATAGTGTCAAGAGACAAGTAGTCTGCTGCTATAATTTAACTGACATTAAGTTTCTCAATCCCACATAATTACAGTAGGAGGGAATTTCCAAAAAAAAAATTTAACTTTTAAAAATCTATTTTAACTTATTTAAATCTATTGCTCATATTAAAGATAAAAAAGCTTCACATAATTATAAGCAGGCTGAGTTTTCCCTAATGTGGTATTTCATTCCAGATTTCAAAGTGGGATAGCCTCCAATAATGTCCAAACAAACYTGTTAGCTTGATTATCTGACTTGATCTCAGCATTGGTGCTATTCTGGACAAGTGTACCTTAAACAGTTTTCTAAGAGAAGCTTATACAAGTTTCACTTATTTGAAGAATTTTTTCAGAATAATTTTATCAGTACCAGTATCTGATTAAGATGTTCTTAAGTCAAGCATCATTGATTTCCTTTCATTTCCCTCTCCTCCCAGAAATACCAGTTTCCAAATTCACTGGATGATGATAAACTGAAGATAATTTAAAAAAGTAAAAGAGCTTTAATGGATGTCCTAATGGACATTGTTAGTCATAACTTCTRCCAGGCTATTACCAATGAAAATCTGGAGACAAATCCCCGTTTGCTGATCTTGGTTGTTCCCTGTTGTTATTGCTATTTGCTGCAATGATTGTGAGATTTGAATCAAAGGCCTCTTGAACCCTAAAGATCACTCCTGCAGTGATTCATCATTGTCACAAAGCAGGCATAGGGCTTTTTTTTAAGAGTCACTGTCCCYGCGTATGTGAGTACAATTGCATGTTACAGAATTATCAGAGAAAAAAAGAATATGGCCAGGATATAACCATTCACCCTACTTCTTTCAGCACCTTGAGACAGCCTTGGGGCAAGTTAGCCTTTACGTAAGGCAGTAATAGGTATGCTGGAGAGCAAACCTGATCTTCAGGTCAGTTTTGAATCCAGCTTCCTGATTTGTGCTATAAGCAACTCAGCTGGCTCTTGGTAGACAGTGGCCTTCTGGCTTTGTTTTCACCAAAGCAATGGCAGGCGAGATCAGACCTTGTGCTGTTTTGAAAGTTTTGGAATATTTCTGGATGCTGTTGGAGAAGTTGCTGCATTTCAACTCAGAGYACTAGCTGAGGGAATTTCTAAATTGGTATGTGCATGCATGTACACAAACTGCAGTACATAGCTCTGGTGTTGGATAAGGCAGAAGCAAACAGCTGTTCTCTATGCTYATTAGTAGGAGCACTCTAAAATCAAAAGTCCTGTCTGGAGGCAAAGCAACTACATCCTCTGAGCAAAAACCAACCAGCATTAAAAAAAAAAAAGCCTGGGCTTCACTGGACACCCAGGCTATGTTCACTGTAACACTTACACTTCATCCCTAATCCCCATGTTTATTAGAGGTCTTCAAATGCAGTGGTCAGTAGCAAACATCCTGCATACTAAGAAGTGACCATTTTTTACATGCTTTACCTGCTTCACGATTACAACATGGGTTTCTTACCTTTGCCATTAGACTCTGGTGCTTCTAAACTGTTATGCAAAATGCCAAAAGATCAGCCTCTGGTTAACTTAAGCCACAACTAAATTTTGTCTACCATCACAGGATAATTATAAGATCAGCGTGACACACAGAGAAGTATAACATCACAGACGAAGAGAACAGAGAGGAGAGATATGCTGTGAAGGGGAAAAGCTGTTCACGTTAAAAGAATAAGGATCAGAAGTCAAAACTCATCAAGTTATTGGCAAAATAGATTGGTTTTATATACATGTCTTTCCCCACCTTTCCATCCACATGACAATCTTCTYTTTAATGTGTTGAAAGTCAAAAGATCAGTAAGGTCTAGGAAGGAGTATGGTATGAGCTCAAAGCATACAGTAGCAATTGCCTTGTGATAAAAGAGCAGAGCTCATTAAACAGAGATGGTTTAGGCACTAAAAACACATTTGTCCCTGTGCTGCTGTGGCATGATGAGAATTGCCATACTGTATAAATACTTGTTCAGCATCCAAACAACTGTTGTTTAAAGTGGAGTCATAAGGCTACTTTTAGGTCATTAAATAACTGAGAAACAGAGCAGGTGCGCTGCTGAGTTATAATGAACTATCTTGTGTGATGCAATGTATACAGAAATCCAAACAGAACAAAGAGTAGTATTGAGCAAAATGTGCTTTCAGCCATGTGGTGATGTAACTCATATTTCACCCCCCTGAGAGTTTACAAACTTTACAGTATTTGGAACTGAGCATCCTATATAATAGCAACATATTAATCTCTGCAGCTAAGTCTATTAGATTTGACTAGTGTTGGTCTTGCAACACAGGATGAATTAACATATGCACCTGTGTAATGTTTGTTCTCTGCACTTAGTGATAATGCACTGCAGCAGCAATCTGAGGAAAAAAAATAAATTGAATACAAATGCAAAAAAATGAACTGCCAATATATTAATTGGTTTAAAGCAATTTGAAAGTAAGAAAAAAATTACCAAATGCATGAATTTAAATTATTAAATACACTACTGTTTATTTTTTAGCAGCTCTATATTTTGGAAAGCAATGGTCTGAGATACTGATTCAGATGAGAGCTTAACAAAGCTACGGGAAAATGGTTCAGCTATGGCATTAGAATTACTATTGCAGACAGAGAGGCTACAAGTTCCTGGCTCGGACACCAACATGTGAACATATGGGTTCAACCCCACCAGAAATTTTAAGAGAGAATTATTTTCCTTCCATCCACTTCACTAGACTTACATAGGACTTAATATGACCCAAAATCTCTTCTTAGAAAGGAGGACTGGGATAGCCATGTAATCTGCCTGTCTGAGCATCTGTACATGCACAATGCCTTAGCTGTGAGAAATAATAAGGAATGAAAACAATCTCGATGTTTTTCAGACATCATCATCTCATGAGAGTAGAACTTGACTTTCTCACTTTCAGTGATCTCCAATGCAACTCATATTGTGACTCCTCTTTATCTGTATGTAGGTCTTGCCTGCATTTCAATTACAATTTACGTAAATTTTACATTAGGATAACACTAGTTCTTTTAAAATAATAATAGAACAAAGTCTTAATGAAGGTACTCCAACAGCAATGATGAGAGCCAAAAAAAAACACCCCTAAAAAACTCCCACCAACGTTGCTTGCTAAATATGTGCTTAATAAGCATGAATGACTTGCTTCTAAACCTGGTAAATCAGAGTGCAGCATTCACAACTCCTACAACTCATCAAGCCCACCAGTGGTTAGAAAAGTCTGGGACACATTATCCCAACTTGTACCTCTTAGAGAGACAGTTATATTTCTACTTATCGTGGAGAAGATGACAGTAACATGATTTTAAATGAGAAATGAAATACCCACCCAACAAGAAAGGCAACCTCCTTAAATTGCCCAGCACAGGATGTCAGGCTAATGACACCATCATAAGACCAGCTTTGATACTTCCAGGCTTTGGTACTTCCAGAAACATATTGTTGCCAACAACTGCAAATAAATTGGGGGCTCCCTCCGGGTAATGGGGATRTCGAAGAAGAGCCTGTGAACAGGCACAGTAGGGGAGACTGGCTTCGAAAGGAATAACTTTCTTTTTCACCACTCAAAGCTGGAGCTGCCATAAGGTGGACATGTCCCCTCATTCCCACGCAGTAGGCAGACAACCTGGCAGTGCTGTGGCCCGCAATCAGATGGGATGAAGGCTGGACTGGCATCTTACTGAAGAGTTGGAAGTGCAAAATTTGGACAGGCGCAAAGACACCTTGCTGGAATTTGATTTCCTTATGAATGTCACTTGACTTTCTCTTCCGACTGGAGGGTTTTTTTGAACCACAGAATGTTATTCTGTGAAGAAAGGCAGATGAAGTGATAGTAGCAGCAGGAGAAGATAAGGTATTGTCCTAGGGACTAATTGTGCAGCTTGGCTTTCTAATTTGTTAGAATAGACGCAAATTCCCCACAAAGGGCAACACAGGCTTAAAACTGCTGGCAGATTTTTCTACCTCATTTCTGAATAATAACATAAAGTAGAGATAATCATGATCTAATTGTAGACAATTTGTTAGTCAAAAAATTAGTTGAACAAATTGTTCTTTCTAGTATATGAGTTAAAGTTAAAATATTTATGACTGCAGGATACCTGAAAAGTACTAAAAATAAAATGGAAAAACAATGCCTTATAAAATCTCTCCTTTTAAATATGGAGCTACATGAAACATGTGCTCCTTGAGCAACCTGATCTAAGATTGTCAGCCCTGCTTTGAGCAGGGGGTTGGACAAGGTGATCTCCAGAGGTCCTTCCAACCTAACTAGTCCTCGGATTCTGTCAAATGCCCACAATTAATAAGGTTGTGTCACACTACTTCAAACCTAAAAATCCATCTCAGGTCTAACAGCAGAGATGGGCTCAGACTGTAGTGGAAAGGGCTGAAGTCCTCTTTGAGCACCACAGCCTATCCTCATCCTCGGGTTGCCTCATCAGGCCCCAGCCGCCTTGTCCTCTCTTTCCACCTAACCCCGTAACAGCATGCAGTTTTAGCTCACTCCTATTTATTTGCAAGCACCAAGTGGATGTGCAGCCCCTAAACAGTCTGAACCATAATGTAACAGGATCCTGTGTGACAAATTAAGGCAGTCAGAATGAGGGCACAACAGGGAGCCTGTCCTCCCTCTTCCTCATTTCCCTCTGACTCAAATGCATCCACATGAACACGACAGCGCACTTCCATCTGCTGAGGGAACTGCTCTCTTCTCCTGCCACCCTCCCTCTGCATACAGATGTGCTTGCATGTGGACTGCACACTCCAGAAGGCAGAYGCTGCTGGATTTTAATCCCTCTGAATTCTCTGATGGATTAAACCTCAAGTCTCTAACTGTCCTTCTTAATGCTGCAGTAAGTAACACACATACTGGTTACACTGATTTACAGCTGAAATAACAGCAAAAGACAGTCAAAATGAAACGTCTGAAAATCAATCTATGCTGCAAGTGGATGGGACACTAAAGCGTTCTGGATTATTTTCTCCCACCACCCTTCACCCTGCCCAGTGCTTGATGAGGCAAAAATCACTGCCTGCAGCAACAAAAGTTGCAGGTACGTGTATTACCCTGCACCTACCTGTAACCCTTCAATGGCCAGTTTGAGGATAGACGGCGTAAGCTTGGAGGCTTGCTTGAAGGAGAAGTTGCTCCAATCTATAATTAGAATGAAGCCATTTATCTGAAGCTCCTGATCTTCGATGAGCACTTCCAAGGACAGTAGGATAGCCCGAAGGATATCTATGAAGGAGTTCCTAAAGCCAAAGCAGAAAAAAAAAAATAATCAATGGTTGCAGTTATCTTCAAACCTCAAGATACTCAGCTTTGCTGTGGATGGGGCATGAGCAAGGGACGGGGATTTATTCTGGTAGAATTCTTTTGAAAAGAGAGTTGTTTCAGAGGTGTCACTAAAGCACTCCTGCTCCGAAACTCACATGCCTCTGCTTGATGTGATAAGTCCTGCTCACTGGTGGATAAAATAAACCCTGAATTAAATCTTTTTGATTCTTCTGGCATTCTTTACAATAGATTTTAGCTAAGCTACTTTGGGAAAATATTTCTCTGTGGTGAAATGAAACGGATTCAGGTTATCAGTTTAAATTCCTGCTCCTTTGGATATACTTTACCAGGGTTTTTGTTTGGGTTTTTTTTCCCTTTCTTTTCTTTCTAATATAAAGAGGAAAATCAGAAAAGAAAATAAATGGGTATGATATTAATATAAACTGTATGGTTACAACTAGGCTCCCTGGCTTCCTGCTTGAGTGGAGGGAATGATCCAAGGCTTTGCACAATAAAGTTTGACTGTTGCCTTATTTCTGCAAACCAAATGCAACATGGAAAATAGCTGCATCCACTCAAAATGGGAACTCTTTATTAATTAGCAGCTACCAATAGGCTGGCCGCAAGGCTTCCCTCAGCTCTGGGAGAATAATTAGAAACCTTGGAGGCCCTGAAGGAGATAGCAAGCGACAGAGAAGAAAATGTTGAAATGTTTTCTTTAATGTGAAAGTCTGTTCTGAGAAGCCTGGGCCACGCTCTACTTCCATCTCATGCATTTTACAAAAGCGAGAGCTGGACACTTTAATGACTTATTCCATATTTACGCCTCAGCAAGCTGAATCAGGCCCTCTCATCAGCTGTCCTTCCCATTAAGATGATTTACAAACAACAGATTCTTTTAGAGAGCAACAAGCAAGGAAAGCTTCAGAAAGTACAGCTGAACCTTCTGTAAAGTGAAATTGTAACATACTGTTATTACAGTCTGCTTTACCTCTGCATAATTCTCAAATTTTGATGAGGCCTGAGGTCTATTACAGAGAAGGCTCACACCATGTTCTCCCATGGAGATTTTCATTTAATCCTTTTCTGCTGTTTTCTTTAATTTAAAACAAGTCATCTAAGCCCACAAGAGTGTTGTTTCAAATTCTGCCCGAGAGAAAAAACCTATGTGCAGTCAAAACAAACTTCTCTATCGTCAAGACCTCTACCTCTGTAAGGCAGCAACACATGATAAATTTCTATTAGAAGTAAATGGTGAAGTGTCTTCTTATTCTTTCTCTTTTCTCTCAGCAGGTTTCGAGTGAAAATGTACATTCCTTCTCTAAAGACACAGTCCCTTGAAAAAGCTGTTCCTGAACTGTGCCTTTCTGCCTAAGTTACAAGCTTCTCTGAAGTGTAATTGCTGAGGCAACTTGCAATACATAGACCTTAAAGATACTTAACTTTGTTGCTGCTGTGTACCAGACCACCCCTCCCTCACTTGCAGTAACAGGACAACCTTGACCTTTTCAAATCGTATGGGGAAGCTGTTAAACAGACAAACTGAAGGATTACTTTCCTTAGCAGCGTAAGGTGAAGGCATACGGGTTGGATTGGCAACTGACATTTATTTTCAGTCTAAATTTATTTCAAAAAACTGTGATATGAATATACTACCCACTGCCTGGCTGAAACGGGTGATGACTTTCACGCAGCAGCATTAAATTACTACACTTTCAGTTATAAAAAAAGTAATTGCACCCCTAGACCATATCTAATTAATATATCCTACATTGCTCTACCCCAGCATCCCTATTCAAGGGGGTCAGCCTTCCACAAGAACTGCCCCATGGAAGGTCTCAGAGGTGTGCAGTGTCTCCAAAAGTGTCCTCACACACATGCCAGCCTTCTCCACTCTCTTGTTGGTGTCAACACAGAATGATATCATCATTCATGGATGGGCTTTCTGGTTAGCCTGGGGAAGATGGACTAATCCAGAGCTTGATTTAACCCCACATTTGCAAATCTTAAAATCAACTGAAAACTTGTTATTACTGAAGGTGTGAAAATAGGGCCACATTGTGATCAGAAAAGGTTTCATCCTTTATTTTTGGGAAGAAGTTTTCTTAACAGAAGATGCAAACTCATATTCATGATCCTGCTACCTCTGATGTTTTTAAAGGCTGTGTAATGATTTCAGTAGGGCTGTAGGGAAATGGTGTATACAAGGCATCTTCTATAATCCACTTAAACTCTAAATCACAATGAAATATTTCATTTGTTTGAGCAAAACCTTCCTCTCAAACTCTATCCTTAGGAATTCCAATCTTTGTTTAGGTGTCTACATAAATTATYAGGTTATCAAGCAATTTCTCACCTGTACTTCCCTGTACTTTCAGAAGAAATTATTTGCCTGGGAGATACGGCACGCAGTTTTCTTAGTCTGTAACTAACCTGGCTGTCCCCTGCCCAGATCCCTCCCCCCCTCTACATATTCATAGTTTTAAGACATGGTGTAGGAAATAAATCAAAGTGAACACAAAGCTGTTTTTCAGATGAGTACAAGGAGAGATGAAAGCAGCGCACAAGTCCTCCAGGTGGGCTGTTTGCAGGCACGCTATTTGGTGAATGCAGGGTCTGGATAGAAATCAGACAGAGTGCCACTTGAGGCTGAAGCCCTCTGCTCCCTAATCATGAGGCTTTGAGACAAATTATTCAGCTGTGTGACTGATTTGCATCCAAATCATTTTCTATGCATGAACACAGAATCACTTTCTATTAGTCCATCTCTTTTGTTCCTTTGCTTAATGTTCCCTTCCCTCCTCCAACCCCCCTCCCCACCAGTTTAACCCTCTCACAAAAAAAAAAGTGAAATAAATTACTATTACACAAAGGGAAATGTGTAAGGTGCTGTAAGGATTCAGCATGGAGCCTACTGAAGTGAGCCACTAATGAGTTACAAAAGATTTGCACAAGCCCCAGAAAGACAAAAAGGAGGAGGGAGGGAGAGTGCCTATCTGCCTTGTCTGAATGGAAAGGTACCACAAAAGAGGCTCTTCAAATATCCTTTGGAAAATGGGAAGTTAGCCCAACAGAAGCTAGTGGTAAGGAACAATAATGTAAAACAAAAATGAAGATGGTTTAGCTGAGGGATTTGGTGGAGAGATTAGCCAAAGGCATAACATGAAAATAAATAAGAAGAAATTACTTAATTATAAGAGGCGTAAGCAGGCAGTGAGAGAATCAGAAGGCTCAGTGGAGTACCAGGGTGCAATGGGAACAATTAAAGGGGATAAAGACATTGCAGGGAAATTAAATGATCTATTTGCATGTCTCTGCCACCAGTCATTTTGAAGAGATACATGGATAATAAAGCTGAGGGACTGTTGGAAAATAAGGGGTCAAATAAGACATGCTGCAAGAAAGTGATACATTTTGGAGAAGATAGCATCAGTAAAGGCTTTTGACATTACTGTCTCCGAGCAGTTAAGCACAGGCTCTGTTTTAGGCATGCTAGTGAAATTAATTGGATTATTCAGATGGTTAAAAGTATGAACGTACAGAAGTACTGGCAGCTGAAGCCATTAAGATTGTCTGGTAGTAAGCAGGAACAAACTGTCACTAAAAATCCTGACTGTCCCACAAGACAGCAGGCTAACAAAATTTGGACCAGTGTCGTTGTCTTGGCAGTTGCAGACAACTCAGCTTAACATCCTTAAGTTAGTATGTGGTAAGAGCCTCTCTCCTGTAATACTTAAAGGTGGCTTAGTTAAATGCAAATGCAGATGAAAGGGATTTCTTTACTTGTTAAAAAACGGTCTCCGGATACCAAATCAATGAATTTATCACCTTTTAAATGTAACAAAGAAGTGAACTTGCAACACCATCATATTTAACATAAGCTAACAAAAGACTGAGTAATATAAAACTGGTTTCACTGAGTCTGTTTGAACACCTAAGAAGAGAAGACAGTGTAGTACACCTCACAAAAAAGCTATGGCCAAGGCTGAATAACATTTAGCAAGCTGCAAACATGGCATAGACACAAATCAGGTAAGAGACCACATCTCGCTTTGTTCCCTCCCCACACAGTAAATCACCAACGGAGAGCAGAAATGCACGCTTAGCTTCTAGTGGGGAGAGAGCTGGCACTGCCCTGCAAGGAGGATTCCCACTAGGAGTAATGTGCAGAAGAAGAAGCAGAAAGAAGGAGGACCAGAAAAACATGCGCARGTGCCCCAAATTATTTGAGCTAATCGAAGCTGAAGAAGCTGTAAGGAAAGGCTTAGAAAGGGAGATATGAACAACAAGCAGATCAATGCGGGTGGAGGAGGGAGAACCCAGGAAGGAGCATTTTGAATTGCTCCCAAACGCAGCCAAGGTACAGTGTTCATGGAAAAGCCCTTGGAATCCAGTCAGCCTTGGGTTTTGAACAGGTGTTCATAAATCATACAAAGTCATTTATTTCAGCAGATTAGTTTCTCCTTTCTGCTCATGAAGTATTGATAAGAAAGCCCCAACTTCCAATAATGTGTTCTTAGAAAACATCTGGGTTTTTTTAATGCATGTATTTATTGTAGAAATTTAAAACTCACCTCTGCTGAAAAAAGCACTGGAAATTACTGACATACAGTCCTTGGGGATTTATGTCTTGATTCAAACTCATGATCACGAGTAGCTACCCTGCCTCTCTGGCATCAGAGGGAAATGGCAGTCAGTCCAACCACTGCAAGACCTGATCTTCACATTTTATGAACTTTTGGTGAGGAAAGGCCCCTCGTATGAACCCCGCACAACGCCAGGCAGCCCTTGGCTGAAGAATAACCAGGAAGAATAACTACAAAATGAAGAATCGTGAATAAACATGGTGACTCGCTTGACTAATCCTGCACCAGAAAAGATGAACAGTCGAACAGAGGAGCTCACAGCTGACTCATGCGCTGAAAAGGGCTTGTTTGTCTCATCTGTCTGAGGTCTGAATAGCGCACATGTGCGCAGAAATTAGCAAGGCTTGTCTACGATTCACAGAGAAAATGGGTTGCATTCACAGCAAATGTTCACAACAAATATTTTGACCAGCTGTGGGTAACTTTCTTCGTAGAACTATTCAAAGCCATTTAAACTCGTTAGCTGCAAAAATATGAATAATTCACCAGCATGCAAACTGGAGAAATTCTTACACAACAATCTGAGATTTTTTCTTGTTTTGTGGCATACCAACCCTTTCTTTGCCATGCCAGAGTTAAGTTAGAGATTTTTTTTTATTTCTCTGTAGAACCAGAATATGTAGATAAAACTCCTACTGAGTAAAGCACAGGTTGCATTAAGTTAATGTCATAGCTCCAAATTATTCTTCTGTCACATCCATGTAGCTATCTTAGGCTGTTCCGCTATGTCAGCTTCAGACAGGCATCATTCCTGTTTTGTAAGGAAAAGATAGCAAGTTTTTCCCCACAGAATCTGTGTGAGTCTATAAATAAAATTCCAAAGCAACTTTACATCCACAATAACAGACCGGATAGATAAGCGTACTGATTTTTTTCTTTGGAAATGGTTAGTCCAACAGTGCACTGGATACAAAGACTAGAGTAGACTAAGCTGAGACCTGAACTGTATTTAACAACACCAGAAATCCACTGCTTAGCTTATAACTGAACGGAGGCCAGTCACCCACAGATATCTGGCTGGCTTTGAATTCCGGCTTGGARTGAGCTGGAAGCCTCTGCCATTGCCAGTGAAGGGGAAATGTACCAGCCTGCAGAAACAAACTACGGTGGTTTATTCTTTTATCATGCAAAAATTGCCTCTCAGTGGCTTTCTAAAAGATATAAAAATATTCCCCATGTTATGTTTCTGCTTGAGGTTCTTCTATATACAAGTATTATGAGTTTCTTTGCTGTCACTTTCCACTTCAGTTGAACTCCATGGCAACCAATAGCCCCTGAATTACACACTCCGCATTCAAGTCAGTGTTACAAATCTCCTCCTACATACATTCATTCATATTGTGGGCACCCTTACCAAATGAATACTTTGCCCCTGATGTGGGTGTGCAAGGACCCTTTCTTATGTGTAATTTGGCTGAAAAACAGGGACCTTTGCAGCCCCTGTGCTTGGGGAGGGAGAGTGGAGGTGGTGGGGCTCTTTGGACCCCAGGTGGGACCAGCTTCCACCAGAGACCTATGCAGGGCAGTGGGGAGGTGACATCTGCTCTTCCCTTTGCCTCAGCCCAGGGACTTGTTACACCATCTAGCAGGGAATCAGTCCAAGATAAAGCATAAAATTGTTACACTCCTGAGAGCTCAAAAAATCTCTCCCTGAGTTCTCCAGAAACTTGATCCCAAATGGAGCAGGCAACCGATTGCAACCTAGCACAGCACAAGCTTAGCAATCGTGCATCAGGAGCCCACTTGGGTGCAGTAGGGCAGCCCAGCCGTCAGGCTGATGGCTTGGCTGGGCTCCAGGCAGAGTGCTCAGCACCGTGCGGGGTGAAGCCTCTCAGAAGCAGTGTGCAGCTCTGCTTTGCAGCCTGCTGCTGAAAGGAAAGGCCAGAGTTGAATCTCAGGTGCAATATGACCATTGCTCTGGCTGTGGATTTGTTTTATTCCTTCAGGAGGCAGTGTTTCTAAGCTACACACTGGTGATTGTCTTGCCTTTTTAGTACCCAGAGCAATGTCATGCTTGCACTGTGCAAATTTCTCTGTTGAGAAGGAATAAGTAACAATCACAGGCAGCGTGTTATGATACTGTGGAAATTTATATTAAAAGTCCTACGCTACAACTCCTAAATGCAATCAATAAATCAATACTACAGAGCCACTGCAGTAATTTGCCTGGATAGTCCCAAATGCAATGTCCACTGCAAGGAGCATGGGGAAGATGGGCAAAGAGTACATTCCAGCATGAGCACAGTCAGGGAGTCCGTGGTGGTTTCAGGTTAGTGGTCTCCACTGTTAGAAATTTAGGAGATGACATGTGGGAACAGACTGATGGTCACAGCTCAGGATACTGTTTGAGAGGTAGTTTTTAATCTCCTATCGTGATCTTACCAATGTTGTGATACTGTTCGCTCAAAGCACAGCTGTAGTAATAATGAACGAAATGAATGCTGGTACATGAATGACTTATGGTTAGCAGCGTTAGGATGGATGACCTCTGTTGTTTTGTTTTATTCTGTGTGATTGCATAGCCTTTTCTTATTCCTTCTTGGCACTGCAATCCATTCTTGCACTAAGCTATTTGCTCAATTTCTTACATCATTGCATTCCACAAGTTAATTTTTCATTACAGAAATGGGAAGGATTTTCTTTTGAACATTATGAAGCTACTGTTTAATGACAGAAAGCAATTATACAGCTCCTTTGTTCTGTTATTAGAAGAAGGTACAAATGGCATCACTGATTCAGTCTCCCTGCTACCATGTTTTCTCTGTATGAATCTACTATATCTCCTCCAGCTATATCTCTACTGCATCTTCAACATCTTTCCATTTGAAATAGCCCTGGAATTTTTGCTCCCTTCTGATGTAATTACCTCACTTGTTCATAACACTAATGAATTCCTTTCATTGTTCTTTTTTTTGGACAGCTATATTTTTTACATCCCCTTCTTTTTGACATAATACAATGTAAAGTGAATTCAGTATTGAAGGTGAGTTTGGAATATCAGCATACCTAAAAGATTATGTTATCTTTTCCTATTTGTTCTCGGTCTCATTCTTAATGCAGCCTAACATCTAATTAACTTTTCTGACCACCACTGCACAATAAGTACACTTCTTAATCGTGCTGTCCATAATCGTAGAATAGAATAGAATAGAATAGAACAGAACAGAATAGAATAGTTTGGGTTGGAAGGGACCTTTAAAGGTCATCTAGTCCAACCCCCCTGCAATAAGCAGGGACATCTTCAACTAGATCAGGCTGCTCAGAGCCCCGTCCAACCTCACCTTGAAYGTTTCCAGGGATGGAGCATCTACCACCTCTCTGGGCAACCTGTTCCAGCGTTTCACCACTCTCAGCGTAAAAAATGTCTTCCTTATATCTAGTCTAAATCTACCCTCTTTTAGTTTAAAACCATTACCCCTTGTCCTGTTGCAACAGGCCCTGCTAAAAAGTTTGCTGCCATCTTTCTTRTAAGCCCCCTTTAAGTACTGAAAGGCTGCAATAAGGTCTCCCCAGAGCCTTCTCTTCTCCAGGCTGAACAACCCCAACTCTCTCAGCCTTTCTTCATAGGAGAGGTGTTCCAACCCCTGATCATTTTCGTGGCCCTCCGCTGGACCCACTCCAACAGGTCCATGTCTTTCCTGTGCTGAGGGCTCCAGAGCTGGACGCAGTACTCCAGGTGGGGTCTCACCAGAGCGGAGTAGAGGGGCAGAATCACCTCCCTCGACCTGCTGGCCATGCTTCTTTTGATGCAGCCCAGGATACGGTTGGCCTTCTGGGCTGCAAGCACACATTGCTGGCTCATGTCCAGCTTTTCATCCACCAGTATCCCCAAGTCCTTCTCAGCAGGGCTGCTCTCAATCCCTTCATCTCCCAGCCTGTATTGATCCCAGGGCTTGCCCCGACCCAGGTGCAGGACCTTGCACTTGGCCGTGTTGAACCTCATGAGGTTCACACGGGCCCACTTCTCAAGTGATAATGACTTGATGTTTTCCTTAAATGGTTAACAGTAATTGAAAACCCAGAAGAAACTGCACAGAGTGAAGAGAGGATAAAGGATCTGCATACAAGATGTGGYCACATATTAAAATCCAACATGTTCTTGCACTGCACTTAGACTTCTTTGCATAATAAATGCTGCTTTTCTAGGTCATTCTAGAGTTTTCCACAATTTTTGCTAATGTTCACTAACCTACACAACTTTCCATTTACTTTTTGTCACATCACATCACCACTTACGTCACCTAATTCTGCCAAAAGTATGAGCATTATGATAACATAATTTTGCCACTTACAAATCCTACTCTCTGCCTGAAGTATCAGGGCCACTTTTATGTGCAAGGCAAGAATTCACCTGTATATTTATTAAATTTTCTGAAAAGACTTTAATACAAACTTCACAGGAAGATTTTTGATTAGCTAACTAAATGGTATATTTACATATTTTACCTTAGACAATTCTAAAAAAATTATCTAATTGCCCCTTTGGTTGCAATCAGTCATTCTTACAGCAGACCTCAATGATGACTAGATCAAATAGTAAAGTCAAAATCAAACAACTGCTCACCAATGCATATATTATGAGAGTGCTGAGTTCAGAACTGTGGAAGTCGTATTATCGCTTGTGGATATTCAAACAGCATCTGGTTACTCACACAGCACTCATCAATCCAGAAAGCTTTGAAAAATGTAGCAGAATGCCTGGAAGTTCATTCAGAAACTCACTTTTCTCTATCTCTGTTGGAAAGTTTAACTGTTCAGCTAAGAAGCAGACTCCTCCTGTGTGCTTGAAATTACAGTAATGAACATTCAGCTGGTACTCGTAAGCTGACAGTGAACCCAAAAGGTATGCACGAAGTCACCTCTTTCCTTCTAGTACCTAGTCTGAAATCTCTATGAAGCTCTAAGGTCAGAGGAGAAACCTGGTCCACCTGAATCTCAGATTTTTAGAGCCACAGATAGTGTACAATCGGTGTGCTTGACAGATGAGAGTCAAAACTTGCCTGTGAAAGCAGCCCATATTTTGAAAAAAATTCTGCTGAAGGGTCCCTTTTTCTTGTGTATGGAATTATGGAAGGTACATTTGATTCTACAGGCTGAAAAAAGACAGAAAAAATCATAGGAAAACTGGAAAACTGTGTGAGGCCAGACAGTCAGGAGCAGATTGCATCAGGCCCAAGAAATGACGACCTATCCGGTAGGAAGGGCAGAGCTGAGCTGATCATGGTGAAAAGCCACAGTAAACTGAGACCGAGTTGTGGGTAACGCCCTGTACATGAAATTCCAGACACTGTGCGTGAAGGTGACAGTCGTGCAGTACTATGTCCCTAACAAAAGCATAACATGAAGAAGAAAAAGAAAAATACAACATCCCAGTGGTCCTTATTAAGTCAGTGCGACATCCTCCTTGGCCTGTGTGAAATGAATGCACACACAGAGACAGACTGTTGCAGACCCCGCAGTAGTGGCATGTCTAGAAATGGTTCACATGAAGATGGTGGAAAATGGCCTGTGTATCTTCACTGGCAAGATCATCCTGTGGTAGTAATGTATATCTCCACATAAAGATTTATAAAGTAGTTTTGGTATCACCAGATGGTATAACGGAGAAACAGAGAGACAATGTTTTATTCCTCCTTTCAGGAGGAATGAAAGAGAAAAGCAGAGCAGGTATGGGCAGTGAGCAGCAATGCCACCAAGGGAAACAAAGAAATAATTTGCAAAGAAAGCAATCAGAAACATCACRGTCTTACAACCTCTCTCCAGTAAAAATGGCATTTTAACTATCATAATATAGAGGATRATATAAAAATGACGATGTTATTAAAAAGCTTGGAGAAGATCAGTGGTCCCTATGCCTGCCTGGTGGAGACCATATTAGGATTTTTCTAGAACAGCAAGAACAGACTGATGAAGCCATGTGGGATGTCATCACCAAAGGCAAATAATCAAAGCTGAATCTCTTCAGACATATTGGGTAAGAGGTTATCAAGACATGAGAAGAGGAAGTGGCAAAAAATAGAAATGCAAGTATATCTTAGTAAACACCTAAAATGGCTATAAATCAGGCAAATAAGCATATACCTGTGCTTATGCCTGTACTTAAATCTGGGCAGTGAAAGTGGCAGATGTTAAAAAGATGTACAAAAATGATGTCAATCACAAAAAGGGTTATAAATTATTTTAGTTGGAGCCCTTCAGGGCCAATAAAAGACAGACATGAAAATACTCTAATCATTTCTTATAAGCAAATGAAAAGATGTGTCAAGCATTATATATCAAAGAGTTTTCCCACTGGAACAATAGGCAACTTTGGTATAGCTGACAAGATGGAGGAACTTGATATTATGATGTAGAAATGATCATTGGGGAACTCAAAACATGCTATAAAGATTCATAAGACAGCAGTCTAGGAAAAATTAACTGCAGATCTCTTCAGAAACAATGACGAAGAAAATTTGCTATAATGTTTCAACTGAGCAGGGGAGAAGGACCAGCAAAAAATGAACCTGTGTAGATTTATGAAACAGAGAAGACTCTTAAAAGTGTATGGGATAATGATGCTGCCAGCCACAAAGAAACTGCTTTGCACAGTTGTGCTGAAAAGGATATGCAGTGCCATGAAGCTCAAGAAAAATGAGCAGTTTTCACCCTTGCCACTTTTGAGTGGATCATATTTCACGCAACATCACTGAAGAAAGTGAAGAAATTAATAGCAACAACCATTTTCCCTAAGAGAACAGATTTTTTTTTTTCCAGAAATCCACCGAAAGTGTAAATGAGAGATATCTGTAGAAGACTCCAGACTTTACATCATCCTTAGTGAGAAAAAGCGTGACGCGATCCAACCAACAATGAGGAGTCTGGTCAAATGTTACCCGTGGAATTAGAAAAGGTATGTCTTCTTACTCAYGTTTCCCAGGTTTGTCTCAGACTTCATCGGCTATCGGACCTCCCATGTGGAAAGCAGCTGACAAGAAGTTGCTTTGGGAGATCTGGATTCCATGGACACATGACTCCCCGATATGTCAATAAACAAAAGACTGATAATCGAATGAATTCTATAACTGCCAAGTAGAAAACAAAAGTTACAGAAGACGCCATCAGTCTGAATCATACCACATTGTAGGAGAAACCTTAGGAACTAGCGTTGAATTTAATTCTGTAGGCAGTATGAATGACAACTGCTTCTGTAATGACTTCGGTGAGTGAGGCAATTGCTCCTTTTGAAGGGGAATTACTGAATACAGAAATCAAGTATAATCAGCTCTATACTATGTATCATTGCTAGCCTTTTACTAAGTGCATTTTTGTATGTATGACAGTAATGGAGCAAAAGAGGTCTGCCTAAAGGAAGACAAATATCTTTTTCTGCAGATTTTACTACCACTTATGCAGAATAAGTCAGGTAAGAGGAACAAAAAATGTTCAGATCCAGAGACAGCTACAACCACCTGATGCTTTGCAAGTGAAGAAGTGAGCTTTCCTGGGACATACGGGGTTTCTTTGACAAAACAGTCCTTTGGAAGGGTCTTTTTTTCTTTTTTTTTTTGGCCTTGAAGTTGCAAAATGTGGTTTTCTGAAAGAATTGCAAGATAAAGGGAAAAGAAGTGAGCCTAGAAGGACTCCCTGCAGCACAAAAAGCCAAGTGGAAATTTTTCCAAAGCAGCAACCTGAACAAATTAATGGGACTGGCCCAGCTCATTTAGAAATAAAATAGTGGTTAGACTGGCTTTCTCGAAACAGATGAAGTAATTATGGAACAAAAATATTGAAATGCAGGTTGCAAATTGAAAATTAGAAACTACCAGGGTTACAGTTGTTCTCAAAATGCCCCCTGTGCAGGATCAGTGGACAAAATAGGCTATAATCTATTTTTAAGTATGATTTCATATACTATAATCACAAAGGGAAAAATTAAATGTATTTTAAAACTCTAAGATCAGTACTTGATAATTTTGGAGTACTTCATTTTCTGTGAATGCAGTGGCTTGATACATAATTTCTGTATTTTAAAAAAAGGAAAAGAATGGGAATCTACCTCAAGCATTTAATCAATGCTTTACTTGTATTTCATTATCAGGAGTTGAAACCTTAAATTTCTGCAATAAACTCTGCCTTTTAACCAAGATTACTAATTCCATGTTCTAGCAGCATGAAGGCTTTTTCCTGGATGGGACGGGATGGATCTTTGTGTCACATATTGACAGCAGTAGTGTGTAGTAACTGTTCAAGTTGAGATCCCAAAAAAGGCAGAAATAGGATTGTGGAGCCTTATATTGAATATATAGTAATGGTGAAAGTAAGCCCACCCTGCTATCTATTAGTTAGATAGATCTATGATGTTGGGTTGACGGTTGGACTCGATGATCTTAGAGGTCTTTTCCAACCTTAATGATTCTATGATTCTATGATTCTATTCCCCTGAAGYCAGTACAATTTTTTGGTACATGCCAATTCCGAGTAGAGTACAGATTAGTGTTGCAGGTGCAGTGTGGTCCTTGCCTTGGAATAGTAGTGTTATGTTATTATTTTGGCAGACTATCAAATTTGCTCAGGAATTGCCAGTGAAAAACAATTTAAGTGGTTTATAAACTACTAAAATTCAGTTGAGTTGAAAACAGAATTTTGTGTGAATTGCAATGTTAGGAATTCTGAAAGAAAAGTTTCATTAATTTCTTATTACACAAGTTATCAGCAACCTTCTAAATCACTCTAACATCTGTACAATAGAGTATACTTCTATGTATGCTTATATGTGTGGATGTTTAGTCTCTGCCTTCTGGCAACGACTGTTTCAGGGTTTGCTGTTTCTGGGGGAAAGGGCTGCATTTCAGGTTTCCTAAACAACTGAAAACTGTTCATTGATGATGTAATGTTTTATACTCTTCTATTTCTGTTTGTATTGCTTTTTATTGTGAAACTAATATAATTAATTCAATTTTTTTTTCACACTTCTAATAAGAATTCTCACATAGTCAATACAGACAATTACTGAAGAAATGTGGTTAATTGAAGTCACTACTCTACACTACTCATTCAATTATAAATAATTGCTAATGGAGAAACATATGTACCAATTAAGTACAGAAAATAGTAGACAGCCAAAATTTTTGTGCTTTTGAACTCAATGCACAATGATGTCCTGCCAGACCTCACATTGATATTTGTAGGAGGCAACTCTGGAACCAGTTAGCTGGAACAACCAGGATCTTTACTCCAAACACAAGCGGTAGTGATCACTTCAATGAAGATACAGGGAGGCCCTGTTTTGTCAAAAGTCAGCAAAAAAGAGGCAGAAAAAGGATCAGCAGACATTGCCACAGCAAGTCTAGTTACATGGCCTTGAGAAAAATGCCAGAAGGAAAACTTCAGTATTAGAGGTAAACGTGGAAGTCTTGAACAAATAAATCATCCCTCGTTCTTTACTTCCTCTTGTTTTCTGGAAAACAGTTGCATGCAGTCATTGGTACAAGCTTGTTTACAAAGAAACAACTGATTTTTTCATCTATTCCTTCCAGTGAAAAAACCTTTATGAAAACAGAAAGTCACAATTAATAATTAATTTTCCTTGAGATCTAACTGGTTTGATGTTAAGAAAGTAAGGGATTGGGTGTTACCATGAACATGTTATGGTTTATTGGAATAGCTGCACCTTGAAGTCTTTTTTAAAAGTAGCAAAGCCTACTTTTCACGACATGGCATTGGAGATGCTTGCACCATAACAGGGAAGATACGGCTTTTGGAAGATTTAATATATAAAAGCTGTAATTTGGTATCATGGGATGGCTTGTTAAAAGTGCAGGGTTTGTTAATACTACATTGGGTGTCCTTTTTTGTCTGTTATTGCCTCACAGTTTACACTGTATTGAAAGGGGAAAATTAGGCAGGGAGAGTTCATTCCTATAGATATAAGCACAGTCTTGCGACACATTTGTTACAACAGCAGAATTCATTTGCTTAAAAGCAACTGTAGTACATACTTCTCTCTATTCTAGCCAATGCTTTGACTTCACAAAAATGTTACTAAAAAGGCCTTATGGCAAGATCAGAGAAAAAATACAAGTGATCAAGTCTTTGCAAAATGAATCCCAGTATGCTGCARTTAGTTTCACTCCACAAAAACACACAAAAAGCAGAGTGCTTCCATCCTCTCCATGTTGKTTTTTTCCCTGGTCTGCCAGAACTCTTCATGTTTCCATTCCCTTGCATTCAGTTGACTTAGCTTTGGTTAATATTTTGCAAATTTAGTATTAATCAACAGTGCTTAACAGTCAAGTAAATGTACTGGTTTCATTTCTGCACGAGAAGTATATTAAGCCATAAGGTACTTAAGCAAATGTCTAATGTAAAGCATATGAATAGTCTCATTGTTGCATTTTGTCTCCATAGTTGAAATTGTTGGGGTTGCTCACAAGCATGTGAGTATATGCATTGCTGAATCAGATGTTATGAAAAAAACTTTTCTTTGCCTTCTTGCTCTTTGGAAATGCATGAACCCTATATGCTTTTGAAAGAATTAGATAAAGAGGTTCCCTGACTTCAGCTGTACAATCTTCTAACTCATAGTTCCATGAAAGTTGGAAAAAAGACTTTTAGTTCACCTATTCTGACCTGTCACATGCACTAGTTTTATTAAGGGCCCCACAACATGACTGTGGGCATGAATTAGGCCATTTTTCATTCCAGAAGTAGGAAAGTGCATGACAGAGTACAGTGCTGGCACAGTGGGACCTTGTGCAAGCAGGACGTTGATGAACACCTTCCTCCCCTCCGCCTGGCCGCAGCACTTCACCCCTACACTCTGCCGCTCCCCTGGTCCCGGCCAGAGCCTCTCCTCAGAGGACACAGCTAATCGAGGTGCTGAGTTATATATCACACCTGCTTCATTATGCTGGACACTTCTTCCAGCATAACTATTTCCATTTTTTTCCTTTGTTTCATTTTCTATTATCCTGCCATGCTCACACTGGAGCAATTCACCACCTGCAGAAATGAGTCTTGTCCACGGCTTGTGTGCCCTCCTTACCACCAGCCCAGTAAACGGTTGTTTTCTCAACTTACCATTAGTATAGTAACACTTCTTATCTTTCTGGATACTTCAGGATAACAAAATAACCATTTTGTTATTGAAGATGTATTTGTAGACATTTATAGTGCCAGGCTTAGGTGGCAGCCAAGAGATTTATTTTCCACCATGCCTTTGGGAGATGTAGAGTATCTTCAGGGGAGAAAAAAGTAGGCAAAGGGATTTGCCCTGCCCACCCTCATGTGAGAGCTGGACCAGGCCTGAAGTCTCTCTGTGGGTCAGGTGGGGGGCAGTTCAGGTTTCCTTCTGTATCTTTTAGGAAGCAAGATTAAAGAAGACCTTGTCTTCAAGGCAGTGGTGTGACAAGTAGGAAACATTGAGTTATTTCTTCCTTGTGTCACTGATTCACTGCCTGACTGTGTTCAATCCCTGCAAGACCCTCCATTAGGCCCGGGGTGCACTGCTGCCCCGGGATGCAGCCAGCTGCAAGTTCGCGCAGGCAGGGCATGCAGGGAAGGCGAGCGGGCGGGGCGCAGCCCCCCTCCTGGCTCTAGAGGCCAACTCAACCAACTCAACTAGTGGTCATCGCCCTCCCAGAAGAACACCTAGCTATGGTTTCCACCCGGCCGAAAGCCGTTGTCAGAAGGAATGTGGCAACCCAGACGGAGCCCTCACACAAGCATACAGCTGTCCAGGTCTCCGGCTGCAGGGAGTGCCTGAGCCTGTCCCTTGTACCAGAGGGCGGCAGAGACAACACCTGTGTGTGGTGTGACCAGGTGGATGATCTGCTCAGCCTGCTGGCAGAGCTGAGAGAGAAAGTGGAAAGGTTAAGGAGTATCAGGGAGTGTGAGAGGGAGATAGATTGGTGGAGCCACACCCTACCATCCCTGAGGCGAAGGCAGCAGATGGAGGCTCCGCAAGAAGCAGAGGATCCCCTGTCCTCTTGCC
>JAYKAV010003101.1:10003-64337 GCA_035582835.1 Phoebastria nigripes
AGGAAAAATTTCTTTACTGAAAGAGTGGTTAAACATTGGAACAGGCTGCCCAGGGAAGTGGTGGAGTCACCATCCCTGGAAGTATTTAAAAAATGTGTAGATGTGGCAGTTAGGGACATGGTTTAGCGGGCGTGGAGGTGTTGGGTTGATGGTTGGACTTGATGATCTTAGAGGTCTTTTCCAACCTTAATGATTCTATGATTCTATGATTCTATGATTGGAACAGGGGAAGACAAAAGAACAGAGGTATGTGTTTATGATAGCACATATCAGAGACAGGAATTGAAGTGGACATTTTTGAATTTCATTATGATTCTGTCATCAGCAAATATAGAAAACACATTGGCAGACTGACAACTGGCTGCTGTCATGAGCTGCTGTATCAGCTCCAAAGCTACACTACAGTGTGATAGATCCAGCGACGTTGATAACCAAGGCAGGTGACCATATATTAAAAAATGTATGCACATCACCACAACATGGCTGACCATACATTTAATGCTGTTTGGCTACTTTAGTAACGAGCATGAAAGGAAAGACCCCACAAAATTTAAAATTTTGAATAAGATGCAGTAAATAGGGCAAACATTGATGAAGTAACATAATGAATAATTGTTCATTACAGGAACATTCTGTGCACTTACTAGGCAGAGGCTCCAATGGAAAAAATAGCAGGAAATGAAATTCTGTGTGATAACATACATGTTGTAGAGTTATATTAAGCTTCTTAAAACTACCTTTAATTCTGGCACTTGCTAATTTTTAATAGTTTTCCACCTTAATGAAGTAATTTTAATGTAGCTCTCTGAGGAAAATATTTTTAAGTCTTTTCTGCATGTTCTTGATTCTTCAGTTCCCCATCTCCAGCTGTTACTAGGACACATCAGTAAGACAGTCATATTTTTCAGAGGCTCAGAGCACTCTCATCCCCAAGCAAAGTTGAGATGTAGTTGCTTTGGTCCCCTGAAAACGTATGCTATTAGTGCCTGAGTTCTATTAGTGCTTTATCCTGTGCAAAATGCTAAAAAACCTCAACCCCTGCTGAGGTTAGTGGGAGTTATGAGCACTCAGCATCTGCTGGATGCAAGAAGGTTTTGATTAGAGCAGGCCGAAAAAGAAAATGTTGAGTGTGACAAATTTTGATTGACAACAGTTTTCCTGAGAGGAAAAAAAATCCTCCTTTTTTGCTATTTATGAAAGTATTTAAATAATCATGCCATATACCAGCTCTGTTTCTGACATACAGAAGTGTCTGGAAGAAACTGGAAGAATCAGATATTCTAGGCAGTTCTCAGTTTGTTGATACCAAGCAGCTGTAACCTGTTGGCAGACCCAACTGTGGAGGTGTGCTCCCCAACAGGCACACACCACATAAGCAGTAACCACCAGTGGGGGTGGTGACGGCCACATCCAGCTTGTGGTGGACTTTGGAGATGGATGGCAACACCGTAGACAAGGGCTGTCTGGCGTAGTGACCCAGACGTCTTGCTGGTATGCAAATATGACTGTAAGTCAATCATCTTACTCCATAAATAGTGGACAGCACAGGGCCCGTTGAGGTCTCCTGCACAGTAGCGGGCTGCATGCTAGGATCTCCCCTTGAGCAGGGACGCATCTTAAGGTTACTCCTCGAGGTTGAGAGATTCCTTGCTGCAATAGATTCTCGGTAAGTGACTAATAGCATGCTAAACTTTGAAATCTTAACTAAGTGATATAAAGGATTGATTATGCATATATAATCCTTTAGACATAAACCGTTGACCATATCTGGGACTAGGATTAGATCCAGACCCCTCTCTGAGAAGAAGTTTAGAAAGCAAGGGAGTCCTTTCGGAACCTTGTGACTAAATGGGAGCATCTCCCTGACAGTTTTGTCTGACCCTGTCCTCTATGCAGTAAATAATCAAGTGTACCTTGCCATCAGATCTTGTTAAACCACTGTCACATTTACCATTGAACTTTGTTAACTCACTGTTATATATCAATAAAGTATATTGTTGCTTCTCCCTTATGAGTGAACTGCACTCTCACTCCATCCGYGACACCAGCATAGACTTTGCCCCCACTGAGAGGATGCAGCACTGTGCTGCTGCATCCCCTTTTCAGCTGGATCCTGCATACTGACGTCCCCTTGTCATATTCAGAAAAAGGAACTGAAAAAGTAATTATGAATAGTATATGAAATAGTATTAGTCATAACTGCCTACCAGGACTTTAAAATATCTGCAGAGTGCAAAGTATAATCCTGAAAAACAGGCAGCTCTGAAAAACAGAGAATAAAATGCTAGAATTTTGTTTTGTGGCCTTAATCACTTGACCCCAGTTTATAGCTAGGCTGCAGAGATTCTCAGATTAGAGGGCAGTGAAGGGCACCAATGCATAGATAAGCAGAGAAAGAGAGAAAGAGAGAGGGTCTTACCAGTTTAAAAGGTTGCACTGTTTTTCACAAACTTTTATACATTCATACCTCCGGTACACTTATATGGAGGATTAATTCATTTGTCCTCATTGCCACTAGGTCATGCAGATGACTGTCATTTAAATATTCTCTTTTATTTCCCAAATATAAGATATCACAACTATAAGCAACAATGTTTGGGACAATTACTGTCGAACCTAGAATTTTTTTTTTTTTTTTTTAACAGTAGCCATATGCACAAAAATTGCAGAACGGTGCATGCACATCCATTACAGTCATGCCAGAGTGAAAATTAAAGCATATATTGCCCTCTAGAGGCTCCAGTGACTAAAAGAAAAACCTTAATCCCTAATTCTTCCTTTGATGACAGAAACCTATAGAACAAATTAAGTAGAATGTAATATACGAACTAGTGCATTCATCAATTCATGCAAGAAGAGACTGAAACAAGTAAAATATTAATGTTTTTGTTGTCTTCAATGAGAATGATGAAATGCAAATAAGTCATTTTTGTGGATGGGTGTCGTGGTTTAACCCCAGCCAGCAACTAAGCACCACACAGCCGCTCGCTCACTCCCCCCACGGTGGGATGGGGGATAGAATCGGAAGGGTGAAAGTGACAAAACTCGTGGGTTGAGATAAAGACAGTTTAATAGGGAAAGCAAAAGCCGTGCACGCAAGCAGAGCAAAACAAGGAATTCATTCACTGCTTCCCATCGGCAGGCAGGTGTTCAGCCATCGCCAGGAAAGCAGGGCTCCATCACGCGTAACGGTTACTTGGGAAGACAAACGCCATCACTCCGAACGTCCCCCCTTCCTTCTTCTTCCCCCGGCTTTATATACTGAGCATGACGTCACATGGTATGGAATACCCCATTGGCCAGTTGGGTCAGCTGTCCTGGCTGTGCTCCCTCCCAGCTTCTTGTGCACCTGGCAGAGCATGGGAAGCTGAAGTCCTTGACTAGTAGACTACTTAGCAACAACTGAAAACATCAGCGTGTTATCAACATTATTCTCATACTAAATCCAAAACATAGCACTATACCAACTACTAGGAAAAAAAATTAACTCTATCCCAGCTGAAACCAGGACAATGGGCTAGTAATTTTTGTTCATATTTGCAAGGCGGGTATATGATGGGTTTCTCCTCTCTACTTGGAGCAAGAAAGTGATTACTTTTGTCCATCATCGACTTAGGTTATTGCATAGAGACATGTCAGTACTTTCTTCTTTTAACATTTACATACAATTTTTTAGAACAGCAGAAATATTGTGCTTAGCACTTGTAAAAAGTTCCATCAAAAGCTGCATAAAAATAAGATCAAGAAGCCTCTGCTGGTATGAGTGGGAAGAAAAAAAAAATCAGACACCTTATATCCTAACACCATGCATAAAAAAGTAATATATAAATAAATTGGCAGGCAGGAAGCAACACATTCACATTGTTTCACAGCTTGTCAACAGCAGACTTTTTTGACGGTATCAGCACATTTTTATTTCTAAAACTAACGAAGATGGAAAAAGTCATTCAATATTTCTATCCAAAATGCTGCCTGTATTACATTTCAGACTTTGTTCCCTCCACATCACACACCCAAACAAAATTTTTTGTTTAAGAACCTGAAACAGTACAGTGTCAAGTGTGGTCTGTGTCCACAGTACTTACAAGGTCTCCATCACAACAGAATTTGATCAATTCAGAACCTTTAAAACATGGCCTCCAAGTTTCCCAGTTAAGTAACAAAGTATTACATGACCCTCAGATCACAACTATGTAAGGAAAGCTTTCAGGTCACATTTTTCAAAGGCACCCAGAAGTGTTAATATGGTGCCTTTAAAAAACATGTAGGTATCTCAGCTGTTGAACGTCCCCAGGACTTTAAAATTCGTTAATAGCAACTTGGCCAAATATGTGACAATTCAAGTAGGGAATCAGGCCAAGATGCACTAGATTACCCTTCCTTCCTTAAACATAACCTGTTGTGTGCAATTACAGTAAACTTTTCCTCCTATGACATCAGAGAGGCTTTATGCTTCAGTGTTGCAAAATATAATATTATTTTATTATACTTCCTTGGCTTCCCCCTCAATATCTTAATGGGTCACGCTTTTATTTCCTCAACTCTGATCAATTTACTCTGAGCTGGCACGATTTCAGACCACAACTGACAAAAATAAAATATCTGCAACCATGAACTCTCTAAATTTTATTCCAATTTTCTCTAAACACCCAACAGTTAAGCTTCTCTTTCATCCTGTGGTAATACAAAGGAAAGATGCCTGTTAGAAATAATAACCTTTTTCTGATCAGTTCCAAAACTAAGCCAATGCAAATGCCACATTTCTGACAACTGTCCTAATTTCAACCAAGAATATAGAGAAAAACACTGCATTTCCTCCTACTTACTGTTCTATTTTCCAGCACAAGACTGGTCAATCATAAATGACAGGATATTTGAATCATCACAAAATTCAAAACATATCTCAATACTTCAGCATGTTCTTATTTCAACAGAATATAAATCCAGGTAGAATTAGAAAAAACAGAAATGCCATAGAAAAAAGTCATTCTGTAGACTTTCCTCTGCTTAAGCAAAGCTAATCCATTTTTCTTCCCTCCTTCATTTCTTTTTATCTCCCACAGATTTCTTGTCGCTCTATTTTTTTGTTCTACATTTTTTGTAAGCATACCTGGAAAATATAGTTCCATATGTCATCAAATATCTTTAGACTAGAAGCATAAATTGAGCCCCAAAATATATGTCAGTGTTTTGGCACCCAAAACCCATGTACTGGCTCAGGACTACAGATCACATCAGATCATGAGTACAATGCAATCAAAGGAAACGTGCAGAAAGACAGTTTTATACTAAGTATTTAATCATTCCATGAAAGCAAAAGTGGAGGTGCAAATCTTGTGGGTGTAGAGAGAAGCATAGTGGCAAATCTTTATAAAGTGTCTTCTCTTCAAAAATACCAAAAAGCAGAAAAAGCTGTTCTCCAAGTCTGCCATGTTGTTGCTCCCCTCCCTCCTCCCCAAACATTCTTTTAAAAATAGAAATTACAGAATCATAGAATAGTTTGGGTTGGAAGGGATCTTTAAAGGTCATCTAGTCCAACCCCCCCTGCCGTGGGCAGGGACATCTCCAACTGGATCAGGTTAGTCATATCAAAGTTTTGGATCCAAGCACAGTGGTGTTTTACTGTGCTTTTAATAGTGGATCTCTTCCTCAAAGATCTCAAGTTACATTTGGTCCATATTTCAGTACCCGAATATATACACGTAATTTATTCCTTGCAGACTCCTAGCCAGCATTTTTACGATATGGATGCTTGCTAATGGAGCCATTCTGCATCCTTTGCCAAGCTATCTTTGAAAGCCAAAATCTAAAAGAGCAAATTCAGCTAAGTGAAAAATACCCTTGCTGTACAAACAGAAGCTGCATATTTTTCCAACAAACGCTAAAGGCTCAATGTATTATTGCATGGATGCATACACATATTTTTTTGCTGATGCATTTCAAGGTACTGATGTTAAAGGTTGCTGAGATACCCACATGCATTTTGATTTAGTGGAAAGACTGGATCCTTATCTCACAGGATCACACCATAAACTCTGAGACCAGAAGTCTTAAGCAACCCTGGTAAAAAGCAAGATTCGGGTGAATCCAAAACTGTCAATATGAATAAATATGAATTTATTTAAGTATCTATATTGAGATTCAAGTTACTAACTCTGGACATGGTCAAGAGAAAATAATGGATTCTAGAGCAATAAAACATCATGTGAATRCTCATAAGCTCTTGATGTATATGGAAAATAGTGAAATATCTCTGCCCCATATATTTCCACTTGCTGGGGAATACTTATGGAGGGAAACTTTCGGGACAAGCGATCCTCTTCCTATAGCATGTAACCACCTCTTGGTAAAAAATATTTACCTGGCTCAAAATAATTATATTTGTTTCTTTGTCATTCCAAACTGAGCAGGAAGCAATATCTGGATTAACATGAAATTGGATTTTGGAGATGGAAGGGAGATGGGAAAAGGAGATTGCTCTCTTTTCTGTTCAGCCACTGAATCTAAACAACTGGCTACTTGTACAGCTCTGCCTTACCCTGAACGTGGCCTCCACCTGACCAGATTTCAAGCACTCTATTTCTGCAGCAGCAGCTGAAGCTGGTGCTCCCTCACTTGACTTTATGTTTCCTTGGAACAATACCAAAAAGAATGAAATGAAAGTGCATCAGATAAGAACACTTAACCAGAGACAAGCTACATTTTCAACTTTAAAATTCCCCTCAGTTTAGTTAGTTTTCCAAAGATCTAACAGAAAAAGAACTTTTCATAGGCGAGGAACAAGGAAAGAATAAGAGCTGGGAATATCATGAATATCATTATGCCTCCTCCTGGCAGAAAGGAGAACCTTTCTCCATCAACAGCCTTGGGTAACTCCTAATAAACAGTCAGTTATCAATTACAGGCTAGCATTTAGTCAAGAATTTTTGAAAATACAGTCTTTAAAGTCTTTGCTTGTGAAATGGGCACAAGCAACATCATTTTTTGTTTGGAGGTTTATAAAATGTATGTATTCAGCTCATCACAGAAAAGTGCAGTATCGACACTGTAAGCAACTCAATAGAAAATTACATCTACCGCTGTTTGATTCAAAGTTTTGAAAAAATTATTATGACCTTACAAAGACTAGAGTTTGTTTCACTGCTGTTCTCAAAGCTAACAAAGGGGAGAGGATGAAATGGCTGTGTATGCATTGGTGTTATGAGTGCATTGCAGTTTTATGCTCCAGAAACTACTCTGAAGGAAAGATGTAGAGATCAGTGGAAGGGGATAATGATACCAATAAGTCTCCTTGAATATTATTATTGGTAGAAACACATCTGGGAATATCTTCTGATTAAGTAATTGTTATTAGAATCTCAGCCAGCCACTGGCACTAATTCTGACTACTCAGTAGCCATAAGATAGTCCTAGAGACAGTAGATCAGCAATTACTAAAATCTGGTGCAGAATAATTTGTCGCTGTTTTGCCTGTAGAAATGACAGGCATGCTCCTGGTTTACTGCATTAAGTTATCCCTTGCTGTGGTTTCCAGTTGCTTTAAGAGAAGCCACAGATGTCCAAGCTCCTTTTCTTATATAAGAAAGGATTTCAAAGCAGACCCCATTAGAAACAAAATCTTTGGTGTTATAGCTTAAATGGCAATGGAATATTACTTTAAAACCCAAATATTGAGTCCATAACATCAAAATAAATTACCAAATAATTCAATTTCTACTCTTTGACATTTGAAATACCAGTGCATGGCACTCTCTCTCCCCTGGCTAGTGTTGATTTAAACTCTAATCCTGCACCAACTTGCATGGACCCATCTTCAGTACCCTGAACTTTCAGAGAGAGTTCAAGGTACAAAGACGTTAGAAGCCTAGTGTGCCTGTACTCCTGAAAGTACTGTCCAAATTCCTTATTCTTCCCCTACTGGGGAAAATCTTTTCCTTCATCAGCTGTGGTATTTATTTAAGTTTAATATCTTTGTAATGATGCTGTAAGGAATAAGCGACCTGATGCTCTTTTCTTTCACAGCTCTATAGAAAAAGGATAATGACTCTGCACACAAAAAATTACAGTAGGATGTTGACAGCAGACTCATAGGAGACTCCAGCTTCTACTAATTTGGAGAGTTTCAAATTTAACAATCAGAATGCATTTTAACATTTCAAAGAGAATGAAAAAGTATAAAAATATAGGTACACATTATGAATAAATATAATTGAGAATGGTATGTTCTATATTTCATTGCATTTTTCCAACTGATCTATATCCAGTTGCATGGTTTGAACTGGAGAAGGTCTAGAAAAGGAACTGTAAATTGAGCACAGTTAAGCCAGAGGTTGATCTTTATCAGTGGAAATGGTTCAAATGGAAAACTGACAGAAAAGGGAAGAAAGTTAATACACATGACAAGGTAGTTATCTACTGGTCAGAACTATAAAGACTAGCATGCAGGAATGTTCTATTCTCCTCTGTCATTGGCAACCTGTGCAAGACCAAACAAGTCCCTTAACCTTTGAGTGCCTCCATCATCACCCTCTGTGAAGCTGCAATAATGCCAGCCAACTCACTTTTAGTTCAAGTCTGAAAAGCAAAGGCCCTACCTAGAAGAAGCCAACAGAAGAGAAAAGAGATGGAAGTCTAGCAGTAAAATTGCCAGTTAGGAACAGTAAGATAAAAATTAATAAAGATTCTTTCCTATACAGAAAGACAATTAGGTAATAAATTCATGGAGGATTAATGCAATAACGTCAGACAACTCTGCAGGGAAAAATATGAGCCATCCTCCATTGAAAATACGTCTGCACTGGATTGCTTCAATTGCAATAAGAATCTCTAACAAAACAAGTAGCATAGCCATGATACTGAGGTGCTGAAAGGTGTTGAACTCTACAACCCTGACCTAGCAAAGTATTTCTGTTCCTGCTGTATATTAAACAAACAAGTAATCTCATGGACTCTACTGGACCTATTAACACTTTATTGGAGCAGATATAAGGAATTCAAAACTTGCAATTATTATATTTTTTTTAAATAAAGTATACCACATTTCAACATTAGACAAGAGGTGGTGCAAAACACAACTGCTAAGGTCCTGGAAGCCAGGGAACCTGAGCCTGAAAAGACAAGTCTAAAAGCAGACATATCAAGAGTTATTTTAACTTTAGAATATATCCAGCAAATATAATGGTAATTTTGGGATGTTTTTTCTGTTTCATTAAAAAGAAGGATAATATATTTTTTGAAGGTAAGAACTTGTTTTGTTGCATACAAGATTTCTATGGTCAAAATCGCTTTACACAAAAGGAGTTCTAAAGTTTGCTTGAAAGCCTGAACTTTTCCAGCTTTCTTATGCTTGGTTGAGTGACAGAATGATATTATTCTGAAGGTTGCACAGCGAGTCTTTGATCTTAAAGCTTGTAAAGGCTGCCTCACATGTGCGTGTTCTAATATTCGCAGATAATCTGACTTGAACTTCAAGGCTATAAGACCTTGGATCAGTGATTTGCAATTCAAGTGCCTCAGAAAAAAAAATCAGCTTAGACTTACTAAGTGTTGTTGTAAAGCTATTACAGGCAAGTTTTTTTTAAGCAGCTTTGAAAGTTCTGTCCAGAAACTTTACCCACATAAATACATCCAGAAGGTCACCAATATCACTGTGGGCTCCCTTGGGTCTCCTTTTCCCTCTGCCACTCCGTAAGAAAACCACTCAAGATTTTAAGTGAGAGTTAATCAAAATAATAAAACACTCAAGCAAGTAACCTAAGAAAACAGGACAGAAGAATTTACTTCTCCAGCTGCATCCTGTAGCTCTGCTCCTTTATTGCTATAYGTTGTTTTTACTGCAATACAACTTGGGAACCCTCAGGCAAGGATTGTCATTATGCAGTGCACTGTGCAGAGAAATAAAAGGGAAAATAGTGTTAAAAACTTAAACGAAAAAGATGAGATACTAACACTAAATTCTGAACATAATGCAAATAGTAAAGAGACAGCCTCAAATGACCTGGTATTTGTCTGTGTAAATCCATCTGGCTCAGAAGCCCAGCCTGATTGACAGGAGGTCCTCCAAAGCTTGACCATTCCAGCCTGGTATCAGGAATGTCCTCAGTGGAAGGTGACTGCAGTGTGGGGACAAGGCTGTACCAAGTCACAGAAACAGTGCACTGCTCTGAAGAAAATGGGAATGGCTGAGTCTACAATTTGTGCTCTGTACAAATCAAGTTATGCCAAAGTTCACTCAGACTGAAGTATTATTCTATTTCTTCTCCACTTTTCCATCTCTCTGCTCTGTCTCCTTTGGCCTTCTTCAGATTTTATATTGTTATCCTTTCTCACTCACTGCATGAAGTAATGATGCCACTTTATCAGTTTGCATTTAATCACTGGTCCATCTTTATTTTAAAATCTGGAGTTTGCATTAGCAGTTTTCTTAATTTCTGTCACAGGTGTGAGATTAAATATACTGATTTCTTGCCAAATTGTGTTTCCTAAAGAGCAACAACATACATATTTGAACATTGTACTTGAAAGTACATAATGGAATATAGAAAACAGTACAAGGGAAATGACAAATTATGGCTATTAGGAGATGTACAACCTTCAGCATCTTTATTTTCATTTTCTTAAACACTCATAGTAAGAGTGCACTGGATGTAACTAACATTCTTCCAAAGGATATTGTTCAGCAAATCAAAAGAATTTGATAGTTTTTGTGATGATCAGTTTAAAGAAAGAACAGACTATAACCCTTAGGATCATGTGTAACCGAAGCCATTAACTATTTAAGACACTTCTGAGACATCAAATAGTAGCCTACTGTTACAGCCTACAGTGTCACCAAGACTGGGAGGATGAATGCTAGGAGTAGAAGAGAAATAATAATAATTTAATAACTAAATCCTTCCTGTGTTTCAATAACAGAGAATTCATCGGAAATGAAAGCCTCACAAATAGCAGGATGGAACAAAAACCAATACAATGAACCATAAGATAAAACTAGGGTTTGATTAAAATCAGATTATAAGGAGACTTTACGGTAAGAGATGATAATATTGCTTCCTATTACACAAAGTCAATCAATAAGCAAGCTGCTTTAAGTTTCTAAAGGTACAAATCACATATATCTTTATCTAGTTTTCTTGGATAGCTGTATGTGGCCTTAATTCTTCTTGAGGAACAACGACATCTTGTGATCTGCATTTTTCCAAGCAGAAAACCAGCCTGGGCCCCAAGCCCACCCCAGCACATTAATCCAGAAATTCAGCCCTGAAACTTGGCCTAGTGCCCCACACCTTGCTGCAGTGGAGCTGGGGAGCCAATTCCACTGCCAGAGATCTAGGAAAGCTAGTCCCCAGAGAAGGCTGTGAGGCTCACTGCATCACAAAAAGTACCACACAGTTTAAAAGATCTGTTTCATTAATGGAAATACGTCCACACTTGCAGTCATGAAAGAACTATGCATTTTCTTTACATTTTCTCTAAGGAGACCACCCATGACAAAGACCCTTAGCAGTAAGCAATTTTTGCAGAGGAATATGGTAGGAATATATTAAATGTAAGATCACGATTGAAAATTTTGCAAGTGCATTATAATATGTAGGACTAGACCTGAAGTTGTGTTGTCTAACTAAAAGTTACTGTACTGTTCCATCATTGCAGTTTTACAGTTTTCATATAATCTCATGAATGTTTGGTACACCTGTAATTTTCCTTTTTTTTTCCTTTTTAACTACTTTCATTAATTTTATTACTTCACTGTCTATCAATTCCAAGTGATAGTTGCTGCTATTTTGTACTGTATTTTCTCTTCTTTTTGTTTCCTCCAGGTGTTTGSTCTGTCATTTAAAATTACAATTTCTTTAGGGTATGGACTAGGGGCCAGATCCAAACACAATAAATCTTCACCTTTAACTAGGTTTACAACACACTATGGAAACACATTAAATAGATAGTTATAAATAAATAAATAAATAAAAGTGATGTTGCAATTAACAACCACAAGGCTACAAACTGTCTATGATATTGATAGGAATGCCACATGCAATAGGATACAGAATTGTACCATAAATTCAGAATGTAAACCCCCACTTTAAATTCCACCTCATTCCATTCAGAAATTCATGGACTCAAGTCAATTAATTCTATTTATTCTTTGTGTCACAATAGGAAACAAACATTTTGCCTTTTTAATAGAGACTTTGCTAATGGGGATATCAGCTGTTCTCCAAGCCTCTGTCATGCAAGGCATCTTAAAAAGATTGCACATCTTTTTCTCTGTAAAAACAGTTGAAAGTTTTATATGTAACTACTTTGTGCAGTGGAGGTGAAATTAAAGTTCAAATGTAATCAAGTGTTTTATACCTATGGAGACTATTAAATGTTTCTTTATACAAATTTTTGTATTTTAAAAGTTTAATTTGTCTGTGTAACAAAAAGCTAGCCATAAAAATGAAATTTTACTATTATACCATAAAATGATTTTTAAATAAAATTACAAAATAAAAATTATGTACATCAATACCTGTACCATTTATATGCATTCCTAGATGTGTTTTACACAACAGAACTTCATAACACATATATTAGAGCTGTTCTTTGCAGTTAATGTGTTTAAGAGTAGGTCACATTAGACACATGCTAATTAATTATTTCACTTTAGGGTTGTATTCTGTCTATTTGCAAAGCAAATGAGTGTATAGCAACATGCAGGAAGTGATTAAAAAGGATTTGTAAAACATATCAAATCCATAGCTAGGTGCTTGAAAAAGATACAATATTGGAGCTCCGCTATAGATGCAATAGAAGAAGATATACAACACGCACTACAATGTGTGTTATGTTACCCATATCTACATTTTGAGTTACTCTTTCCTATCTTTACATTTTGCTGAAAAATTGCAAGTGCCAGTATTTATGGGTTAGTTTCCCTATATGCCAATTAAGAGAAATAAGGTTCTCCAGAAGACATTTATTAATGTAGGTAGCTATGTTCTGATGCTAATGTTAGGAAGCATGAATATGATCTGCTACTACATGATTTCCCAAGAACCTTTTATGACATTCAGTTTTGCAACTCACTCAATTCAAACTTACCTAGAATAAATTCTAGGTACCTCTTTAGTAAATGCAGGCAACTGCCAGCTTCTTTCCTATTACTTATAAGGCAGTATGTTACAAAACAGACAATGCAATCGGTGAATACATAGCAGAGCTACTCTGATTTCTCTGGTACTGTACTTTTTGTCATTCATCCCTCTATATTTTTTATTTTGCAGGAAAGGTGTAAAAAAAAAAAAATTAAACAGACCTAGAGACTTGCACTTTGCATGCAAGGAAAAGTGAAATATGAAAGTAAAGAATGAAATGGCAAATGGATCAAAGTGCTTATTCAGTTAGTATAGCTGTTGTTAGCTGATTTCATTTATAACATATTTCCGCATTAAAGTGTTTCCTTCTTTCTCTGTTAAATGATAGCCTTTCATAAAAGATAGTGCTGTGAAATAACATCATTGCAAAGTTTAATGTACTGTGATACTTCCTAGCTGAGTATGAACTCTGACAAAATTCTTAGAGATTTTTTATATTGGAGGCTAAATGTGATAATCATCTAATAATTAACACAAAAAAGACTTACAAGACCTGAAGGACATGTGTTATTAGGGAAAGATATATAGCTTACATGTCTTGATAATGTGTGAAGGTCATATATGAAACAAATTTACCTAAAATGTGTGTGTAACAGATGTCCACAACTGTTTTATCACATATATTTACGATGTGATTTTTTTAACTGACAATTCATATTTTTCCAACTCACATAATTTAATGTATGTTTAATTTTTATCTTTGGAGATATTATCTGTTTATTAGGTGGGCTAAATTATTACAGCTCTGAATACCCCACAGTGTTAACATTTTTTAATACATGAAGTATCATTATACCTATTTTATAAGAACTAAGACTGAGAAGATAAGAGCCAGATCCACAACATTTCTTAGAAACATAAAAATTCTGGAGCTTAAATTCACCTGTAAATCTCCACTTCCACATAGCCCCAGCTATCTAAGCTAACTAAGCTAAACTAACTAACTAACTAAGATAAACGCCGTTGTACCTTAGTGTTTACTTTGGGGTTTTCCAGATACTTAAAGTTGTCTCTGTGACCAGCATGTAGTCCATCTCAACAGGTCTTAGTATCTAGCTCCCATAACCAGAAACTATAAACTAGGCTATGGATCAACGATTGCAAGCAACGCAGTCCCCAAGGCTTGACAAGTTACTGGTCATTAGCCAAGACACATGAGCTATCATCTTCCAGATCACTGCAATTGCAATAGAAAACAACTTAAGACACTTCATTGTGTGAAGGGTGTGTGTACAGACTCTCAGACAAAGCTAATAACTCAGCAGCTAGGTGTCAGGTCTGTTTCAGTCTCCTTCATTTTTTTTCCAATACAAGATTTAAAGAACTGTAACATGAAAGCACAACCAATCTTTCTAAATTGAGACTACTAGAATACAAAACCGCTTTGAACATGACGAATGACTACCAATAACTGTTTATCTGTAATCATGAAATATTTCTAAAATATCTGAAAATGAAATGAGATGTAGGTAGGACTGGCATTCTAGTCTTATTTTGTGAAAAGTGTGTTATATTTCAGCCTCCATTTTGAGTACATACTTGATTACATCCTTCAGAACAAATTGTAACCAGCATATTGGATTGTACCTTTATTGTTAAGTGTCTGGCTTTTAACAAAGGAAAAAGGAACTTTGAATGTCTCCTGCTTAAGTGAAAGCCTAAAGGATGCTTGTCTTTCCACACTCTTTACTGTCTCAACTGGTGAAATATCAGTAGATGAGTTACAAGAGGAAGAAAAGCAAAGAAAAATCTCATCTCACACATTGCCTGGACCTAAGATTCAGAGAAGAGGTAAGTTTTGTTGCCAGAAGACAGAGTACACAGATGTTTACTGTTTATACACAGTGCCAAAAGGGAAATCGTGGATGTGGGCATGCCTGCTTGCAACATATTTGTTTCCAAAAAGAAGTTTCTGTATTCTTTATGTGATCTGCCACATGTTTCCAAAGGCAGCTGTGTGACAGACTGCTAATAAGAGCAGAGCTCCGCAAAAACTATGCATAATGTATTGGGCATGCTTAGGATGACCCAGTATTAATCCTGAGCAGCTAGCATGGATTTTCATATGCCAAAGAAGGAATACCAATTAAGGAAAATACACTCCTGGTTGTTCCTAAAAGGCTGCACTTGAAGGGATTGTCTGGGCTGCRTTAAACTCTGTAGGTCTGGAAGAAAAAATGGGATCCATCACCACAGTGGAATGATCATCTACAAAGTGAAGATAAACAGGAGAATGTACCTGTGTGGGGTTACTATAGGTTCCGTTTGTACTCACCATTTCAATATAATAGTATGATACTAAACTTCCACTGACTTATGAACATGTCCAGCACTTCCCAAACATTTCTTCAAATCCTCTCTGTATCCCATCGCTTTTCAATAATATTATATCGTATCACTGGTGCAACATTAACAACATTGGTACCATAGGTTGGATTATTTTCCTATCAGGTTTTATGCTGATAATCTGTAAAGACTGCAGCTGTAATTTCTGTAGTCACAGCTCTCAATATGCAATTAGTCAAAGGTGCTCTCTCCTGCAGAATAGGGTGTAGATTATCATAGTGAGAGGGTTTTAAATCCCATCCCATCCCTTGCTGTTCATGGGATGGGGTGTTCTTCTTGTCATAGCACACCCATCTGCTTGGCCAGCTACAAATCTTCCCACACAGACTGAAATCAGCTGTATTGATGTGGCAGTTGTAGAAGTTATATGAAATATTGACTAGTATACAAAAAAAATCAACAATGCCTTACTCTAAAAAGCAGTGGATTTCTTCTGGGCCTAACTCTGCTCTTTTGTGTGTAAACTCCCATGAGATTTCATGGTGAAATGTGAATATTTGAGGATTCTTGATTAGGTTTGAAAATGCATATATGATTATGCTCCTAAAATATCCATGCCACTAAAACATCCCATGGGTCCCAAATATTTTATAAAGTCAGTTCAGAATTGTGGCTCTGTACTCAAAACCATCTCTTTACTTGAAGACTAAAGCTTATTTTCTAAAGAATAGTAATATCGTGGCCTTCTGAAACGCAAACTGTCATTGCTGAAATATTTATCAGATCTCAAAAATATTAAAAGTCAAAAGCTGCCCACCACTCATCCATACCGAGAGATTCCTACACTGAATCGGCTTCAGCACTCTGAGTGGTATATGGCTATAAGTGAATACCAATTTGAATGTAGTGGCAGTGATTTATGTTTTCCTATCCAGAATCTTATTATTTATTTAAGCATATCTTAGGATCCAGGACTAGTACTGAAATTGTTTCGGTTGTATTGATTGTCCTTACAGCACTGAGTACTTCTTATCTATCCAACTCTGCTGTTCTGTAATTAGCCACTCATCATGAGAAATGACGCACTTCAATTTAATTAGCTTTGAAAAACATCCACATTAATCTGCTGATATTTTTCATGCAGAATGCCCACACAGTCTCACAGATATGTTACAAAGATATGCTTTTACCTTTTTTTTTGTTTCTTTGTTTGTTTTCAGCATTACAAGGCTGGTGCAGAATCACAGCTGCTAACAGGTATTATTCTCTGCAAAAGGATTTTGTTTAATTATTTAATGTCTTCCTGATTTAAGGAGCCCATATTAATTATTTAATTAGCATTCTGCTATAATTAATTGAATGCTCACAAATCAATTAAAAGCTGCTTACCTTTTGTTAGTTCAGTAACTTCAAAGGAGCCTTCTGAGAAAAGGCAAAATTTACATAGTACAGAAAATCCCATCCTCACTTTGAAAGCCATGTTGGAAACACAGTAGTCTGTCCTCGGCATTGCATTGCTGTTCTGCATAGCACAGCAGACAGCTTTCTAGCACTCTGAATTCACGGGTTCTCCTTTGTGAAACCAGTAATCACAGCAAATTCACTTGGTATTCAGGCAGATTTTCTCTGCTCTTCCATGTTTATGCCATGATAATTACTCCCACTGAAGAACAGAGAGGACTCCAGCAATGGCAACTTATTGATGTACCATGGATTAACATTTCAAACTTTCTGCTTTTCTGTGTGCGTTTGAATACAGATGGTTTTCAGCAAGCACCTGACCCACCAAGCTTAAAAGCCAGCCAGGAGCAATATGGAGCAATTCTGCAGCAAAATGGCTGCTACTTCTCTGCATGTAGAGTTGACCTACTGTCTGGCCCTGCATCATGCAATCTTTAAAAGCCCAGACAATGAACCAGCCCTGTCACTAAAAAAAATAAGAGAAAATCAGGATTTTGCATTAGGGGGACTTTTTCAAGACTATTTAGGCTTTCACCAGCTGGGTCAGTAAGGAAAGCATGCATACAGAACCATTCCCAAGTCTATTGTAATTCTGTATTTTTCCCATGAGCTGCCTGGGAAAGAGTACATAGGACTTGCCAAGCCTGCTAAGCTTTTTGCTGTTATAGCCCAGAAGCAAGGAGAAGTGCCTTGGGACCTATTTGCCAACAAACCTTTTCTTTTGAGTTCAGTGGCATTGACACTTAGAAAAGATTTGGCCAGTGATTTTAAGCTTTATTTTGGAGAGAAATAAACTGAAGACACGAAATTTAAAGTGACCACTTTCATAAATGTTGATTAATCACCACTGTTGAGGAAGGTCCAGGATAAGGGGAAATACTGAGCAACATTTTTCATAAAAGCAAATTTGCTGAATGTAACCATAGGCTTGATCTCATGGATTTCTGCATTTGAGCTCCTATGGGATCAGTAAAAGGAGAGGGCATTCACATTTCTTGAGCACTGCTAAAACAGTTGGACAAAACAATGAGCTATGTAACAAAACTGTACGTCCTAACATGGGAATTTTGTCACATTTGGTATGAAGTCCCTATGATGGGCACTAGCTAAGGAAATGTATTCTACAGGTATAAACTCCTATAACCATCCTGAACCTGATCCTAGTGCAGCTTTTTACTCCAGTCTCATCCATACTTACCGTTCTGACATCCAGGGAGAACTGCAGTCTCAAGCACTTCCTCCCATCAGTCCTTATTTGGTAGAAGCTTCATTGCACGGATTGAGTGTATAAGTTTCTCCTGAAGAGAAAGAAATAATTAGGCTATCATTCTTGCTTAGGTCCCTTCAGCTAGAACTGGGACCCTTTGATAGGAAGAAATATTCTGAGTGCAGTTGCTTAAACATCACACAGCAGCCAATGTATTAAAACAGTAGCACAACAAATTGTTTTTTCCTCCATGTTTCTTTTGTATTTAATGCCAGTGAGAAGGTATTGTGACTGGAAAAAAAAAATCTCCTCTCAAAGACAAGGGATCCCTTTAGCTCCTCAGTCCACCATTTCTACTTAAAGCAGTGTGAAGGAGGGATATACAAGCTAGAGGTACACTGTGTATACACAGCATGGGTTCTACCATGTGTGGTTCAGTAATTTGTTACACTTCGACATGAAGGAGTGTGTTGCTTCTGCTCTCAGGACAGTATGTTGGTCTAGAACTGTTCTCCACTATTAGGATACTGGACTTAGGTCGAACATTGTGGAAGGTGATAAGCACAACCCTTAAGCAAAAGTGGATGCAAAAATCTGAAGTGAGCTATACTGATGGTTAGAGATGTTAGTGTGTCTGAGAGAAGAAATAGTAGCAAAAGCAGTATAGAGTTAGCAGAATGAGGAGCGGTGTTGAGAATGCACCCCAACAGGGTAATACTACTAAAAGCAAAAAAGAGTTAGGAATAGGGGCAAAAAGCCTGGTATTTTATTCTTACTTGGGCTTAAGGAAACACACCCTTCCTATTTGAATAAATAATACTGAAAAATAGTAACATCAGTTTATCCTCCCAACAGAGACATCCTCATGTAACTTTAAAGGCCCTGCTGATACATTGAATGTGGCCTACCATATCACAGATTTTCAGACTTAATAAACTACATCTTTAAGGTGTTTAACTTTTTGCCCCTAATGCTTCTGTTTCTTTGTTTTTCTAACAAATCATAAACTTCCAGGCCACATTTGTTTTAGACCAGTTGTTCTTCTGCTAATTTTACCCTTTAACCGCAAAAGCTCTCCTTCCTCTTTTGTGCTTACTTTCTGACATATTTATGTGTATCTGTCATATCCCTCACAACCTTTAATTTACAATACTATACAAACCAAGCTCTTTAAATCTCCTGTCATGAGCAAGCTCCCCATTCCCCTTATCTTTCTTGTAGTCCTTCTCAGGTAATGTTCCAGGCTGAAATACAGCTTTCCTGAATGTGACCTGAACTGTATGCAGTACTCCAGATTTAAGTCTCACCAATGCCCTATACAAAAACATTGACTTTATTTCATGTCTTCAAGAAATACCTCTCCTGATTCATTCGAAGGGTGCATTACAGGTTTTACAGTCTCATCATACTGACAATCAGAGATGAATCTGAACTAGCTAGTCACTCAGGTTGTTCTCCACAGCCATCATTTCTAACTCATCAGGTTACAGCTGGGGAAACGACTGTGATTAGATTGTCAGCACATAATTTTGTACTGTTGCATTTTATGCCTCGTCTATTTACAGCACTCTTCCTCATGATTTAGTTGTTTCTTTTTCTTAATGCTTTGCTGTATTGCTGATTCTTTCCAGTTTTGTTATCAGAAATCATATCAGTTTTCCTGTTTTTCTTAAGATGATTAATGAAAACATTAAACTAGATCTGCCCAAACACCAGTCCATGAAAAATTCTGCATTTGACTTCTTCCCTATTTATTTTTTCAATTTCAAAATTACTTATGCTCTTTTCCTTTTCATTTCCTTTGTGTGATACTTCTACAATTCTCCATCTTCATTAACAGTTTTCCATATGGAATCACATATGTTTGTAAAGTATAGCTAGACAAAATCTACTATGTCTCCCGTGCCTTGATTATATACTAATGAATTCTGGTGCAGTCAGCCCAGTTTTAGTAAATTCATGTTGCATTTTAGATCTATTCTCTCTTTATTAAATTTCTATGTCTGGAATGATAATTTCCTTCAACATTTGTTCTAAAGTGTTGCATAATACTGATGACATGTTATCAGCTTTGTAGTCATCCAGATAACTGATTCCCTCCCCGGTCTCTCAAATACAACCGCTGTTTGATATCATGTGCTACCCTTCTTTCCTGTGGAAAAAATAATCAATCACCCTTATTGAAAATAGGGCACAATAGCCACTTAACTTTGAGACATCATCTTAGATTTCTATCCCTTTCTTGGTACATAATCGCCTCCTTTCTTCTTCATTTGTTTTCTTTCTGTTTCTAGAGCTAAAGAACCTTCTGCTACTAGTTTTAATAATTCGCAAGGTCTAATTCCATTGACATATAACAGCTCCCTATTTTAGGGCTTATCCCTATGTTTCGGATCTCTAAAAAATGCTTTTTTGGTGTGAATATTGTCTTTATGTGTGTACACTGAGGGTTTTTTTCCTATTTCAGCATTTTATATGCTTCTTGAGAAGGCTGTTTTCTCAGATTTTGGCAAGTCCTTTCTTACAGGCTTTTTGCTCCTTTTTTTGGAATACAGATTCCTGAGAGTTTCAGCACTTAATCTTACAGAAGTCCTATGGTTTTTGCTTTCCAATTCCCAAACTCCTAGTCTAATGCACCTTTCCCAACCAGTTCCTCTATCTATCAGTTTTAGTGAGAGTATTTTCACTGTTTCTTACCATTTCATTTAAATTGAATCCATCTGTGATGACTTCATCTAAACCTGTTATCCAAAGTTCATTCTTCTCTAATACCCCAATTTCATACCAAAAGCTGAGCCTGGATTAATAACACTTTTTACTGGTTCAGCAATTATTTGGTGAAGAAGGTTGCTGGCAATCTCATCCAGGAATTTCAAGCACTACCAACAACAAAGTAATATGTCCTTTCAAACATCTTTCTGGGAAGAAATAACATTGTGGTGGGCTGACCCTGGCTGGACGCCAGGTGCGCACCAAAGCCGTTCTATCACTCCCCCTCCTCAGCTGGACAGGGGAGAGAAACTATAACGAAAGGCTTGTGGGTCAAGATAAGGACAGGGAGATCACTCAGTAATTACCATCACAGGCAAAACAGACTTGATTTGGGAAAAAAATTAGTTTAATTTACCAATCAAATCAGAGTAGGGTAACGAGAAATAAAACCAAATCTTAAAACACCTTCCCTCCACCCCTCCCTTCTTCCTGCGCTCAACTTCACTCCAGAATTCTCTACCTCCTCTTGCTGAGCAGTGCAGGGGGACGGGGAATGGAGGTTGCAGTCAGTTCATCACATATTGTTTCTGCTGCTCCTTCCTCCTCAGGGGGAGCACTCCTCACACTCTTCCCCTGCTCCAGCATCGCATCCCTCCCACGGGAGACAGTCCTCCATGAACTTCTCTGTGAGCCCTTCCCACGGGCTGCAGTTCTTCACAAACTGTGCCAGCGTGGGTCCTTTCCACAGGGTGCAGTCCTTCAGGAACAGAGTGCTCCAGCATGGGGGTCACAAATTTGGCCAGCAAACCTGCTCCAGCACGGGCTCCTCTCTCCACGGGTTCACAGGTCCTGCCAGGAGCCTGCTCCGGTACAGGCTTCGCACGGGGTCACAGCCTCTTTTGGGCATCCATCTGCTCCGGCGTGGGGTCCTCCACGGGCTGGAGGTGGATATCTGCTCCACCGTCAACCTCCATGTGCTGCAGGGGGACAGCCTGCCTCACCCTGGTCTTCACCACGGGCTGCAGGGGAATCTCTGCTCTGGTGCCTGGAGCAACTCCTCCACCTCCCTCTTCACTGACCTTGGTGTCTGCAGAGTTGTTTCTCACATATTCTCACTCCTCTCTTCCGGCTGCTGTTGCTGTTGTGCAGCAACTTTTTCCCCTTCTTAAATATGTTATCACAGAGATGCTATCACCATTGCTGATGGGCTCAACCTTTGCCAGCGGCAGGTCCGTCTTGGAGCTGGCTGGCATTGGCTCTATCGTACATGGGGGAAGCTTCTAGCAGCTTCTCAGAGAAGCCACCCCTGTAGCCCCTCCACTACTGAAACCTTGCCATGCAAACCCAATACAAACATTAATGTAACAATCAGTAACATTTATTCCTGGTGATAGTGTATATTATCATCAATATCTCATTCTGAGATCTGCAGCATTACAAAACATCATTCACCATAAATAGTCCTGTCATCCTTCCACAATCTTGACCAAAACTGGTTGTTTCCTCTACTCCATCTATGTTCATTTCATTACAGTCTATCAAAACACAAACTTCCGATGAGCCCTATTACCTGAAACACACCTTAGTGCTCTCTTTCCTGGCAAATGTCTACCTACCTCAGTGCATGTGTTCCCACCATCATTACTGTATCACCATGCCTTAGTTCTACTTATAATGTCACTATCAACTGTAGTTGGTCTAAGTGCTAGCATCTGTGTATGAACATTTCCATTATTTCTGATTTTCTCAGCTGTTTAACCAACCATATCATAGACTTTACTGTTCATAGCAGCACACACTCTGTCTTTTTGCTTCTTCTGGGAAGTGTTATTGATGGCAAGTGCTTGTTCAGTAGATTCTTCTCACGACAAGTATTGAAACAAATCAATCGTAGTAATATCTCATGATTTGTCAGCCTATCATCCCAGGTGACCACAGTCAGCTCTGAGGCCCATCATTTAGGAAGAGTGCTTTCTTCAGGAATGTCTCCAACAGCTCAACAGCCCAATCCTCCTTACAGCAATAATCAATATGATAAAAACAACTTGTGTATTGAAACAAATAAAAAATTATCAATCAGTGCTTTAAAAGACAGCACCAACTGTGCTGCAAGTTGCTCTAATAGTCAAATTCTGAAGATATTCCACACTTCTAGTTCAGAAACTGGAATGCTGTGGATTCACACATAGATCTTTCACTTCAGCCAACCTGAAATAATATTCTTCAGTTGTGGGGTTTTATTCTGCTAAATCTTTTTCTGTTGAACAGCAGAGGAGGATAGAATATATACTTTCCCTATATAGTAAGTATAGATATATAGATACTGAGAYATTGAGATATTGAGATATTGAGATATAGATATAGTATACAGATATAGATATAGATATATTCCATATAACATAGGAGTTTGCCTACACCAGCAAATTCTCCATATACTCCATATCTGGTTATTACCAGTTGCTGTAAGGATCTCTGCAAGGACTGTTACCGGAGCCATGCTGGAACAGAACTGATACAAGGCAATAATTTTTTGTATACTTCAGCATGAACATTTATTAGTGTCACTCAGGGATTATGTAATTGACTATTGATTTTAGTGTGTCTTGTTAGTCTTTATAAACATTAAATAATCACCATACACTTTGTCTTTACATTTTTGGCATTTTAAAATACGGCCTTGCTTAGTAAAACTCAAGATGTCAAAGAACAGAATCTCTAGTAGAAAACATGTATAGATACAGTCAGTGGCAAAAGGCACTTGCCTCTGCAAAATTCTAGCAGGTATAAAATGAAACTAACAGTAAGTGAACTCTATATAATAAGCAAATACATATATATACACACACACATATCTATAGTAATCTGATTTCCTAAAACTTTTGATCAATTATTAAAAAAAAGAAGGACACTAAGCTTAAAGTATTTACTAGGAAAAGAATGCATCCATTTACTACAGGAAAACTAAAAAGGTTTTGGCATTTATGTATAGATGTTCTACTTCGTTCTTGAACTTCCTGAAATTCCAGAACAATATATTCAAGAAACTGAAAAGTACAATAGAGAGAAAAGCAGCCATCAATTCCAGTGCAATGTGACACTGTCTGATGGTCATGGGAAAAGGAAATCCAATATATATTACCACACTGATAGTCAAAAGCATATTCTTGTTCAACCGACCTGCTTATTTTTGATACAGCCAACCCTTAAGACAGAAGTTTCAAATAAAATGACCTATGTCAGCTTCCAGGAAGTACATATTCTACTAGAATTTGTATTTTTTTAAAAAGTTGTTAACACTAGCTTCTAAGGGACTTTTGTTTTCTTCCAATAGAATCTGGAAAGAGTTATTATTTGTAGGATAATCATGYATGGTGGCCATTGACACAGGGAAGAATCCCACTGTGTTAGTCAGTGAACATGGACATCAATAATTAACATTACTACCATGGCTTATAACTTAGTAAGAAATTCAACAGTTTCATTAGTTTCAAAACACACAAGGGCAGTATACAAAAGGGAGTCTACTAGACTAGAGAGATCACTGTTCTCATTTCTGTATTTCTTTTATTATTCAGGTGGGCTGGAAAAAAATTACTATCAATAAGGCTCATGATGGGAGAATATTTTGAAACAAATCARAAGACTCACATCTGAATCCAAGCCTAAAATCCAATTGTATACAGTATTTATGTTTGACCTCATTTATATTAACCAGGAGGTTTGATGAACACTCTAAAATTTGCAATAATTAAGTTTCTGGTTCCATAATAGCTAGGTTAGCTGTGAAGTAAGACAGACAGAAGGCTGAATAAATCATCCTTTATCAAAGTGTTTTTATGTATACCTATATGAAGTATTCTACATAGAGTATACCTATATGAAGTATTCTACATAGAGTATTTTTCCACTTGTTTCCCCTGAGTTAAGAGTGTGCTATTTCTAAGGTCCTAGCAGTACTTCTTCTGGTTTATAACAACATCATAACAGCTGCTATCCATTCACTTAGGCACTCAAGAAGTGTAGAAGAACTATTATAAAGTAATCAAATTCATTGCTAACAATCACACAAATAAATGTAGTCAATTTTATGCTGATAATAATGTCCTGCCTGGTGAGGAAGGGTCACAAGGGAAATTTCCACAGTTGGGCCACAGCATGGAGCTATTTTGAATTTAGTTTATTGATATCAGATTAAAGTAACTTTATTGTGCCAAATCAGGTGATGCCAAGTTAATAATGGGTGTCAAGGAAGAGAAGTGATGCCAGCAAATCCTAATGAAGAATCTCAGTCAAACATGTATTTAGTATCCTAGATAAGAACACAAAATAGCATGGAAAGTATATGAAATGCAGTTATTCAGAGCATATTATAAAGACATGGTTACAGTATATGCACCTTTAAACAACTACATAAGAGATCTTTCAAAGAAATTGCAGCATTCACTGGAGGAAGAAATAGGCTAAATAATTCATCAAAGCATAAGCTGAACTGCTTTTTATGTCCTGTGCACTGCATGTTTTGAAGTCCTCTGATAAACATTTTGCTCAGCTGCTGTGCTAAAGTAGTCAGAAATGGTTGTAGTCCCTGTCTCTTGGTAGGTAATTCTTCTCTGTTCCTCTTTTCTTTTCTAATGGAACAACACAGAAAACTCTTTAAGAGCTTCTTATGGGCACAACATCAAAATGTAAAGATTTTAAAATCCAGAGCTCACTGCGCAGTTGTCAAAGTTCATGATTTTTTTTTTTCATCTCTTCATCTCCATGTGGTTTACTACTGTTGTATTCCACAGGACTCTATAACACACACCACGCAACATGTTACTGGGACTTGGGAAGTCTTGGGTTAGTTGATTTAGGCAATTACCACTATGGCTTAGAAATATGTCTAGCTGTTTAAAGAGTGTAGCACAGCACTGACGGAATCCTAACATGACCAAGCTAAGACAGCTTCTTTCATGTCTAAAACAGGTGTGTTTTGGATCATTTCTCGACCTAGTCAGCTGCCATTCCAGCAATCTTGTTGATGCATTAGAACTGGATATAGTACCTCAACTTAATTCTGGAAGGACACAAGCTAATTTCAATAGCAGTGACAAAATATCTTTTAATAGAATATTGCTGCTAAGTTATACAGCCATAATACTATTTCCATGCAATGGTGATAACAACTGTCATTACCATGCAGCTTGTAACAATAAATTCTATCATAACTGGCTTCTTCACTGACTTCCAACACACTGTGTTTCATCATGCAGCAGTGTGAATGGACTTTGCAGCAGCAGCTGCATTCAAATACAGAAATAACCATCTCTAAACACAAATCCCGAGTCATCGAGAGTCAATCCTTCRTTTCCACATGCTTGATTTCAACATGTTTTTCTATCTACCAATTTGACTACAGATGCTTCCAATAAAACGTTTGCTAATTCACTGCTTAATTTTATAAGGCCAAGATTTTTTGTCAATATCTATCCACTGCCTCAAAGAATTATATCAACTCTCTGAGCAAATGTCAAACTCACATTTGCTCTCATGGTCATCAAAAGTTTCTCTTTCTATGTTGACATCCAGTGAGTTTTTATTAGTGACTATTTTCCCTTTGAAAGAGAAAGAAAAAAGGAAAAGCAAAACCTATTTTAGACATGAGGACAAACCATGAAGAATACTAGAAAGAAGGTATTGACACTATATGTATCATTGCAGACTTAGGTACTCTGCAGATCAATCCAGAGCACCACTGAGAGACCCACAGACTTTCATGCTAACACATACAATAAATATACCACTTTTCTTCTTGCAATTAATTAGACCTATTTCTTCTAGACAACATGGAACAAAAATGCTTGAAGATTAACCCCTTCTGTACACAGCATTATATATTTTGACCAGCAGAAACACATATAAAACTTTGAAATAAGAGGTCTCAGTTAACAAAAATATTTAGACACATACTTTTAAGTGTAATGCCCATTAACATCAAGGCTGCATAAACACTCTCTTTGTTGTATCATGGCCTCCATTTCTCAGGCATGAAGTTTTCTAAGGAGTTGCCTCTTTCTAACCTTTATTTATGTCTGGATTTTGAACATTTCTGTAGCTGTGATGGAGTCATCTCAGTGCACCATCAGAGAGTAACATAGTCCTCCAGTCAAATAGCAGGACAACTTGGTTTGAATAGCAATTTCATGAATAGACGAACTGCCCTTTTGTATCACTTGGAAAGCTCAGGACGTGCTAGTAAAGTTCCCAATGCATAATTTGACTCTGTGGGGATTTTTTCAGAGTGGCTGGGTCATAATCCCTGGCCCAGAAGAATTAGACGAAGAAGTTAAGCAAATAATAATACATAAGTAACTGAGAAGTTAAGGGGCAGGGGGGGAAGGAAAAACAAACTGGTAGCTAAATTTGAAAAAGATTTTTCTAGTTTTCAAACCAAGATCCTCCCCTTAAGCTAAAGTGAACAACTCGCACACATTTACAAGTCTCCTAGAGACAGTGGTGATCTCTCTGGATGTAATGGTACATTCACTGCTTTGGTTGGATGTCAGACCTAATAGCTGTAGACATTGGAGGTTTTCTTGCAATGCAGCCAACAAGTCTTTGGTTTGCTTCTTCTCTGAAGTTCTTTAACATGCCACAGAGCACTCTTGCTGAAAAAAATAATTGTGTAACCTTGAAATACATTTTTCTTTCCTTCCTCTTTGTTTAGCAAGCAAAAATAGTCAGGAGGTTGCATAAAGTGTATTTATCTTGTCAAATGCTAAGTGCATGAAGTGGAAATGTGTATAAACGTACAGAATGCTCTAAGAGAAGAAGAAATGAAGATGTAAAACTAATTGCCACAAAGTCACAGTGAACATTTCAAGCAATTTTAGAAATGGTCGTCTTCTACTCAAGAATGCAACCAGAGACTGTTTTCCAGTCTTGTTGTTTACCATTCATGTTTTTTTTTTCCTTCCACCTCACAAGTTTGCAGGTATTTCTAAATCCTATTCTATCCCTTACAATTTTTTTTGTCACCTTTATGCTTGAAATGAATCTAAGACTAACATAATCTTTCCCAAAAGGAGTTTCAAATTCAGTTATAACCTTATACCAACAGCATATCTTTGCAGCAGTAACAATAGTCATTACCTCAGCACTAAAAGAAGACACACCAAAGACTGTTTCCAGGTTGCACACATGCAGCAAAACTCATATTTGTGTCACTTTAAAACAAAACAGATAGATAGTAGACTTATTTTGGGGGAAATGGGTCTTTTTTTAAGAGGGTATTTTTTTTTTTAAAGTTCTTTTTTTTTAAGAGGCCTTTAAAATAGATATGACTGTATTTACCGAGCTTGAAAACAGCTAATGTGATGACCTTGATCAGGGTGACAAAATGAGGTACTTCACTTTCAAAATACATGTTAAATACAACTGGTCATTTATCCTCCAAAGCATCCACTTAGAGTCATGGAGCAGTTTTACCAGTATGAATTTAAATGACCATTTTGTGTGTATAAAAATGGGGTTTGATAACATTTTTTCTTTTATCAATCATTTCAGAATAGGTGAGAAAGGAATACAAAACTTTTCCTGTAAATTTAGAAAAGGCAGCCTCCTATTGCTTTCTGTCCATCACTGATGTATATTTAGAGTTACAATATATGAAGTGGATATATTATTTGAAATCAGCAACTTCCTATGCAAGTTCTATGACCCAAAGTAGGTCAAGTTTGGTTCTTACAGCTTAAACCATTTCCTTTTATATGAAAAAATCAATATTCATTTTAAATCAGGAAAAAAAATGATTTCTATGCACAAAATAGTGCTGAACATACATATTCTGATAAAGAAACTGCCTGAAGGAAGATAGCCAGTAAGACTTCAAAGTCTTTTACCTGAAACAATACATTCAGGTTTACCATTAGCCTCAGGTCTTGACCAATATAGTACTAAGGGTATAATACTGATTGTCTTACTTTAACAGAGTTTAAATAAAGGGAGCAAGAGCTTTAGCAAACCCAAGTCTTGCAGAGTAATAGGGAGAAAAAATGCCATTTCCTTGGCTGTGGAAAAGAAACAATTCCTTTCTTTGGGGCTGCACACATTTACCAAAAGGGAATGAGTGTCAAAGACTTGGATTTATGCACCCACCAGCCTCTCAACTCTATGCGCTTGCAGTCATACTAATACATGAAAGCATTTAACTAGCAGTTCCAAATAGCTTTCTCACTGTAGCAATTGCTCATCTCTCCCAAATTGGAAAAACAATCTCAGAAAACATGCTTAAAGGTTTCCCTGAGAAAAAAACAGTAGTCGGGGAAAAGAGAGATATCACGGAATTACTATGGTTTCTGCCTATTGCATATACCTGAGAATCATGTTGAACAAACATTGGGCATTGTTTTTGTTTGGTTTTTTGCTTGTTTGTTTGTTTGTTTTTCATGGAAGTTCAAATTTGTGCAATGGTCTCTGCCTGGAGCAGCTACTCATTTGCATTCCTGTCCAATAAAGCAGTAGCAATACCTCTGGAGGCAAATATAACTGAAGTTGCTAGAACTGTCCAGGATGAGGAGAAGAGGAAATGAGATGTGAGCACAAATGAAGACTGAGCCGACATAACAGCCCAGTCTCTCAATTTTTCTTTTCCTGTGCGCAGCAGTGTGGTCAGAGAAGCTCAATCCAAAACCTTTTCAAGCAGAGCAGTTTCAGAAGAAAGAAAGGTCATCTGAAGGAAAGACCACAGCCACAAATAAACACTACTCTCTCTCCCTGTCACTGCCACAAGGTCTCTGTTTAGTTTCTCTCACAAGTGTTCCTGTGTCTAGAATTGCTTCTTTCTGGACAGAACCTGACTGAACCGTAATTTCTGTTTTTAGAAGAATTTAGGATGAATAATTTTTGGAATATAGGTTGTTTGCTTTCATTGTTTCCCAAGCAGATTGTGTGACTAAGCCAATGATAAGTTTCCTGAATAAAAGAATTTTCAAATGGGAGCACCTCCAGCCATAACAAAGCTGAGGTGTGCTATCTCAGGCATAGCACACATTTGTGATACTCATTAGACTTTTCAAACTCTGAAACCTTTTCACAGATTTCAGTACCTTGAACATAACACCTTTATTTAAAAAAAAAAAACCACACACAAAAAAACCCCACTAAAATATTTTTTGTTGGAACATCTAGCTATCCCTTTCCAAAATTAAAAACAATTGCAATAAGGCAAGACCAAAGTAAAGCCTCCTACTAAAAACATTGTCCTAGCACCAGTGAGTCACAGGATGAATTGCATGTCAAGAAAATGATTTGAAATAATTCGTTGAAAAATAAAAAAGCTCTTACACCGGTACAATGAACAGAATCCTTCTTTACACAGTTACCTTCATTAAAAAAAATGGTCTCTACATTTCTAACTCTACCAGTTTGAGTCCACATATAACCCAGAAAAACTCAGGAGTAAAACAAAAAGAGACAAAACCCAGCCTGGGAATGGATGAACAGGTAGGTGTGTTTATACACAGATTCTGCACTCATACTCGCATACTCCCCATCCTCTCAGAATGTTCTGTTGAAATTTGGCCCATTTTTGGAGCCAGTATGACTAAACAAAATCAATCCATAAAAGAAAACAGCAGGAGAGTTACAATCCCCAGTGAAACAAGGACCCTGTCCCTCTTCTAACCCAACCTGTCTGTCTTCCATCTTCATAAAGCCTTTAGAGGATTAATTCAAACAGTACCTACCATGCCACAAAAATGTTCCTCAGCAGGCTAGACTATCCTAGAATGAGCAGCCCTGCCAGAAGAGCTGATTTCTTTGTATATGCCTCTGCCATAAACATGTTAAACTATCAGTTGTTCCAGACCACAGGAGTCTGTAGTGACACATTTTGCATGAGATGCCTCATCTGCAAGATTTCAACAATAAAAAGTAAATATTCCTATAAAGGAAAATATAAAGGGCAGTGCATATCTTCCAGGTGACTATGGACACACTATGCCTAAGAAACCCACAGTGCCCCTCCTCTGCTCCAGGGATGTGCCCAGACTTTATTTGTTCACAAAAATTCCAACCTACTACAGCTGTTGATGGACAAATTGATGGGGGAAAGCTAAAAGTCTCCATACTCTTTTCCCTCTACAGAAAACAGGTGAAAGCAGCTGCTGTGCCCACCAGCCCAGACCCTCTGAGGGCACACACACTTTGTGTGGGTCATAAAATGGGGAATAATGTTCTTTCCTTTCTCTCTGTGGCACATGCACTCCTCTTCTCTTGGTAATATGGTCACACAACCACTCAAATTTTTTTTTAGTCTCAAATTTTTCAACAACTCGTTATCTGAAAGCTGACAATTATTTTTCATGTTCCACCCACAGTTGGTGAGGATTTCTCATGTATCCTGCTCTCTGAACTGCCAAAGCCCTCTTTCTAAATGTCAGATGGCTTGCTTAGTAGAACAGAGCATTAGGAGTTGTGTTTTAGGACAACTAATAATGTCTGTAATAGAGATGATTGCTAGCATGAGTAAAATGGCAATTAAGTTTATGAAATGTATAAAGTGCCAAACACATTTTATCACAAAAGGCATTGAGAAAGATAACTTTTATTACTGTGCAGCTCTCTAACAGGTCCATCGATTATAATTTTTGAATATTGTTGAGTGATAAATCACCATCTATGAGCGAAAACCTCTGTGGCATTTTTGTTGTGAATTTACGATCATGAATGGTTAAGCATGAGGAATGCTCTTGGGTTTACCTCCTGCCTGTAGCTTCCCAGCGGAATTCTGCACTGGAAATTAACCACTGAGCTAGTTCCTGACACCTTGCTCCACCTTCTTCTGCTGCTCAAGGGACAAAAAAAAAAAAAAAAAAGAGTAATGCTGTATGAGGACAGACTGGTATGTCTCCAGCATAAAAGAGCTCTGAAGTCATTTCCAACTGGTGTATGTGGCTTCTGATATCAGACTGCTCCCCCAGGTGCAACTGGCGTAGCACTTACAGCTCTTCAGGGCCTGCTCTTTTTGCTTTATCTTAAAACAGCAGTGCCAAGCTGCTCTGAATTTTGCCTGGGCGGATTCAAATCTGGATTGAGCCAAAGATTAGGGGGGTGGAAAATTGTTTAGAAATTTTTTCTTGCTTCCACTAATACCTTTCTTCTTCTACTTCGTATACTGGGAATATGTTGTTCTGACAGTAACCAATAATGAATCCATGAAGAAAGTAATGCAGCCAGTAGCTCTTTTCAGTGTCTCTCCTTAGGACAGAATTCAAGATTGGGTCTTTATTACCAGACTTTACTACTTGACTAGGCCATTTTGCAGTCTTGAAGAGAACCCTAGCACTGACAAGCTAAAGCAACATGGTGCTTTTTTAGTGCCTGAAATCCACTCACAGAAGAGATCAACATCCCTTTACACCTCTGCTGCCTGAGACTGAGGCATTTGGACAAACCCACACCATCAGAGAAGCTTCATTTATTGCTTTGTTTGAAAACAGATTTTTCCTCCTCTGATTGTACACACAGCTGCTGCTGTATTTCAGACTAAAACCGATTCTCTGACTTTTATACAACACATTAATCCCAGAAAGTACTTGTGCTGTCACAAGGCATATTCAGTGAGTTGTCTTGGGCAGGCTGTGCAGTAGGTGCAGAGATGACCTTACCCCACCTTTTAGGTGTGCACACAAAGGCCACTCTTCGAAGCACTCTGTGAGGACTGGCTGTGAGCTGAGGAGCTTTCGCCAAACGTGGATACGTGTACCCTACACCTGTCAAAGGGGAGCACGCTGGCGCCATTCCCAGAGACAGTGTAATGTGTACAGATACAATGCCTCCAGCATTTCCAGGAAAGCATTTCCCAGACTTCTTGAACACTTACCACATTGCTTCCTGCATCTGTTACGCGGAATATCTGCAAACATTATACTATGCTTAGGTAACCTGTTTTTCTTGTGTTTCCTAAAATTAAAATGCTAATTATTTTTCCTGCCTAGAATCTGAAGGCAGCTACAGAAACATTAAAACATTTTTGATGAAACTAGGAATTTGCAACTAGGATGGGTTGGGGGTGGGGGACGGGACAGTTTTTCCCCATGGCATCAGAATACTTGAAAAAAAAAAAAATCATTATTCCATTACCCCAATAAAAACTATAAAGAGAAATTTCCTGCTCAGGTAAGCAAGAAAAGGATAGACTTGTGGAATGACTCCTCTCATATTTATGATGCTTAGTTCCCAGTTTAGACTTTCATCTGAAACTTGGATTTTGACAGCCTTGCTACAGTCAATAGCCTGCTTTTATTAAATGGTTTCGCCAGTTGTCAAAACAGGATTTGAGGTGTCAGTGCTTCAGGGTGACTAAAACACACGAAAGGCAGATGAACTTCGTCAGGTACAAAAGCAAACTGCTCTTTTTGAAATTCTGCCTTTATCGCTATTAAGTTGAAAAGAAAATGGCAAGGACTTGTAATTATATATATATGTGTGTATATATATAAAAAACATTTTATATATGTGTGTGTGTGTGTGTGTGTGTGTGTATGTATATAAAGTCAGCCTGTACACCTTCCAAAAAAAGCCAATGAGTAAGCAACATCCAGCCTCCTTAACCAAAGATATTTTTACTGAAGAGAAACAGGAAAGAAGGCTCTTTCTAGTTTCAGAGCTGCTGCAAGTGCCATATGGGAATCCTTATTGTCCTGAGCACCCTCAATTAAAGAGTGCATTGCAATAATAAGTAACAGCTGCATGGGAGGTGGGAGTGTTGGATCAAGAAGGCAGAGAGGAAGGTTTTCATCATTTCTGGCACTGCTGACTGCACCAGAGAAGGCTATAGCACTGTTCCTAGATGCTGGAAGGACTGCTGTGGGAGGACGCTTGCTCTTGTAATTAAAGAGGAGTAGCAGAGGGAATCTTTCCATCATTCCCCCATGGAGGAACGTTGCCTTTGAAAGACATATGGTTGCCAGGAACCAGGGCTCCAGCAGTGTAAATCCTTCCCCTTCCCAGCATGGCTCAGCATTAGGAGAGGCATAATTGAGTACTCACAGTATTAAAGGCAAAAAAAAAAAAAGTTCATCTGGAATCTGATCCAAAGCACGCTGAAGTTAGTGGAAAAAAATCCCACTGATTCCAATGAGATTTTGGTCAGACCACAGTACACTTAGACAAGATTTTTTTTTTTTTTTTTTTAATTATTTAACCACAAAATTTTCCATTTGCAACAACAAAAGACAGGTCAAGGAACTATGCAGAGGTGAAGCAGTGTACAGGTTACCTTTTTAGTCTAGAGATACTAACACTAAAAGAACAGCTTGGTTTTCTAGTGTCTATGTTCATCCAGATAACAAGCTCATGGAGAAAATAGGTGAATCTTGTAACAGTGATCTCTTTAGTTGATAAGAGAGCCATCAAGTGACTTAAAAACACAGAACTCTTGTCAAGGGAAGTAGAGGAGCTCTCATGGGGCAAAGGGTGGGGGAACTGGAAAGGATTGTTGAGGTGCAGACACTTACAAGCAGAATAAGAGGTCAATGAGTAGACAAGAAGATGAGAGTAGAAAGGTTTATTATTTGAGAATGAAAAAAGAGAACAGAAAGAAATTCTACAGACATGAAAATGCATTTGACATGCTTAGAGGAAAAGAAGACAAAGATGCCATGAAAAGTTTTCCACACATATAGTTAGATTGTACAGGAGAGGAAAAAGGGGAGAAAACGATGTAGGCTGAAGCAGCTGATCAACACTATCATCAAACAAGCGAGGAGATTACTGAAGCTGGGAACACACTTAGCAGGGAAAACACCTCTAGATGAGGTGTTATGGATAAAATGGTAAGAAGGCTTTATAATATCAAAGTAAAACCTGTGATGATAAATGAGAAGATGGGATGAGTCATTACACTTAAAGGTGCTTTTAGATTCCCTCTTACTAAAAGGAGACATTACTGTACCAGAAGTTACACTTAAAGGCTTGGTGCTAAAGCTGATTGGAAGCCTTGCTGTGCAGTGAGATTGTGCATTGCTTTATCACAGAGGTTAATTATTTATGTAACACTTTTTCTTCCTCAGAAACAAAGGGCATCTTTGTCAAGATATGTCAAACCTGGTGACATATCCTTCAGAACAGAAGGCCATTGTTGGGTCTATTCTAAGTGTTTTAAGTTACATGGCTTGCAGTATATATTATTTTCACCTATTCTTGATTTGATTTTTTTTAGTGGGGAAGAGTTTCAGTACTCAGCTTACTTAACAGCAGTACAAGAAGGCATCTAGTTTCAAGAATGCAGCTAGTAACATTTCAGCAGGATTTCCTGAGGTGAACTCAAAACTAGGCACTACTTTACCCAACTTGTTTCATACCTTTACAAATATGAAACAGTAGATTGGCCTGTCAACAGAAATGAAGCTAGATCTAAGCCCTGTGTAACACTTCAGTTCCTAAGAGCTGAGCTGGGTCTACAACCACTGTACCCACCAACCCACTAGCACAACTCTGACAAACAGAAGATCCCTCTGCACCCATCTCTCCATTCAGCAATGAGAAAGGAAGTTGTCATCAGATTACAGTTACTGGGCCATTGCAGAAGACCTGTCTAATACTACAATCTTTTCATAAACTTTCTGGGTTTCTGAATGGGAAAAGGGGATGAAGAAGGATTATATTTCACATATTGTCTTCAAGACTATTTTATATTTCTGTGAGCTAAGAATTTCTTTAGGTAGCAAGAAGCAAATACATAACTGACTGCTGCTTTTACAAAGTGAAAGAAAATTTCTTATAAAAGGCTACCAAGTCAGAATAGATGCCCAAATGCAATTGACTACCAGGAGATACAGAGTAATATTAGGATGTATTGAGGCTACAATCTTGTCGTTTCTTTTTCAGTCCTCTCTCTTGGTCTCTTTGAAACTCACCTGTTTGTAATCACTTTTTGGTTTTGACCAATGATCATAATCCTGTTCCAAAACTTAGCGTACAGGTAGTGCCTTAGAGCAGGCCAAATTTATTCTCTTTTCGCTAACCCTTGTTTACTTGCCATTTTCAGAGAAACACTCCTGGATGGCATAGAAAGAGCACCATAGTCAATGAAAGAAAAATTTCTGCGGCTGGACTACCCAGCATTTACCAAGAAGTCAGAGTGCACATAAGCAGTTACCTGGCAGGTTAACACATTGTATGTACACTTCAGCTATTCCACAGCATCATGTTTGCAGATACATCCCTTTGCTGAAGAATAAGAACACAAATATCATATCTCCCTTTCAAGAAACAGTCATTTCTCATGAAGACTCCAATGGTGACAACAATTCAAAGAAAGTTCAATGGATCCATAATTGAACTGACAGTGGATATATGACCAGAACATCTTAAATGTGGACTCATATCTCTGTCCTTCTAAAAAGGAAGACTGTTGCATATTAAACCAGCTATTTTGGACTTGCCTTCCAGGTGAACTGCAAGTAGTAGGATGCATTGCAATTATCCAATATGAAGGTGACGAACAGGTGAATCACCATTGCCAGACCTGCATCCAAGCGATAAGTGTAGCTAAGAGAGGGAAGCTGGTATTTTGGCTACTGCTATATCCTGGGAGTAAAGAAAAAAATCCCTCATATACATTTATAGAACCCTCTCCTTTTCCATCTCTAATGGAGTGCTGATGTGCCCAGAAACATCTCTCAACCATAGACCTCCTTGTATTAATTATCAGCTATTCTAATGGAAGATTAGAAGCAGCATAAAAGCAGCTAATCTCTCATGAATGGAGGAAAACAAAAATCAGCATGCACATATTTCAGCCAGGAGGTAACAACGCTTGCTTGAGTTCTTACACAATTTTGTAGCACATCTTCAAGCTTCCCTGGACAAAGAGCCAGGTCACTGAAGCTCCAGCAGAAGAGGAGTTTTTAGACAATAAATAGGTGAGAAAATCATCATTAAACATGGGTTTACATCACAAGTAATATGATAAGAGTTTCCACTGTCAGTCTCTGATGGACTTTGTTGTGTGGATGGGAAAGGAAGACAGACTTAAGGATTTTTAGATTATGTAAATCGCAAAGAAACGTGATTTGTTCTAGTGCAATTACTAAATGTTCTACTTGCTTGATTTAAAGCTTACCCTAAAAGGGCCCCTCCTCTTCCATCCACATAGTACAAAGATTTAATCCTGAAGTGACGTATCCTTTTCTATGGAAGTTTGATAGCCTCCCATGAGCAGGCTCTGTATCTAACAGAGCCATGACACAGTAAGGGAGACTGGAGAAAACAACTTCTTCCAATTAAAACCCAAAAACCATCCAGTAGACATTGCAGCAGCTAATGCTTAAGTTGTATATACCCAGTGCAAGAATCTCCCTCCCTAAAAGCTTTAGAAAAAGTAGTAACTGGAACAATGTCAGCTCAACAAATCCAATCTTCAGTCTGTTCCTTTATCTGCCTGCTCATTCTTACATTAACCTGCATTTAACTTCTGCCTCCAAGTTTATCATTTATTTATCCATCCTGAGAACAAATAATCTCATTCTAGAATTGGTTCCTTGAAAATCCTAACCATATTATTTCTATTATTATTCATGATGGTTTAGAAACAGAGGCAGGTAACTCACAATTTTGAAGTTTCTTCTATTATTTACAGAGTGTATAAAAGAAATCCTCAGCCTTTAGTAGTTCTGTTATTTTCATTAAGTCTTCCTACATTTGGTCCTTTAAGAAACTAATGTTCATCACAGAAAAATTGACCTAAGCAAATTTTAAGGATCTGTACGGAAAGAGTGGTGAAAGTTTGAGGTGACAGATCATAAAATACTTGTTTTAATAAAATAGAGAGTATATGTACCAAAAATCTTTAATGCCCTCATACAATACTCCCCAAACCTCTATTGCTTCTTGTTAAACAAACCCAACACACCAAAAGAGACCACACAAAATTATTTTTATGCTACAAATTGTACTCAGCATGACTAGGTAGAGACACTACAGAATTTTCCTAATGGTCAAGATCTCAAAAAAATTACCATCACAGCTGACACTAATTGGTTCCCCTACTGGCAGCCTGAGCAAAAAGACCATGTCTTAGTCAAGCATAACTACTAAACCTTGTCCCTGGAGAAAGTCTCTCTGGGTCAATGTTGCTATATATCAATTGAACTGCGTGGGCAGGCTTGCACTGCCACTGCCTGTTTTACGTCTGTACTTCCAGCACGTGACTGTCTTTCATGTACTTTTTAAAGAGCATCTGTGTACTCCACTGAAAATGAAGGTGTGCCCTAATCACCTAAGTTGTACTGAAAGAGGAAGAGAGCAGGAATTTTCGAGAGCACAACATTTAGAAACATTAAATACTACTGTGCATACTTTAAAAAGTAACCAAACCCTTTGCTGCAAATCAGGAGAAGCCAAAGACTAGATTAGTGTGGTGCAATAAGTCAGAGATGATGGACAGGCATGGGACGAAAACTCTCCACTGGCTGATTAGGATATACCAGTCAAGTTACTGAAGTTTAATTCAGTCAAAAGATCTGCAAACCCCTGTTATCCTTTAAATCCCTGAAACTGTAATTTAAATAGGAACAGATCAGCCACAAGGATGCAAATTATGTTGTCTTTCAAACACGGGGATGTCATCCACAGGAGATTGCATAACTCTGTCAGTAAACTGCTTTATAATGTAATCCAGAGCATCTTTATGGATTTTTTTCCTGACTGCTTCTAATTCCAGGTAAAGAAAACCATCTTAACAAACATTATAATCCTCCATTCTACATTAAATACAGCCCACTAAAATAAATCTGTTTGGGAGAGCTGGAAAAAAATAGTCCACACTTTGCTAAGTCATATTGAGATCAGATGTTATTTGAGACTTTCAAATATATCAACACAGACTCTACCAAATTAATCTCACCTCTGACTAACAAGAGCTGTAACATTCACCTCCTGAGCCTCTGCTGACATTCACCAGCTAGAGAGGGGATGCTGCTCTGGAGCAGCTCTTTGAGACAGTATGAAGCCCCACATCATCCTGAAGTGAGTCCACCATTCCTATATCCTGCAGGCAAGTCTTACACTCCAAGACCAACCTTAATTTCTGTGCCCAAGTTTAAAGCAATTGATAAAACTTTTACTTAATACAGTGAGAAATGTTCTAATAAGCCCATTCTGCTTCTCATTATCTAAAAATATTTAATGATGGCATCCCAATTATCTTAGATATGCAATGGAGTCTACAAGGAACTTTAAATAATTGAATTTTCAGTTGCCCTTTCTCTCCACCAGCCCCTTATATTAGAGTTCCTTTAAGCATAATTTTTATTAAGAAATTTGCCAAAAAGTGAAAAGAATTTTCTTGATTAGACAGCTTTCAACCACATTAGCTTCCATAGTTTAGCACATAACTTTTAATAACAAAGACATTGCATCTCTAAATGATGTGTGTATTTAATCTTCTCAGGCTTCAGTAGAGGGCTTCGGTATTCTTGATTTGGGATTTTCTTTTTCTTTTTTTTTCCTTTTTTTAAACAACGCTTGCTCCATCTAGTGGCACTTTCTCAAGGCAGAAAAAAAAAAAGGCCACACTGACAATAAGTATAAAATGCAGCATGTAGGAACAGAAATCTCATATCAAAATCAGGAATGTTTCCATTCAGATCATTTGACCTGTTTCATAGCTTTTTCCTTTAACAACTACACAGAAAGAAGTAAAAAACATATGACGACTTTTTATCCTTACCACAAAATAAAAAGATAAACTACTATGGGGTAAAAATTCACTGTAGCTTTTTGTATAGCATCATTAGCAAATACATGAAAACAAATACTTCATTTTTTAACTCCACGAAGATTTATCGTAACCATCTGTATCGTACTGATTAGCATCTTAAAATAATCTACTTCACCAAGAAAATGCCTTACCTTTCTGACCCATCCAGCTCTAATTGGCTGGTGGTGTCTATTTAGCTAGGCCTATTACCCGATAACACTGTTTCAGGTACACAAGGGAGAGGTTATTCTTAAACTAATTACACTGACTGCATGATGAGCAAAACCTCTTCTGGCCCAGCTTTGTCTCACAACAGTCTCTTGGTAAGTAGCTGCCAGAAGATCTGTAAATTAATTTTTGATGGCAATAACTGAAGTGCTAATGGCTGGAGATTACTATTTCAGCAATCTTTTTGTTTATTTTTTTAAAAAGTATCTTCCATATTAGTTACAAGATGTACTTTTTTTTCTCATGTGATAAAAGTACTCATTCTTACAAAAAAGATTAACAGATGCTGATGGCACAGTCAATTTTTTTTTTAATATTTTCTGGGACAGCCTGCTCTGAAGAAACACAGGATTCATATTAGCATATCTGTACTCTTCTCGGTCCGTTGATTCTCTCTCATCTTCTCTGCTTGAAAATATGGAGAAGTATTGCCTATAATTCCAAACTTGAAATCAGTCATATGTATTTTGGCAAGTTGGATTAGTCACTAAATTTCTCCATATCTGTTTCCCCATCTCTAATATGCACTAGTCGTTGTAGAAATTAATGTTTGAACAACTATTGAAACTGACTGATACCAAGACCTCCTCTAGTCTTCCTAAAGTAAGCCAGGATGCAAGTTGACCTAAATCAAAGCTTTAAAAAAATTGAGAAAAGCTAACTACTCCACATAAAAATGGGATTTTATTTAAGTTGTTTTCAAATAATGCCATTTTAATTTCACTTGTTCATAGAATAGACTAAGTGAAAATGAAGACTACTCAGTTGAATAAACAGACTGTTGAGGAAGGTGGCCATAGAATATGACAAATAATATAACATTTTACAGACAAGTTCATGTCCCTCCCTGACCACTCTACATGAAAGAAAACGTGCCTTTCTGTTTACACACTATGCCGTGCTCACTGAGTTGAGGAGAGACAAGAACTCCAAACATACATTTCAGTGAATACCTGACCAGCCAGCTCAGTTCAAGCTAGTGCCATTTTTCTGCGATTAGAAAGTATATCCTTCAATTAGAAAATGTATCCTTAAATGCTGTTTGCCAGGCACCAATTCTAACAATTCACGGTATAATATTCTGCCCCATTGAGTACCGTGACACTTGTTAAAGTAAATTATTTAAAAGTGTAGCTACCTTTTTAATCAAAGTTCAGTTACTCTAAGTTTATTGAGCCAAAAACATTATGCTTGGTTGCCTTGGGGATGTCACACTCAGAGTACGTTCACAGATTACTAGAAATTCTAGCCTGCTGCAACCACTACAGGCAACGACAGTCCTTCGTTTACCATCTGTAACCATTGCAAATTTGTTTTCAAACCCTCATGCTTTTTGTTTTATTAGGTAACTGAATAACTGAGAAACACGGTGGTACAAAAAGAGAGATAACAGTCAGAAGATTGCAACCAGGACTATTCTTCAAGTCTGCAGCTAAATTGAAAAAAAAATATTGTTTGGAGCTTAACACAATTTCTTCTTCCTCTTCTTTGATGGCAGAAAAGGAAGTTTTAAGATGAAAAAGGCAGTATTTTAAATCAAAACAAAGGAAACAAACACCTGAAAAGCTAGACATAAAAAGTTATCTCTTCCAGTCACAAAATGGTAGCAGAACGAATATATGAGGTGTGAATTCAGATATTGCCTTTTCCTGGTGATGAGAAGATTTGGTTTTAACTGGCTGTAAGGTGGGAGAATGTCCCAAATACCCAGCTACAACACATGGCATCTCTGCTGGAGCTTGCATGAATGTCTGTGCATTAGTGGAAAAACTGCAACCTGAACATCCTCCCTGTCAATGAAAAGGGTACAAGCAGACAAACGCATTTCCCTCCATTGCAATGAATATTTTATGTAACATGAAATATTTGAGAAGGACAGCAAGAGACACCCCACAAAAATGTTGCATGATCCAGTATTTGGGACAGTCTTCTAAGATGCAGGGGTTTGGATTCCCATCTTTGTTCTAATTAGAAGATATACAGGCAACTCTAAAGAACATGGGGACAGTATCCTTCTCAAATGTATAGCAGCCATGTCCTTTATTAATTCTAGTCCCAAATATCTGTCAAATATACTGGATTGGGGTGGAGGGATATCACTGTTTTGGGGTGGGTTTTTTTTCATTTGAAGTATCTGCAAACTGGTTTAAAACCACACCTTTGGCAAACAAGCGATCCACCTTTTTAGGAGTGATATTATAAAGCTTGACGCCTACAACTGAGCAAATCTATTGGTTTGAAAGGCACTTAAATAAAGTATCTATTTTTAATTGCTCAGTGACATGCTATTCAAAGAACTCTTTGGGAGGTGCAAGTGACCTCTACCTCTGGGAAAAGGATTTAATTGCTGAAATAAGTACATGTTGGTCTACTTTTCTGCCCAACTCTATTTTTAAACAACAAAGAGGATGTGTTTGTGAACTGCAAGTAACCCAAATAGAAGAAATTAATGGATTAAGGGGATTAAGCTGCATAGGAACTTGTGCAGGTGCATGCCAAAAAACTGGATACCAGAACATTTCAGCAACTATTGCTTTTCGTGTCTATTTTTAGTTTGGGTTTTTTTTTTTACCTCACTGAAGCAAGTTAAGAAAAAAAGTAACTTTTTACCTAAGGTAAATTAAAATCTGCTTTATTTGGCATTTAGATATCTTTGGTTATTAAAACCATCCTCCCAGAAGATAATGGAGATATAATGCTTTCTGTCCTCAATCATTATTAGATTTACCTTAGATTAACCCTCCTTCAAATGTTTATGAGCATGTTTTGTACAAAGATAAACAATGCTGAAATCATCCTAATACTTCACAGGTTCTGTGTGGTTGTCCAGCAGCCCAATTAGCCACCACTTACACTAGAATGTTTTGACTGGATTAATTGATCAGGCCAAACTGGAAAAGGCTCAGCCATTAGGAGAAGCAAGAGTAGTAAGGGTAACTGAAGCCTTGCAAACTGAATAGATGATCTCTCATTAAGTCTGTAAAAAGATGTATATTCTCCTACATCCATCTCAAAGAAGTACATCATATTCCCCCATCTAGTCCCAGCTGGCACCAAACCAATACAATTCTACTTCGCATTGCTCTGTACCAGAGTATACAAAGGATTGTTGTACACAACAGGTATATCTGAAACAGTTTTAAAAAGGAAAAATGCTGTCACCAAGAGAATTAAGCCTGTAGTCTGTTACTATCTCTCAGATGAATCTCCTAAAGCATTTTTTCTTCAGGCAAGAGTGGCAATTCTCCTCCAAATTCCCAGCATCTTGAGCTATGCATAGCCTTCCCATTAACTTTCAGCCTAAAGATTCATTGTATTCCCACCAAAAAAAAGTGTATGTAACCCTGTTTACTACCTCATTCGTTTCATTAAGTATGAACACAATTACTCCATCCTTGGCTGAAAAAGTAATTTCTACCTTTTTATAAAAAGTTATAAAAGCTTGCAGTTTCTAAATCCAGCTGCCTGCAAAATGGCTGTCTTACATTCCCAGGTGCATGTCAGCATATTTCTGCATGCACAAAGGCAGACTTCTTCTTCTCAATTCAGGATGCAATCTTCAATTACCTTCTCATGGCTCCTAGCTACACTCTTGGTTTTCTGCCTGCATATAACCCCTGACCTGTTGTGATAAGAAACACTCCTGTCTCAGAAAGTAACAGTCTCTCATCACTATATTTTTAAACTTCATCTTAACACCTCTTCTCCTCTTTGCTTTCACTGTGGATATCTTTCCTATTCTGGCCTCATGGCTGAAAGATTTCATTTATCCACTGAATAGTATTTTCCTGCCATTTATCTGCAATTCATACTATGTTATCAACTTGATTATTTTTTCTCACACACACACACTTTGACCATTTAAATGTATCACTCTAAGTTTTAATTTCATGTATGTTAAAGCATTAAGAGGTTCATGATGATTTTTCTGCTACAAATTTAAAAAAAAAAAAAAAAAAAAAAACCAACCACCTCTTTAATTTAGCTTCTGTCTCCCTTTTTTAAGTTACATTTGACAGTTGACTGATATAAGCTCCCTGACAGCATTAAAACAAAGTAACTTTCCTGAGTGGCTTCCCCAGCAGTTCAATGGTGTCAGCAAGCTGCTGCAAGGGAAACTGGGAGATCACCATTAGTCTCTGAGTTACCATTCATCTGGACAGAGGTAACATAAATAGTACTTTTCTTAAGCTGTCAGAAATGAGACCAAAGTGTCTTTCACATGTGATACCAGCTGTATCACAAAGCTCATGGTGGTGCCATATTATCACCAGAGACTCATATCCATGCTGAAGGGATTGATATAAACACAAGCTTTTAAAGAAACCTCTCCCAAACTTTCCCTTGGGTCTTTTGTAATTATTGACAGACATTAGCAAGGACAGGTCAACAGAATATTCAGATTTCAGAAGGATCTCTGGTCTAAGTTCCACACAAGATGTATGAAAAACGTACAGCCTCTTGGTTGTGAGATGCAATATTTTATTATCATGGATCAAACAAGAAGACAAAAGAAGAGAAATAAAATGTCAATTTTTTAAATGGTAGAAGGTTAACAGTGCACTGCCCTCACGGCTCATATGAGTTCCTATGCTTTTCAAGGGTCTGGAAACAGAGACATGAGATTTCTTTGAAACAGCAGGTAAGAAAAAGCAATTTAGATTCATCACAAACAGATGCCATGAGGAACTTCAGGGACAGCCTTACCCAAGTTAGGTGAATGGGCAAAAGGATGGCAATGGAAATTCACTATTGACATACACAAATTATGAACACTAGAGGGGAAAAAGCAAACTATTCATATACCTTATCAACTCATGAAAAGCACCTTGCCCTCTCTGTGGGCAACAAAATAAAAACTTTTTTTCAGCATTCCAATTGCAATCCAAAAAAAAAAAAAAAAAAGCTAAATACAATGTTAGTCTACATGGAGTGACACTGTGATAAAGCATATTACGCTCTTATATTGAAATCAATGGCTCACAAAGCCATTTAAAAGAAATACTTTTAAAACATGACCTATAATTAGCTGTTGAATGTTATTGACACAGCAGGTTGCAAAGGACAAGAATTTAAACGCTAATGAAATGAATGAAAAGGGATTAGATATTCATTTGAACATCACAAATAACCAATGCTGTAAAGGTAGGCCTTCTGCCAAGCACTGGCTGGCAGCAACAAGGATTAGAGTCAGCTTTGAGGGCTCCTTATTAAATTATGTAAGTAACAGTGGGTAAAGCCACCACCACAGAAAATGGGATGTTTCCCAGTGTGTAAATTACACCACAGGCAGTGTAATGTGGGGGGTAACACTTCCCCACCCAATGACAGAGTTAAGGAGGCTCCAACATAAAAGGAAGAAAAAGGATTTTATTTTTAAGAGGAAGAGAATGAATACAATATATTGATTTGAACAAACCAGTTTGTCCACAGAGGGCGAAACTCCCATCCCAGAACATATCTCCCAGTCCTGCAAACATGCCTGATTATGGGTAGGCAAGCCAAGGTTACTTTTTTTGCCTGGTTGCCTAGCCACATCATTTCAACTCTTCTGCTCTCCCAGCTCTGTCTGTTGTGGTCTACTGGGCCACCTTTCACAGAAACCCAGTTAGTGTTTCAGTTCAGGAGTGCAACAGCCTTGAGTATTCACAGGCATCTTCCTTATCTCAAAAGAAGGAATCCCAATTTATGACTCCCTTTTCCTAAAAAATATACAGACACACACACACAAGAACATACACTGAAACAATCTCCTCTCAAGAACTGCCTTTTCACACATTTTCTTCATCCCAAGGTTTCTCAGTTAAGGAGAATGGGTAGCCGAGGCAGCTTTCTACCATATAACGTAAAAAACCAAAAAAGCCTAAGTGTTGTCACAAAACCCTCCTTTGCTGTATTTAACAGCAAAATCCTCGTCTCCCCAAGATCTCAAATCATAAATGTAAATTAAGCCTGCAAAGACAGGTTCACTGGTTTGTTCTGCTGGTGCCAACTGCTCGCCGTCAGGGGTCCTTTTCCCTTAATGGGTCTTCATTCCTCTTCTCACAAAGAAGCTGATATCTTTCTTTGGACTGGTTAATATAGAATATTAATGGAAAGAATATTAATATTTTTTACTCTTTAAAACCTAAGCCAATCTCTAACCAAAGCAGCTGGCTGGTTTTCAGCTGAGGCAGGTGCTGGAGCAATGCGCTGGAAGATGCACTGCAGCGGCTGGACGACTCTGTGCTAAGATGCGAAGAAATGACTGTGAGGTATCTAAAAAAAAGCTCAGTGCAGAGAAAACAAAGCAGTTGCACCTACATGAAGTATCTAGAAACTGCAGCAAACAATAACAAGAGGTTACAGCAACAAAATTTCTACCTTACACTCGTGCTCCACATAGGAAAGTTATGGAGCACTTGTATTTCTGTTAAACATCATCAGGAGGAAATCTAACATAACATCTCACTTCTGTCTGCATTCTTCCCTGCTCCCAACTTCTCAGCATGGCTGCTGGCACTCCGGGAATCAAGCCAGCACATCAGCTATGCCTGCAAGGTGAGGGCTGTAAGGAGGGGACAACCTTTCCCAAGTGACGGACCACAAACTAATTTCTGTTTTCAGATGTTTCCAAAGCACAGCCTGACGCACAGCACCTTTGTAACAAAAGTCACAGAAGTGATCAAGCCTTTCCTGCGAGAGGTGTTTGACAGGATCCCTGTGTGAATATGCATCCAGCTGTTGTCAAAAAATCTCTTGTATATCCATGCCTCTTCAGGTTCTTCAGGTAAGAGGACAGCTTACAGCAAAATTTACCTCATATTGTATGATGTTTCCCACTGGGATAGTATTTATTGCAAAACAGCTTCTACTTCTTTAGTCTTTAATAGAACACAACTTACCCAAGTTCAAATATTTCATTTATGGTATAAAGAAAGTTTAAGTACAACTGGTACAAAACAAAAGCAATTCTGTGTTTGTAAAATACTGACAATGCATTGAAATGCTAAAGTAGGGGTCAGGCATTGAGTACAGTTTATACATTCCTAGCATTCCTGAAAACATGTGAAATGCTCTTCTGTGAAATGATACACCCAGAGAAACATAGGCATGAAAACTGGCCCCAGACACAAACACTGCAACTGCAAGTTCCAGAAAAAAGTCAAGTACAGCATGGACAGAAATGAGGATTCATGGGAAAACCAGATACTGCAAGAAAAATAAGAAAAATAATAAGAAAATAAGAAAAATATAGAGCTCAAGAAATACATATCTATGGATAGACAGACAGAAATACATATATACATATGTATGCGTGTCTTTAATGCCAACAGAAAATGTAATACATGGAGTTCTGCTGTTTGCTTTAATATTCGTTTGACAACTGTTGCAAATGAGGACCTATTAGATTACAGTAAGGTATGAAATTTGCCTCCCTGTAATGTTTCCCAAAACATATATTAACATATAACACAACTACTACAGTATTAAATGTTAATCAGGTTTTCTATCACAACTGCAAATATTTATTGGCCAAAGTTCATGTTAGGTGTGTTTGGAAAAAAATGGGAAGAAGTTGTACAGATGTTTCTGTTTCTCAAGAAGTGGCACAGTAGTGGGAGTCAGCACTTGGGAGAGAGGGAGAGAGGGAGGTAGAAACGGAGAAATTGATGCGGGAAAAAATTATCAGTATGAGGGAGAAAGAAAGAAAGAAAAAAGATGCTGAGGTCCTGATGCAGACAAACACGAATTCCTCTGTTGACTTCTCAGTTATTTTAAAAGCTGTATTGGTTCAAATGATTTTCACATAAACTACAGACTTTGGCTAAAAGTTTAAAAAAAAWAAAAAGAAAGTGGAACCTTTTACACTCTTGATTTACACCACCTTACCAAAATTACAACTAGTCTTGAGATGGTGAGAAAACCAGTTTTCACATTCAGAGTTACACTTGAACTGTAACAGGCAAAAGTGTAAAAGATAAATATTAGACATATATCCAAGCTTAGTGCTTCATAATTGTAACTCTTTTGTCTCTTACCAGAAAGCATCATTACAAAAAAAAATCTATTTGAATGTAATTACTTATGAACAGCTCATATAAGGTGTGTTTTGAAGTTTTGATAAATAAGTGTGCAACACAATTAAAACTGATTTTGCAAACAGATTGTCAGAGACTAATTGTGTCCACAGAGACAACAGTTATAAAAAAAAAAAAAATCACCAGTATTTAACAGAATAAATATTTAATTTTATCTGAAACATTTCTGCTTTAATTTTCTAGTTAAAGTTTAAAAAAAAAACAACTTCCTTTTGTTATTTTACAGTGTGGCTTATCCTCACACACAGACTTTAAAACATGGCTGAAAAAGCATCTGGTCTGACAAACTAACATAGTTTGCAATCTTTTACAGGTACACACAGCTTTAAGCATCAAAAGAACACAAAAAATATTTAATTCATCCACAGCATGTATGCAGATTTATATTTCTAAAGTCAACTCACAGCTTTCTCTTAATTTTACATTATTTTCTTAAATTCCAAAATAAATATAGATCTAGAAATTTAATTGGATTATTTCAATAGTCAATTTTATCTCTTGAGCAGTTTCAGTGTTTTCAATGAACTTGGATTTCATCAGGAGGGAAATAACCTTTCAGATAGCTCATAAAGTCACACTCAAGATTTTTTTTTTCATCAGATATTTTAGAATTAATAGATACTGACCATGCTTCTTTGAACAAATTTCAARTCTTTCTTTATGCAATCATTTTAGATTAAAGCTTGAAACATAGAAATTAGGCCATGGCACTAGAAAGCAGACTACACAGGTGGATTTCTTTGCTTGGATAATACAGGTCTTGATAATACTTTAATAATATATGAAAACATTCCTAGCAATCCATGCATTTTTTAGAAAATAGTTATTAAGTGTATTATTTAAACAAGCCTGTTTGTTGAAGACCAAAATACAGCAAGAGCATCCTGTTCTTGTATAGCACCATTTTGGCCCTGAATCCACTCATTGTTTAAAGAGATGTCCAGCTTTAAAGACAAAATTAATGCCAAGAACTTTAATGAAATTATGTTTTAAGAAAATTAAGGTTTCAGCTAGACAGGGACCTCTAACTGCATTTTTCCTGGATAGTGTAACAGACTTGCCAACGATAGAAGTGAGCAACTTTACAGCAAGCTAACACAGAAAAACATTAAAATGTTCAGGAACAGGATGGACTCAGGATCTGAATGTCAAAATGCACTCTCTAGCCCTTTTCACATGATATTAAGGAGTTCAGAAAACATTTTTCAATCCAGTTCTGCCTCTAGAAATTTGTTTTACTGAGTTTTGTACTATGCCAACTAAAGCAATAGTGCCAACAAAAATCTGAACTCGTCTCGGTATTCCTTTCAAGTTTGTAACCATAATAACTTCTTGTTCTCAGCAAACATGGAAAAATGGGTTACTACTCTGACATGAAAACAAGACCAAATACTACTCTAAGCATGCCAACTGACTTTTTTTGTGTTAAGCTTTACATTATAGCAGCAACTCACACACCCAGACGGCTCAGGAGTTGCTCGTTCCCTTGATCAGTGAGTAACCTCCCAACAAGGTTAACTGTATTAGATCATTTCAGCAGCACTTGTTAGTCAAAAAGTTTAGTTGCCTCCAAGGTACATATCCATCCTTCACCAAACATTTAATATCTTTATCAATTGGGGTGCTGCAACATCAATGTATTGGGGCGATAATATTATTCTAGAGGGAAAGACAGCAGCAATCTCCAGAGAGGAAACAGATAAACAATTCAGAAGAGAACATGATTTTATCARATATTTTATTAAAATGTCATTTTTCTTGATAATGGCTGAGAACTTTTCCCATGGCTTTCAAAACACTGTTTCTAACCACTTATATTTAGAAATCTGTGTATGCACCCATGTTTCTCATTTGAAGACTAAGGTTGAAGTGCAACATTACGAGGCGAAGTCTTAGGAAACCATGCCTAGCATGTTCCCTTCCCTGCTGGAAGAGGTGCTTTTCAATTCTGCAGGTTTACCCTACAGGGTCAGACAGGCATCTACACAGGTTTTGAGGATGCTTCCTCACAAACCACAGTATAGTGTCATGTTCCAACCAATTGATTAATTCTGGTGCGTGGGAAAGAAATGACAATTTGCTGGGATGGTGCACCATATCTTCTGATACCTCATCAAGTGTTTCTATAAAGTGCTGCACTGCACCGTAGGGATCAACCAGCACATTCAGAGGCAGCTCAAATACCTCCAGCCTGTGCAGCCTAGGACATCGCCACTCTTAGCAATGCCTTACTATGCTACAAATGCAGTATCTGTAGTACTCACAACATTTATGTATATTTAAATACATATATTTCCTTTCTTTCCTTCAAATAAAAAGAAAAAAAACCAATGTTTCACCACAGACAGTATCACTTGCCTCACACTGCTCCCATTGAAGACAGTAGTAAACCTCCCGCTAACCTCAACAGCAGCAGAGCTTGGCCAACATCAAGTACTCTTGAAAAATCCCAGCCTTCATCTCTAGTGACTTGAGAACACACACAAGAAGGATCAAGTTGTTACCTTATGTGTGTCATAACATTTTCTGCAAGAGATGTCATTGTTCCTTGAGTTTAATGAGCTGTGACATTTGGTGGTGAAATCAAACCTGTTGCTCTAAAGCTTCCTACTATACAAGCTCTGATGGAGCAAGCAATTGATGATTTAGATAGAAATTTTTTTTCTCCTTCATACTGTGGTACAAAATAAAAAAAAATCTAAATGACATTCTCTTGTTTTCCAAGTTACGTTTTCCTAAACAACACCTCTCACACCCTCAGGTTCCCTTAGTGTCTCACTCTCCTCAAACCTCAGGCATATGCCAGAGAAATGTGACAGCATTTTGAAACCCCACAAGGCATTTTTGGCTGGGACAAAAATTTCTTCCCGTGGCCAGAGAGGTGGACAGCAGGCTTGTTGGATGGGTGGATGGCTGGTTGCCCACGCAGGATCCCCCAGCTCGACCCCTCTGAGCAGCCCTGCTCTCACCACCTCCTCACAGTGTCTACATTCACTAAGCAAGGAAGAGGATATTTGTCACCGGGAGATTGTTTTCCACAGCAGCATTGGTGTTTCTTGGGCTTGAGTTTGAGGGCAGAGGCTGGGTGGTGTGGGTGGGAAGCAAGGGTGGAGGAGAGGGATGAGGCAGACTTCAAAATCTTTGAGAAATATTAGTTCGGATTAAAAATGCCTCAGAAATCAAACCAGCCAGGAGAAAAGTAGAAATCACTAGGGGTACAAAAAATTGGATTAGTTTAGCCTGCTAATCTATAATAAGAGGTATGGACAGAGTTGTTCAGGAAAATTCTCAGTGGGAAACCTTAAGAATTCATAATTGAAGTAAAAAGGCAGCTGTGCCATTTGGAGTGTTTCCTGACTCAAAAATGACAAAACCCAGAAAGCACTGACTGACAGTCAATGCAGGACTTCCTGAAGCAAGCAAAAAAGAATCACAATTTTATATTGGCAATAAAGTTTTTATCTCTGCAGGAAGGGAAAAAAACCTTTTCTTTCACTGAAGTATTAAAGAGATACCATGCACCTCCCTCCCCCCCTTTGCCACCAGTATGTTAATTAGGTGATTTACAAATCAGCAGCAAATACAGCGTAACTTGCTTACATGTTTTGAATGAGAAGACACTAAGAGACTGGAGGTTGGCAGTGAAGGGCTTTTGTCTCTGTGCTGGTTTTGACTGTATAGAATTAATTTTTTCCATAGTAGCTTTTATGGGACTACGTTTTGGATTTGTGCTGGAAACAGTGTTGATAACACAGGGATGTTTTCGTTACTGCTGAGCAGTGCTTACACAGAGTCAAGGCTTTTTCTGCTTCTCACACCACCCCACCAGCAAGTAGGCTGGGGGTGCACAAGAATTTGGAAGGGGACACAGCCAGGACAGCTGACCCCAACAGACCAAAGGGATATCCCACACCATATGACGTCATGATCAGCATATAAAGCTGGGGGAAGAAGAAGGAAGGGGTCGACATTTGGAGTTATGGCATTTTGTCTTCCCATGTAACCATTACGCATGATGGAGCCCTGCTTTCCTGGTGATGGCTGAACACCTGCCTGCCGATGGGAAGTAGCGAAGGAATTCCTTGTTTTGCTTTGCTTGTGTGCACGGCTTTTGCTTTACCTATTAACCTGTCCTTATCTCAACCCACAAGTTTCCTCACTTTTACTCTTCCAATTCTCTCCCCTTCCAACTGAGGGGGAGTGAGCGAGTGGCTGTGTGGTGCTTAGTGGCCAGCTGCACTGCTAGAGGTATTGACTGATGAGCTGAAGTTTTCCTACACAATGTGAAAAGTAAAACCAAAGATACTGCATTCTCTAAACCAATTTCTATATGATTTCAAAACTTGCCAACATATACTCTTCCCAGATTCAGCTGAGATTTTATAGTTCAAAATAACATTTGTTTTATTTTAAATATTACTTGGGGACACTGCTGCAAGGAATAATAATGATTTCGGGCTTGAAGGTAGATGCTGCTCCCATGACAAAAATTCATAACAAAACTCTTCTTGAATGTAGTGTCGTGACGATCAGACCTGCTAGTCTGCGTTCTTCACTTCAACAAGACAAATTACCTGCGTCAGAGTACATCTGAAGTAGCCAATTTGCAATAACAAAAAATTTATATTAATATTGTTTCTACCGCCTAAGCCTCTGGCTGCATTACAGCACAGGGCTCATTATCTTTAATAGACTAAAAGTAAATAAATTCTGTAGATAGTAAATATAACTTAATGACTGAGTAAAATGAAGATATCTGTGGGGAAAATTTTGGGATTATTAAATTATTTGTGTGTGGTAAAGGCAAGAAAGAATTCTATGCATCTCACACAAATGTCAATAGAAGTATGAAATTAACAGACGCCTGATCATATGTTTTGTTTGCTTAGGCTGTGTTTCGGAAAAGTTTAGTTAATAAATGCCAGTAGTACTAATGCTTGTACATTCCGGCTGTGCAAAGCTTTTTTTCAAATCTGTGTAATCTAGTAATATTTGAAAGCTATGATTTGAAAAGTGATCAGATAAATACTGATATATTAGAACTGCTAAAACAAAATCTTTTGTCATAAAGGAAACACAGTGGTCCAGTACATCACAACAAAGGCCAGAAACAAATACTAGCATTACAAAAAGCCAGATTCTAGCTTTTCAGTGCAAACATTTCTAACACTGATCAACCATGCAACATGAGATAAAAGCCACTCTAGAGCAAGTTCTGCTCAGCACTAAACTAGGACTGATAATTTCTGGTGATGCTAGAAACTAACAGTAACTTTCAGAGATCATTCTTTACAGCAGATCTTCTATGTCAGAAAGAAAAAAGGAGAAAGAAAAAAAAAAAAAAAAAGGAATTCAAAGGTTTTCTTTTTTGTGTCTACAAAAATAACTCCAGCAGAGATGTGTTAATGAGCAACTTGCAGGAAGGCAAAGAAAGGGACAACATGCATTTAACTGGTTGCACAGTTTTACAAATTATACTTTAAGTACAAATAAGGTTTTCCCAGAGCAACATATAAATTGTATCCTTTCTTAATTCCCAGAGTAGCTCGAGGAAAAAGCTATCTGTATTAAACAAGTATCCAATTCTTAGATTTCAGCCAACCTACATAATCCAGCAAAAAAGCTTTTAAAGAATTTATAATAAACTGGGAGGCATGCTACATTTATGGAGGGAAGAAAACTTAATAAACAGAAAAATGTTAGGTGTGAATACTGACTATTTCCAACTGGTACATTCTGTCAACGTGGACACTAGGCAGTCTATTACTAGCATATGTTTCATGTGTTGACATACATATGAATGTATGTATCAACTGATAAATCAATATAGGAATAAAGCTATTAATAGGAAATGACAACTTACAGAAGCAGAGAATAGTGCAGACTAGATTCACAATTAAAAAAATAACATTTATATATAAAGTGCCATACCTTGTAGCACTGGTGATTGCAGACAGAACATTAATTTACAAAGGGGTTGAGCCTTCAGGATAATTAGAGATAGAAGCAGAGGTAATTGGCTGAGGTATCACAGAAACAGAAGAAAAATCACTGTGAAGTGAGAAATAAGAGATCAAAACCAAATCTTCTTAAATATCTTTTGCACAGAGATGCTTTAAAGCATATTTTAGAATGAGTTTTAGGAATACTAAATCAGAAAAAAAAATTTTTACTCAGCAGCCAAAAAACTCGCCAAACCCACACATATCTATAGGCCTTTTATTGTTTAAAATTATGTGATGTACTTTTTTTCACTTTTTTATATTCTACACAGGAAATGCAAGATACACTGTAGAAACTTCTTTTTTGAACTGAACCAAAATAAATGTAACAATGTAAGAACACAAGTATCCTTTTTAAAATTCTGTCAAAAAATGGTTCTCCTTCTACCATCCTAACACTAAGACTTGTCACGCTTTGCCCCCAGTTATGAAATACAAACTTAAAAAAACCTAAAACCACCCACCCCCCC
>JAYKAV010003101.1:64382-168107 GCA_035582835.1 Phoebastria nigripes
TGGTAGTGATGCTAATAGTTCCAACACAACTTTTTCCAGGGTGTGGCTCTAGGTTGAATTTCCCTTTAAAATAGTTTAAAATAATTTCAAGGTCAGATACATCAATCCTACCATTCATAGGATTACAACAATCATATCATTCATAAACTTGTCACAAATTTTCCTCAACAAGACCATCACTTCTTAAGGCACATTTGTATCATAATAGTCCTCTCAGAAAATAAGATCTCTTCAGATGACCTCCCCTCACCAGAAAGAACAGGTTCAACTAAATAACTTCTCTGAGCAGCAAAAGACATTACCCAGAACACCATGTTTGCTGAAAACAGTTGTGACATCCCCATTTCCAAGACTTTGGATTAGAAGATTCTTGTGCCACTTTTGCCCCTTCCCCCAAAGGCAACAACTCGTTGATGTCAGAATTTTTAAAATAAATTCTTCTAGATCTAAAAGCAGCTGCTATCTTTAAAGTCTTACAGATTTGGGGACTTAAATGGTTTCTGAAGCAAACAATATACTGATGTCTGCCTGCAGCCCAGCAAGGCTCCAGACAGTTTGAAACTGAGCAGGAAGAATCACACCTAGGATAGGTAACCTGGGACTTATCAGGTAAAAGAACTTGAAAGAACTTGAAAGAACTGTAATCGTTCAAGTTGCCTGAACAAACAAGATCTATACAGAACAACATATCAAAACCTTTATCCAAACTAACTTTTTGGCTAAAGCATAATACATTCAAACTCAGGATACAGCCACTCACAGTGTTAGAAACAAATTTGTAACAAATTCAGAAAAAAAAAATACAGAAAAAGACAAGCCAGTCGACTCCATTGGTGACAGTCACAAACTCCTGAGGATAATTGTTTCAAAAATATTCCTCTAGGAGGTTAAATGTCAGATCCACAGAGGACCTTACAGCAATTATAGTTCCCTCATATTCAGAAACAGAAGCCTAAAAAATCTTGTCCAAGCTCACGAGTATTTGATTTTAGGAGACAGATTCCACAGACACCAGAAGATCTGCTCAGGTGCATTATTAGAAGATCTTCTGTTTTGTTAGTGAGGAGTAGATCCTCTGAGATTGACAAGACAGACCCTTCCAATCGATGTTTCCCAAGACAGCAGATATACTTAAAGCTGACCAAACACACATTTGCATTAACATAAGTCACAACAGGTGGTTTTGTCATCATACTTCAGGGTGAAGTGGCTTTTCTCCCTTTTACACAAAGTTTAGCATTAGGAACATCAATTTGTAATGTAAATCACAACACTTTCTACTCAGCCACAAGCATTTGAGCCCACTTATTCCCAGAAGTATCATCCCAAGTCACAGACTACTGTAAAATCCTGGGAATGAAAAAATGAGGCCTTGGCTACCCCGTTGGTTTTATTTTTGTGCAAAAGAGTTCAGATGTCCTGCAGCAGGGTAAGAAAGAGGGCTCTGTACCCTCCCAACATTGATTTCAGTGCCAGTTAGGGTATTAAAAGAATGGCACTTGTGACTGGGCTGCACTGAGCTATTTCAGTGATGCAACAGTGTAATAAATCCAGCTTAATTTATTGGTTACATTCGGCTTACAGCTAATACTTGTTACTGACAGAAACTCAATTTGTACTGCAAGTTCTTAAGGTTAGAGACTATCTTTTCCACTACATATTTTTAACGTGCAGGACAAAAAGCTTGAGCTTCAGAACAGAAACAACTGCAACAGCAGCAAACAGAGCCCACTTGTGAATCAGCTTGACATTTGCTCTAGACAGCTATTTCAGAGTACTGCTCTTTAACTTTGGGACACATGATTAGACTCATAATAAGTATTTACAGAGGGAGCCTCTGGTGGCTTTACATCATGTCCAGAGCAGATAAATGACAGGTATTTCTGCATCAGATTTGCCAATGAAATATTTTTGCAGTCTTTGGAGTGATGGACACAAGGGGGAAGAATAAAAATGCCCCTTCCCGACCAGTTTCTCCAGTCTTGCTCTCAATCATTTTCAACATTTCATTATCAAATGTGCCAACTACAATTTTATTAGTCAGTAAAGACTCAGTCAGCAAAGCTAGCCTGGTAAGTTTGCATTATGAAGAGTTAGATAGTGCTTCACCTTATGGAGCTGTAAATATCAATGTTACCCTTGCCAGCCTTTGCTAAAGTGAATATGATAGCTTTGGGTTTTTATATGAAGTATAATACAACGTCAAGTTGAACAACTGGATAGGCTAGAGCTGTAACTGCTTACAAGGTTTTCTGAAATATTAATTCAGAAATTTATTTACAATATAAGTAATTTTCTTTCCAGTTGTAGTCAAAAATCTCAAAGCTTGAATAGATATCATTTTTAAAAATATATACTTGTGCATATGGATGTTGTGTGTATATCTGTACACACATTTATGTCATATATGGGGGAGTGGTTTTTGCATGTATCCATCTATACACACACGTGTGTGTGTGTGTGTGTGTGTATACAACCTCTCACACACACATGCAAATAAATCACTGAAAGTAGGTGTTCGGGGTTTGTTTGGTTTTTTTTTAATTCAATGAGGATTCAAGATGCCTGTCAACTTCCTTACTCAGCACCCTTAAACAACTTCCTGTAAATTATTTTCAGGTTTTATCCTGTCTGAAATCAAACACAGAGTAGAGTAGAGTAGAGTAGAGTAGAGTAGAGCAGACTAGACTAGACTAGACTAGACTAGAATAGAATAGAATAGAATCAAATCTCAGTTGGAAGGGACCTATATCGATCATCTAGTCCAACTGCCTGACCACTTCAGGGCTGACCGAAAGGTAAAGCGTATCATGAAGGGCATTGTCCAAATGCCTCTTTGTAAAGCACYGGCAGGCTTGGGGYRTCRACCACCTCTCTAGGAAACYTGTTCCAGTGTTTGASCACCCTCTTGGTAAAGAAACGTTTCCTAATGWCAAGTCTGAACCTCCCCTGACGCAGATTTTAACCATTCCCACGCRTCCTGTTGCTGGAAGCCAGGGCTCCCCTTCCCCTCCTCAGGAAGCTGTAGAGAGCAATGAGGTCGCCCCTCAGCCTCTTTTTGACCAAATTAGACAAAGCCAGAGTCCTCAGCYGCTCCTCACAGGACATTCCTTCCAGCCCTTTCACCAGCTTTGTTGCCCTTGTCTGGGTGCATTCAAGGACCTTCACATTCTTCTTGCATTGTGGGGCYCAGAGCTGCACACAGTACTCAAGGTGAGGCCGCGCCAACGCTGAATACAGMGGGACAATCACCTCTTTTGACCGGCTGGTTATGCTGTGTTTGAGGCCSCCCAGGACGCGGTTTGCCCTCCTGGCTGCCAGGGCACACTGCTGGCTCATATTGAGCTTGCTGTCAACCAGCACCCCCAGATCCCTTTCTGCAGGGCTGATCTTCATGTGTACCAGCAAATGGCACATCAGAAATATAAATACTGTCACAGATTGCTCTCTGGATAAGGCTGTTTTACCTTTATAAATACCTGTAGTACTAGTAGATGGAAACTCTTTTACAGAAAAACCCAGAACTAAAACACAGCTCCTTCTTCCAACAGCACACCAACTCACTTTCCAGTCTTCCTTTCCCTCTCCAGTCTACATTAATACAGGACAGCATTTCTCATCTTCAGTTTTGAGTATTAAAAAATGCTAGAGGGAAGGGCCGTCAWCCAGGGGGACCTTGGCAGGCTTGAGGAGTGGGCCCATGTGAACCTCATGAAGTTCAACAAGGCCAATTGCAAGGTCCTGCACCTGGGCCAGGGCAATCCYCAATATCAGTACAGACTGGGGGTGAATAGATTGAGAGCAGCCCTGTGGAAAAGGGCTTGGGGATATTTGTAGATTAAAAAATAGATATGAGCCGGCAATGTGCACTTGCAGCCCAGAAGGCCAACCGTATCCCGGGCTGCATCAAAAGGAGTGTGGCCAGCAGGTCAAGGGAGTTCATTCTTCCCCTCCACTCTGCTCTGGTGAGAGCCTCATCTGGAGTACTGCATCCAGCTATGGCATCCCCAGCACAAAACAGACATAGACTGTTAGAGTGAGTCCAGAGGAGAGCCATGAAAATTATCAGAGGGCTGGAACACCTCTCCAATGAAGAAAGGCTGGGAGAGTTGGGGTTGTTCAGCCTGGGAAGAGAAGGCTCTGTGGAGACCTTATTGMGGCTTTTTAATATATAAAGGAGGCTTATGAGAAAGATGGAGAGAGACTTTTTAACAGGGCCTGTAGTGACAGGACAAGGGACAACGTTTTTAAACTGAAAGAGGAAAAATTTAGATGGGCTATGAGGAAGAATTTTTTTACAATAATGGCGGTGATACACTGGAACAGCTTGCCTGGAGAAGTTGTGGATGCCCTGTCACTGAAAGCGTTCAAGGTCAGGCTGGATGGGACTTTGAGCAACCTGATCTAGTGCAAGATGTTCCTGCCTGTGGCAGGGGGTTGGACTAGATGATCTTTGAAGGTCCCTTCCAACTCAAACCATTCTGTGATTCTGTGATTTTACAAAAGCAGACCCTTGAGAAAGAGATTTGAAGTTCAAAAACTCTAACATAAATAATTTGCCAATCAGTTAGGGAAACTGCAAAAATCCATACTATTCCAAGTTTTCTCTTCCTTTTCCTCTTCTCTCCAATATGAAATTTGTCAGCTTAAAGAAAAAAATTCAAAGTGTAACTCTGGTCCAAACAGGTCAGGGCTACTTATACAGTATATTCTGGCCTGTGCCCAAAGCCCAACCACATTTTGCCTAGATCTCCTAGGCTTGCAAAAACTCCTCCACATCCTTCAGGAAAAGTATTTCTTTTCATTTATTCAGGCCTGCGATGACCTGCTTTCTCAGCTGTGCAGGCACTTGTGCCACTTGGAGGAGTGGCAGCTGGTAATCAGCTTCCCACTGAGCAGGGTTCAATACAAGCTACCCAACAAACTCAGCCTGCCACAGGAAACAAACAGGTCACTTGGACAGCCTACTTTTAAKGACGTTTTGGCTGGGGGGTGGGGTTAAAGAAAATAAAGAGACTGACTAAATCTCTAGATGGCTTCCTCTTCTACAAGGCAGAGCAGCACATCTTTATCCTAATACTACATCGTGGAAGGCCTGTATGTATCATAAGAGGCAAGTATTACATGATTCCACCTTCAATAAACATACAAAAGGTGTCTGCAGGGAAATTAAAATCTGTAGTCCTCTAGTTTCATGAAAAATTTAACTGCTGATAGAAAAATCTTACATAGAAGTAGAATCTTTTACTGAACATCTGCACCCCCTGCTAACCTTGGCCACATTTACCAAGGATGATCATCATACTCGCCTCATAAATATTTACATGACCTATAAAAATGTTTATAGACTTACTCTCAATTCCAGTAGCATCTTAGAATACATTCTGCAAAACATCTTAACCCATTTAGTGCCCTGTAGCTTAAAGGCTAGCAGCGTAAATTCTTGCCAACTATAAAAAATACAGATAAAAGATAATCGAGCAGTACAGCTGTGCCTGTCATCAGAAGAGCATAAAGAGTTTTATCCAGATGATTTCTTTGAAGACATTTTGACAGTCATGATCCCACTTAAGAAATGCCCAGACTCATATACTATACCTTAGTTTCATCAGTGGAGAAACTGACGAATTATAACATGGAAATCCTTAGAAAAAAAGAAGTGAAATAATAACATTCATTTAAGTTTTGTAAAAGTACAGCTAACTGGTGTAACTCCTAGCGTGCCAGTGGAAAGCTGACCAACTTCCTTGGCTTCAGAGCTGCAGAATCAGTTTGTTGGCCCTGAAAAGGTAACATTGCTTTTCTAGTGCCAGAATATCAATAAGTATAGGTCATCATAGACAGCAGTTTTGCTCCTGGAACTGCTGCTGAGAAACTTGCTCAGTAAACGCCAAGTGCTTTGATGCAAATCCTTCGTAGTCCTATGTGAATGACCATCAGCAATTTTGAGAGAGGAGAGACTTTAAAAAAAAAGGAGAAACTAGGAAAAACAAAAGCTTTCAAAGCAGTTTATTGCAAATCAGACAATGATATTTGAAAAAATAATTATCTCTGCATTATTGCTTTTAAAGTGAATTAACAGAGCATTATAGTAGCAGCTGGTAAGGGAAAGCCTGTGGAAGTCAAGTTTAATACTGGCCTGGTATCTTCAAGAGAGATCAGGAGGTTAAATATATACCTATTAGACAACTTACTTTGCACAGCTGCAGCACTGCTGGACACAATCTGGCTGTTGTGTACTTCATTTTTAAGAACATTTAAGAACAAGGGTATTACCTGTATTTTTTTTTTTTAGTTGCTACAGTTCAAGTTAAACAGATAAACTAAAAGCTAAGTTGTTCATTTAACTGTATTTTTTTTTTTTTAATTCATAGCCATAAATCACACCAAAAAAAAAAAGCACCTATTTTAATAGCCACAAAGTGCCTATTCATGCCTCATCAGTAGGATGGAAAGATTTAAGGGTAGCCAGTCCTATAATTAACAAGCACAGCAATCACCCTGCTTTTCACATTTGTTAGAAGACATATTCCAGATGGGCTCAAAATTAATGAAACACTAGTTAATAAGTGTACATCAACTTGCCTTTCTAGTCTAGTTTTTTTCATAATACCTCAGCCTGTTGCTATATTCCTGCATCTTTCACTGAGCTACTGGGATGCGTTTTCACTTCTGTACAACCTGTCAATATCATCTTAAGACTTTTTTCTTTCTGCTGTGAATATCATCCACAGCTTCAGTTCAGTACCATCTGCTATACACCTTAGGACTCCCAAACAAAAGCCTTTTCCTTCAAAGCAACAATCATTTGGAGGCATAAAATCCCCTACTGCGTTGGTATAATTTGGAAAGCATCATACAATCACAAATTTCATTTAATGTTTCTCCACTGACTGTTTTACTTACATTTTTTTTCTTCATTTTTATTAGCATTTTGAGCCAAAACATGCGAGATAGAATTGCTCTCTCTTTTCCTGTTCATTTGAAAGTGATAAAACATGAAGAAGAGACAGCATAAGGAGGGCATGTTAAATTTTCTGTGTTGYTGATACTCTCTGTTGTTTGGATGTTTACAAAGAATGGCCACCTTTCTGGAAACCTTTGTCCTCAGTTCTCCAGTTTTTAAGGACAAGGAAAGATATTAGGGTAAATTCTGGTGCTGAACTGGCAACTGGTTTGAAGACAACTGAGTGAAGACAAGGATAGGTAAATTATTTTTTATGTCCTTTGAAACAACGTTTAGAAATATACTCAGGTTTGATTGGTCTGAAAGGAAATTATCTGTTTCAGAAATTTCCCTCATTTGAAAAAAACCTTCACAGCCCTCTAAAATATTCTAAACTGAAGAAATAAAGTATAGTCACATTTTCAAAAATGCTTCTGAGGCAGTTTTATCATGGCTCTGGGCTAAGGCAACACTAAGCCTTAGGCTCAGCACCTGAGATGTGTGTACTTCAGATAGCCATATAGGTACCTAAATTGTATTTAAACAAGTGAGTTTGCACCAGAAACATCTAGCAGCGATTGCACAGAGCTTCATATGATAAGCAGGGTAAACCAGCCTGTAAAGGCAAACCAGACTGCAAAAGGACTGATTCCAGTATCCAGGGTGGCTCAGCTAGCTCTTGTTTCTTCCACGGTCTGCACTGTAACCCATCCACAGACAAACTGAGGACTTGGGAGCTTTGTTTAGTTTTCATTAGTACCCAAAGCATATCCTAGTGTTGTATCTGTGTGCATACAGAGTTTTTGCCTGTTCCACAGTTCAGCATCACAGAGCACAAATACTCACCAGACTAGACTGCACTGCTGCTAAATTAGCAGTATTGCCAGCACATGGCACTTCAATGCAGCCAAATATCCCACGCACCCACACAATTTCATTTTCTTTCATTTGCTTATTTATGCAGGAAATTACTAAAGGAAAAATTAAATGAAAATTGTCTCCAGCTCTGCTGAAAACATAACTGGATTCCTGATTGTTTTGCCAATTCCTGACTGAAAGTACACTGTACTTTTTGTATATTATAAAAAGAGAACAGCATAACATGATTATGAATTAATGCATTGTTTGAGGAGATATGATTGGCTAAGCTGACCTTGTCTACTTGAAAATAACCAGAACTGTGATTATGGTCCAGCAAACACACTTCCAAAAAGCCAACAGTAGTCAAGTGCATTTGGACAGAACATACATAAAATTGTAATAGCATAATGTACATCAGGCTTTTTTTTTTTTTTTTTTTTTTTTAATAAAAATACCATATGTAAAAGCTGAATGTGTGAAAATGTGAATCAAATAAAATTCCATGAGTCTCCATCACGTAACTGAAACCAGGTCAAACAGCTAGTATGAGATGACAAATAAAATTATCTCTGTTTGAAATGATTGCTCTAGAATTCCCCAGCTGTCATGGTGTAGAAATAGCAAAGATATTCCTCATATTGGTTTTTTATTCTTTTTTGGTTGGTTGGTTGGTTGGTTTGTTGGTTGGTTGGTGGGGTTTTTGTTAGACAACAACTCCGTTGCAACATAGGATTAAGAGTTTTGTACCTAAACTTGATCTGTGCCACATCACATACAGGTTGGTAAGTCTGAATAAGAATCATAGAATCATAGAATCACAGAATGGTTTGGGTTGGAAGGGACCTTAAAGATCACCTAGTTCCAACCCCCCTGCCATGGGCAGGGATGCCTTCCACTAGATCAGGTTGCTCCAAGCCTCATCCAATCTGGCCTTGGACACATCCAGGGAGGGGGCATCCACAACCTCTCTGGGCAACCTGTTCCAGTGTATCACCACCCTCACAGTAAAGAATTTCTTCCTAATATCTAATCTAAATCTATCCTCTTCCAGTTTAAAACCATTACCCCTCGTCCTATCACTAAAATCCCTGATAAAGGGTCCCACCCCGTCTTTCCTGTAGGCCCCCTTGAAGTACTGGAAGGCTGCTATAAGGTCTCCCCAGGGCCTTCTCTTCTCTTCTAAATGACATAAATTTAAACACAAAGTAGAATTTGCCTGGGTTAGACATGGACAAGAGAAATACATTATACAACCAGCTTTAAAAACAAGAACTCATTTTATTTGCAGCTTGGTTTGCAGCAAAACAAAGATCCCTTTGATCAGTTGTTCAGTTTGTATCAAGCAATTTTAAGGCCTATGAAAAGTAATTTTATAGCAAATTAATGAATTTGACAACTTAGTCTTCACAAGAAACATGGTAAGAGTTTCCTCACATCCTTTCCAAAGGAAGCAGAAGTATAAAGAAGGGATCATTTTGTTGTCTTCCTTTCCTCTGCCTCCCTTATCCAAAAGATGTAGGACATCTCTAGCATACAATCATAAACAGGAAGAGGAAAGATTTCAACTAGAATTGAAACGTGCCTTCCCTAAAACCGACACAGGAGTTGGAGTGCCATAGCTTAGCTTTTTTTCTGTAGTCCTGTTCTTCTAAATTTGCTCTAGGTACACACATTGATGCTACCGGATCTTCCTCTTTTTGCTGAAGAGCCTGCTACATGTTGTTAAACTCTGTTTTGTAGAGCTTCCTCATTTTTTCCCAACTTTTTTTTCTTGCAATATCACTATATCTTCTAGCTTAATCTTTCCCATTAAATGTTTCATCTCTCCTTGGAGCTTTCAGCCTATAAAACAGGAACACAGTGAACTACAGACCTGCTTCATTAATGGTATTTACAAAGCACCCTACTTCCAGAAATTGTCTGGAAATAGATGTCACACTTACTTCAGGCTTTCCAGTTTGGGGTTGTTCTTTTTGCTGGCTTGCTTTTTCCCGGGAGATTCTTCCAATCTGTTCTGAAATGAAACTTTGGACTAATGGCAGGGAAATGGAAATATAAACTAATGCTGAAATTTAGCACTACGGGGGACTGAAAGCAGTTAGCTCTTAGGCCATTTTTTAGCTTGCAAAATCCAAGATAGCAGCAAGCCTGGAAAAGCTGCAAGAAAGTAATGCTTCTATTAAAAGCACATGGGTTGCACAGGTAGTTTCCTGACAATCCAGTTAGTGCCCAGTACAGAATACCCCTATCCAGTACCATAACCAAAATGTGTACCCTTGCTGCAGCTTGAGAAAGATTGTTGGGCAGCAATGAAGGATGGTCACCTCAAGAGCTCGATTCTCTGTGACAGAGTCAAGGTCCTACAGCAGGTTGTGATCTGTACACAGATCTTGTATTAAAAGAGAGAAGTGGGGAAAAGAATTATTTCAGATTTCTTGTAGCTTTCAATAGAAGAGGGGAAATCAAAGACTGCTACATTTTTATTATTAATATTTGTTTTTTGAAGTTGATAATTAAGTCAGTATTCATGAAATAAAATTTCCAGAAATATATGTGTATTTCGTATTTGGCAGAAGTGTTAATCAACTAAATAAGTGTTTAGCTATCATGACTTTTCAAAATTAGTTTCCCTTCAGCAGTGAGTTTTTTAAAAAGCTTCAGGACTTAACAGTTCACCATTTAATTTGAAGACTTTTGAGAAAACAAATTGCTGCCTCATGCTCTTGAAATAAGTTGCAGCCTTGTGTTCTTGGGCAATTTCAAAGACATCTGTGGCCCTTGACATCACTTGCTCTTTACCCTTCACTTCTTGTTCCAGGGCAGTAGTATGCATCCTGTGTTGATTCAGTAGTTCTTCCTTTTCATGTCATGAGTAAAATTTTTTCTCTGAAGAGAAATACTTCTTGTTAACCCTCTGATATTCCTGTTAAATGAAGACACAGCAGGAGACAGTAGAGAAATAATGGAACTACATGTTAGAATCAACAACAAAACAAATTCTCTTTGATGACTGCAGTTGAAAGCATTCAGAAAAGGGGGTGGGAGGGAAATAAAATGAAGATATTTTGGTCTTCTTTATGCAAAGAACGAACCTTTTTAAGTTTCTGTGTTACACTATTATCTAACTTGAATTTTCTCATAACCCATTAACCTTTGTCTGCTTCAGTGGAAACTTTATAAAAATGCATCTTACTTTCAGCCACAGTGCCAGAAAGAAGCATGGGATGCTCCAGCTCTATGACTTTGTAACTACATTTAGACCATAGGTTTTTTGGTACATGTATTACACCTCCTATGTAGAGCCTGAACAGGGGCTATACAAGGTGTCAGTTTAAAAAAATAAACAAACCTATTACCTATAAAACTTCCCTGGAACATATGATGTTCTCATACTTAGCATCTGAAAGCCACTGCTTAAAGCAAAGAATATGCTAAAGTCAATTTTCATTTATCTGAAATTGARTATGTGTTAATCTTTTAATCTCTTTATAAATTGAAACAGGTATGTTTTAGGTGGCAATTCTCCCTGACCGCAGAAGTCACAAGCACCCAATAAGGCAAATCATCATGCTGATAAAGCACCAGTCTCATCATCACACTGATGGAGACCATAGGAGCTGGCTACATGATGGAGAAAATTGCATAGATGAGTTTGAAGAACATTTGGAAAACAACAAAAAAAGAAAACCTAACAAAACACAAACACAAATGATAGCTAAGTTAACCTGTGACTATAATTAATGTTCGAAAACATCAATTTCCTTGTTTGTTTTCTTTTACCAAGTTAAAAACATGGAAATCTTTTCTAAAAAGAGGATGAATTCTGCTAACAAAGTAATAATAAAAGCAGGAAACATTTCTTTTGTGTCAGCTTCAGAATAAATGTAGACTGTTTTGTCGCGTGTCTTTGGTTAGTCTGGATCCTAGTACAAATAAGTGCTTGTTGAAAGCAGAAAAAGGAAGGAGAAAAAAATTCCTCTTACTAATTGCAAACAAGTCTCTCTCTCTGCTCAATTAAAATTTAAACTAAGTGGAATAATTGTACATATGGCATGCATAATAACGACAGCCATAACATCCTGTTCAATTCACTGTAACAGAAATCTACTACTGCTGCTAATGATACATAATAGCACCAAATTAAAAGAATTGAATGAAATACAGGTAAAAAATACAGTCCCTCAAGAAGCCTCATGCAAGCAGAGAATCAGTACCTGACAGGACCTCAGAAAATAAGTTTGTGACTGTAAGATGGAAGAAGGTTTAGCAAACAAGGACAACCTTCATTGCACAGGCCTTAGTTTCCTAGTTTTTGCAATAAACTTCTCTGAACATACAGGGCCCAAGATCCAACTGCAACAGGGCCAGATTTCTAAGATTCATGCAATCATGACTCCAACACAGTCAGAAAGAATTACAAATTTTGAGTCACATCAGATTATATTGAATATCATGAGCTCTATGATTAAAAGACACATAATTGAAAAGGGCTGCTCATGAGACTCTGACACCAAACTTTACTGCGACTCTTGCTGACTGGCTAGCAAAAATAGCTGTAATTCTGCCACAGATAATATAATGTTTTTGATTATTCAGAACATCAGTACCTATATCAAAATTTTCAACCTATTTTGCAAACCTAGGCAGTTCATTTCCCAACAAAAGACCTCAGTTCCTTGTCAATTAGAATGTTCTGAAATGATACTCACTACAAAATTAATGGACATCATCAATGGACATCTCATTCCTCAGTATCTGTTTAGCTGACTGGTGTGATCATGTATCCTATGCCATTAGGCCCAGGCAACTCAATATTTTCTTCCTTGATGTCCATTCTCTCTAATTTTTTTAAGCCTGATAATACAGGTTTTAGAAAAAGTTGATGATCTTTATCTCTTAAAACAGGTTTCAACTAATTTAAAACCTACTTAATTGTATTTTTTTAATAGAAAAAAAAATGTTTTAAGCTACCAAGACACTAACCCATCCACAAGACAATTGATAAACATGATCATAAATTGGTTTTAATCAGTTAGATGGGCTGTGAAAAATTATGGGTTTAACCATAGCTAGATGGGTTGTGAAAAAGAATAAATTGTTTATACAGCATTTTTTATTAGATTTTCCCATCAGTTTTCACAATGTGATCAAAAAATTTTTATCTGTTTAATGGTTTATGATACTCAGACTTCTAATCACATCAAAATTGAAGAGTTCAACTTCCATAAAAGGATTTTATTACAACTCGTAACCAGCTAGCATCCAACCTGTAATTTGTTGGTTTCACAGAATCCTCTTTTTCATATTGATTATTTAACTCTAATTATATATATACAAAACTTGTTGCCCTAAACTCGACTTGATAGCAATTTCCTTTTATTCCTATTACCTCTTATATTTTGTTCTGGAAAGGGGTTTTTTGTTTTGTTCAAGACTTTTGATATAGAAAGCAGTTGTATTTCTTCAAGTGCACAGCATGGTCCTCTAGACTGGAGGGCTGAAGGGAGGGAGAGAGGAAAGGAAGCGAAGAGAGAGAAGGTAGCACCAAGGCATCAGCCAGTCAGTCTTAATTGATCAGGTTACTGTCAAGTCTTTATTTCTTCTTCCTCTTCTGAGATAGTGATTTCTTCCTGAAGATAAGTTGCATAGGAAGGTTCTGCAGAGGGATCTGGACAGGCTGGATCGATGGGCTGAGGCCAATTGTATGAGRTTYAACAAGGCCAARTGCCTGGTCCTGCACTTCAGCCACAACAACCCCATGCAATGCTACAGGSTGGGGGAAGAGTGGCTGGAAAGCTGCCTGTCGGAAAAGGACCTGGGGGTGCTGGTTGACAGCCGGCTGAATATGAGCCAGCAGTGTGCCCAGGTGGCCAAGAAGGCCAATGGCATCCTGGCCTGTATCAGGAATAGTGTGGCCAGCAGGAGTAGGGAAGTGATCGTGCCCCTGTACTCGGCACTGGTGAGGCTGCACCTCGAGTACTATGTTCAGCTTTGGGCCCCTCACTACAAGAAGGACATTGAGATGCTGGAGAGTGTCCAGAGAAGGGCMACGAAGCTGGTGAAGGGTCTGGAGAACAAGTCTTATGAGGAGCGGCTGAGGGAACTGGGACTGTTTAGTCTGGAGAAGAGGAGGCTCAGGGGAGACCTTATCGCCCTCTACAACTACCTGAAAGGAGGTTGTAGTGAGGTGGGTGTTGGTCTCTTCTGCCAAGCAACTAGCGATAGGACGAGAGGAAATGGCCTCAAGTTGTGCCAGAGGAGGTTTAGATTGGCAATTAGGAAAATTTCTTTACTGAAAGAGTGGTCAAGCATTGGAACAGGCTGCCTGGGGAAGTGGTTGAGTCACCATCCCTGGAAGTATTTAAAAAATGTGTAGATGTGGCAGTTAGGGATGTGGTTTAGTGGGCGTGGAGGTGTTGGGTTGATGGTTGGACTCGGTGATCTTAGAGGTCCTTTCCAACCTTAATGATTCTATGATTCTATGATTTAAATTTCTGAGGCAAAGACAGACATAGTAGGCATGGAAACAAAAAGTTCTGGGATGGCTTCAGGAGAAAGAAAGTCTGATGGCTGTAGCCAGTTAATGTGGAAATATCTGATAGACACTTCATGGTTATTCAGAAATAACTATCTAATAATTATGCAAATCAAACCTTCCTCAGTTAGAGTGCAGGGATTTGCATAATTGAGAAATAAACATACAATTATGGGTCAGTAGTGGCACAGCATCGAGGTACTTGAGAGGAAACGTTTCAGTATCAACTGTATTTAAACCAAAAATGTGGAGTAATTGAAGGGAATAGATGCAGCACGTTAAGCCTAAGTCTACAGGAATACAAATCCTATCAAAAATTTTGTTCTACGCATCAGAATATAGTACCAATCCTCAGCTGCTGAAGGCCTGCACAGCTTCACTGGTTGAAACGGAGCTGCACCAATTTCTATAGCTGGAAAGAAAGCACTGGTAGAATAAGTCAGTGTGCTGAGAAATCAAGAAATAAAGACATGGAACTAAGGAAAAAATTCTTAGAGAATTACAGAAATTTTTTTCAGCTTCCCCTGCATCATGAAATGTGGTTTGGAATTGGGATTACCTCTGATGTCATGGAGACCTGATCGATTCCCAGTATTGAAGCTGCAAGTGCTGGCAGCATCCTGGTCAACCCAGTTCTCTGCTTGTGCTACACACCAGCATCCACAGGACTTGTATGGTTTGGGCTTAGTGGCAGATGTTTGGGCAAATTTTTTTTGCCCTCGGAAGACAGGATTAAATAATTTAGTAATGCCTTCTGGTATAATCTTTCTCCAGCTACAATAAGTAAGTGCCTGGCCCATTGAGTTTGATTTTAAGTTTCACAAATGCATAAAACGAAAGTTTGAAAGGTAAATATTATTTTTACCTGCATCACAGTATCCTTTCATTAAAAGAAAAGGAAGTGGGAAAAACACAACAGACCTGCCACATTTGTCCTAACATTATTTGGAGAGACTAAAGCACCCCTTGGTACAGGCCCCACAACACTATATGAGCTAATTTTCAAATGCTAAAGGATTGTATGATCTTCTATATATCTCTTCAGACCCTGAAAGTTTGGACCTCAATTCCTGTTTATGACATTCAGATTTGTCTTTTCTTTCAGCAAGATCTTCATTAAGGTTTTCCAGCTCAAATATCCTACTTTCTAAATTATTTAGTTTCCTGCCAAACATTGTTTCCATATCTCTTTTGCTGTTCATGCTGGAATAGATGCTACTCTTGAATGTCAGGCAGGAAAAGGGAATTAACGAAGTCATGTAAACATGTCAGATTTTACAGACACTTATTAAACCATCTAGTAAAAAGAAAGACAAGCATGCCAGACTCAAGATAGAAACAAGATTAAAAAAAACACACATATATTCTGTATTTGTTTATTGGGACAGGGAGCTGGCGGGACAGGGAAAGATTTCTCAGAGTGAAAGATGACAATTAACCTTTGTTGGCACCTCATACATTATATCACAGAAGATATAGGGATTCCCAGTATGAGAAAAGTGGCTTTGACCTTACCATTAGCACTTTTTAGTTTTCTGTTGAAATTTCTTGAGTATACTTAGCCAATAAAGAGGTCTGTCCTTTTGTTCATTTGTTTGTTTGTTTGCTTACTTTTTTGTTTGTTTGTTTCGCAAAAGCCTAAATAAACCCACAGGTTGATGTCTGTTTATGTAGCTGAAATATGTCTAAGGGCAACTGAAATAACATTATCATGCCAATTAACAATGTAGTGTCAGGCTAATCTTGTTTATTTACTCTATGAAGGCTGTTTCATACCTGTTGGGTTACAAGAAGTCTTTTTGAAAGCCTTTCTTTTGCTCTGTGCAATTTCTCCTCCAATACACCGTTATTCCACTAGCAATTGAAAACACAGAACACAAAAGCATCACAGAAACTACGTTTGTTAAACAATTCAATCGAAATGTGTGAGTGCTCTCATTTGTCAATGAAACATACACTTCACAATTATAAACTATTTGTTATGATACAAATCCACTATATCAAAATACATCTGTAAGGCAGGCTTAGAAAATATAGCAAATATAAAACAAAGGAATAGTAGAAAGTGCCACATTAAAAAGGAGAATGTGGACCATACACCATATAAGTTATACTTTATATCAGCACCGATTTTGAAAGGAAAATATTTTCCTTTTTTAAATTGAAACAGCTTTTTTTTTTTTTATAGAAGGAAAAATTTAAATACTAGAAAGATATTTTGATCCCTGTTATTTAGTTCTGTCACAGTATCTTCGTTTCCCACTGGCCTCACACTAGCATTTTCCAACTCTTTTTCCAAATGTTTTCATTATACCAATTAATCCTCCTAAGTGGAAAGTTGCTGTGGTAAATTTAGCAGAAGCACTAAAATCGACTTTCACACTCATCTAAAAGCTGGTATAAAACACTGGGCCTTGTTTTCCTTTCATTCGAGTTGGTTTAAAAAAAAAAAATCAAGAACTGAATCAAAAAAACCCCCCTTCTTCTTAGTCCTACGACTTGCATGCAGTGGCATAGGAACCCTGCAATTCACATATCCACACTAACAACGGCAACATAACAACATGACTTAGCTGCTATGCTAATTAAAAGCTGTAAACATTCTTCTCCTCTTGCTTTTGATATTGCAGCAGATTTTGCACACCTCCTTAGTAAGTACACAGCATCAGTGGCAGTACCAGGCTGCTGGACAAAAGGAAGGAGAAAACCTCCACAGCTCCAACATTAGTAGCAATCCAGACCTTGACAGTAACTTATGGCAGAGACAGCACAAGTGTTGGGAACTAACCCTAACAAAGGGACTTTAAATTACACCGTTAAGTTCTTAAATGAGAAGGGCAAGCTACTTTTTGTCTTCGCAGTGGTGAAGTGAGTGTGTGAGTGATTGGGTTTTACTATGTGTAAACACGCTTACATGTTATTCAAAACAGGCAGTGTTATAAGCTGAATTAAGAACCCACAGCATAGCAATAAAAGATAAGAATTAAGAGCACATTATTAAAAGCACTTAAAGATATTAAGACAATCTCTGAAGACAGAATTTCACATTTTTAACAGACAAGCAGAGGTATCTGCACAATCAGTGTCTGAAGTCTCACACACCACCTCTCATTTTTCCACCTGCAAATATTCTGCAGTAGTTGCTGTGTGTACAAATTCGGGGCTGTTTGGAAAAGCAGCCAGATTGTAAGTGTCTCTTCTTCTCAGTAGGAAACTTTTTTCAGAAAGCATTCTACCAAGGTTGAGCAGGCCAGTCCTAAATATACTTCTGTAAAGCAATTGGTTCGAAATGGGCCTGGCTATATGAACAATAAATACTGAGAAAAGACAATTTTACCTAGCTAATACCCTCTGAACTAACATTTGGCATCTGCAGTGCATTGGCTGACAAAAGTATAACTTTAAGTATGAATTTGCAGGCCTTACTTCAGTAATCAGGAATGTTTCTTAGGGTTTAGATAATAAACACTAGACCATGTACAAATGAAGGCAAGGCAAACTACATCAAACATCACAGCGTAATGTGATGTAGAGAACCAAAGCCAGTCTCACAAGTGCAGTGCACAACTCCACATGTCTGTGTTAGGGATGACTTGTGGGTCTCCAGCCTACAAGGAGCATTTCAGTGGTGGCTGAAATAGGAGAAGCTTTCCTTTGGTGAAAGCAGAGGGATAGAAGATCCCTCAGATCTTTCCTAACTTGAGCTATTTTTATCAACTGTTAACTCGAGATCATTAACACATTTATAAGAGCTCTTCCTGAACATCATAATCATGATGGTCACATCTAGTTGTTGTACATCTAGGACAGAAGCTTCTGTTTATTAAATAATATAAATAGGTCACCTGTACAGAACACAAACTCATCTGATAACTGAGCAAGAAGAGTTACGGAAAACTCAAGTGGTGGTAAAATAAAAGTAAAAGCCTTCAGCCTTTGGACTTCAAGCAAAAATAGCTTTATCCTTTATTAGACAAAGAAGAAAGCTTAGTTGCAATGTACTGTAAAGCATTCTCTGTACAGGTACAGACATTGCAGATGGCCAAAAAATCACTGCCTGTTGCCAAAAGGGCAGGACGGAAGGAGTTGAGAAAAGGTGTGTGTTAGCATATGGAAAGAGACAGAAGGAGGAAAAAAAAAAAAGGTCTTTAACACAGCACTGGTATTAGGACAGAGCAAATAAATGCTGTAAACCTGAATTACAAGAAAATGCAAAGGACAGAGGAAGACCAATGTGAGGTTACAATAACGGATTTGCCTACATTAACCGAGGCCTTTGTACTACCTGACCAACATTTAGATGTTGCATCTTCAAAGAAAAATTTCCATTTCCTTTTTGATAACAACTCCCAGCAAAATAATGAAACTGATCTTAACAAAGCACTTGATTATCTTGTTTTGAAATGCATTGCTGCAACAAACTGATGAATTTCTGAGAAGTGGAAAACTGCACTGGATGTCCTTGTTATTTTTTAGTTGGAAAGGAAAAAAAAATTCTAATATTCGACTGACTAACAAAATTCATTCTGAAAAATTGAGAGTCCATAAAATTAACATTTCTAAATGGTATTTGTATTTATCATTGTACTGGGTCTGGCCAGGATGAAATTAACTTTCTACATAGCAGCCCTTAGGATGCTGTGCTCTAGAACACATTCGTGTCTAGAACAGTGCTGGTAACACACCTGTGTTTTGGTTATTGCTGAACAGTAGGTGCTCACATAGCATTAAGGTTTTCTCTCTTCTCCCTTCTCCCTCTGTGAATAGGCTGGGAGTGGGAAAGAGGCTGGGAGGGCACATAGCCAAGACAGCTGACCTGAACTGGCCAAAGCGTTATCTCACACCATATGACGTCCTGCTCGGCAATAAAAGCTCAGGGAGAGGAGGAAGGAGGGACCTTTGTGGTTCTGGCGTTTGCCTTCCCTAGCAACCATTGCCCTTGCTGAGGCCCTGCTTCCCAGGGAGCGGCATCTGCCAGTGGTGCATGAATTCCTCGTTTTGCTTTCCTTGCACATGCAGCCTTTGCTTTTCTTATTAAACTGTTATTGTCTCTATCTGAGAAGTCTTCTCACCTTCCTTCTATTTTCTCGCCATCCTGCAAGAGTGAGTGAGAACCTGGGTGGGTGTTTGATTGCTGGATGGGGTCAACCCACCACACATTCTATGATTTGATATGATTTTTTGCACTGTCTATTTACTTTAATATCTCCTCTCTATTGTTTACTTTCTCTGATTAAAATATTCTCTGGAAAATCTTGAAAATACTTGTTCCCCTTCCTTCACCTTTTTATTTCCCTGGGGAAAAGTGTGTTTGAAAATTTTAAAAATACAGGATAATTCAATGAGACAAATGAAACAACCATGACCACATATCTTTGACCACACACAAAATAAATAAAGATTCTTGAACAGAATTATAAGACGTTTCATTTTGACCTTTTTCTGTTTTGAGGGTGAGAGAAGGCATATGTTTAAGGTTTGAGAAACATTTAAAAGCATCCATATAGACTCTTTACAGTATTATAAATAAGCACAAAGACTTACCTTTGACTATAATGAAAAACTTTTTAACAATATGGTCTGTTTTTATGGTGGAATTTTTCATGAGGAGAACATCCTAAACATGAAAAATAATTTAAGAGTCATTGCAATAGTATCCTTTTTTTTTTCATAAAACTTTTCCTGAAGCAAAAAGAGCTCCTTCAAAATGAAGCACAGTCATTTTGTTTCATTGAAAATGAATGGATGAAGTACTTGTGGAAAGCTGAAGTCGAGAAGATGGAGACTAGCACAAGTTCTGTGAGGTAAGGAATTGGTTAAAATGGGAGTCATGTGACTTCTCTTCGATCATTTCCAACATGATGAGAAGAATCCAGATTTGTCAGTAAGCAACAGCATGATGATAAGTCACCAGTGCTGGACAGCCATAGAAAAACAGCGGATTTTTCCAGGTACCTGGCAAAACATTAACGTTGCTGCACACAGCAGTGCTGAAACATATACGTAATTCAACATTCCACAAGGGTTATTCAAAACAATCATACAGAGTAAAGCTCCTAGGATCAGTGCAAATACCATGAAGGGAGAGCAACAGATCTTGTCAGAGAAGATTAGAATGTTTTAAGAAGGAACAGTGTTGCTGCCAGTATGCATTAGAGAATTACGTACAAGGAGAGGAAAAAAATCTATTTAAGGCCAACCTTGGTACAAGACCAAACAAATATTGACTGGACAAAAATAAGCAGGGAGAAGGAAGTTTCTAATTGTCAGAATACAAGGCTTGGCAAACAGCATTTGAGAGCACTGATAACATATGAACTTGGGAAAAGGGTAAGGAAAAGAGCTCCTGCAATCTTCAGCTGGAACATGTCAGTTTGCAAGAGAGAGTGTTATGAGCATTAGTCGTGAGCAAAGTAGGCCTGGACTTTAAGGATGTGCCTTCCAGTCGTACACATCAAAACACCATGCTGCCTGTAGCACAAAAACTACAAAGGTCTTCTAGAAATAACAAACATGACAAGATGAGATGCAGTACACTTAATTTTAAAAACAGCTTGCTGTTTCTTGGAGAAAAGGAAAACAAATATTTTACTTCTGAAATCTTCCTCTGTAATTACAAATGAATACAAAAATGATGGATGTTCATCATCTGAAATATGCACTGCAAGTTATTGTCAAAGTTAAATTCTATGTACCTGGCATTGTACAGAACAGCACAGTCCCAGTTATTTTAGAAAGTTAACGTGCAGTAAAAAAGAAACCTTCGCTAAGAAAATACACAACAGTATGACCAGGAGATGCTTTAAATCACATATTGGTTCCAGCTGAAAGAAAAAACATGTCGTTGTAGTAATAAGGAGCACAGTAGGTAAGCGTTAAAAGAATAAACCTGAAAACATTTGTCAAAGACTGCAGAAGGAGAGAGAAGAACATTAAAAACACAGATTTTGTGTCTGTTGAATTGTGTCAATGCACCAAGATGTTACGGTATTTCACATTCTGCTTGGCCAAGGAAAACATACATTCACTGATTTTGGAAAAAGTTATCTCCATCAGAAGGCAGGTTGATGAAGCAATTTTTACAATAAGATGTATCAGTCTTCCCACAACAACAACAAAATTTTATTAAGAAATATTTATACTGATATGTTAGCATAACAAAATTATGTAATATAAAAAACCCTATAAAGCTGGGCAATTTTGTAAGTATTTCAAGTGCAACTTGTAAAATATTAAAGATGCCATGAATAGCAAATCTTTCAAAATGCTCAGCGAACAGTCAACTTATTCAACRATCAGCTAAGACCAAGAAATCAAGCCTAGAAATACAATGAGGAATGTGGAGAATCAAGTTCAAACTTCATCAGCACATTTTCTTAATGACTGATAAGTTTGGGATGACATCTCAGAGGATTTTTTTTTAAAAAAACAAAAATCTTTTGGCATTTGGCATTAAAACCTATGTTGGTTTACAAAAACACTGAAAAGAAAAACACTTCCACTAACTCGCCAAAGTAGAAAACAACAGCTGCTGACTTCAGACAAAAGAGCACTTTTTCTGCCACTATGCACCCATCTAATTCTCTGACTGCTTTCTTTTGATATCTGCAGAACTCTTCACCAAATATATTAATATATTGATTATATATTAATAATATCAAATTATAATTTCTTTTGTGAGGAAGAACTACATTTTCAACATCACAAATGGCAAGAAAAAATAATAGCTTTCTAAAACAACTGAAAATATGCTGAAAACATTTGTAAACTTAGCAAAAATGAAAATAGACCTGGTCTAAAAAGCATGTTTGAAACAAAGAAAAAATTAATCTAAATTTTTTAAAAATGTCAAGAAAAGCAATATGATAACCTTGTGAAATTTATACACCCATGACATAAGTCAAGCTACATCCTTTATTACATTAAAGCTATAGTAATTAGCACACTGTACTCCCCTGCCTTTTTGCTATCATGCTATAATTTCTGCAAAACTTTCAATGTAACTGGAGTGGGGGAAAGGGGGAGCAGAGGATGGCTCACATTTTTAAAAACAAATCTCAGCTTTGAAGTTAAATCAGCAAGCTTCAAAAACCTCATGGAAGAATAGTGACCAAGACTGGTACTTCCAGTATTCTAACAAAAAGTGGCTTCAATGGTGTGAGACACTCCACGGAAGCAAGAAAACACAGAGGACACCCATTTCTGGGGCAGTGGAGTCTGTAAGATATTTTGGCTAGAAATCAGTCACAGGGTACTTATATTAGGAGTTAGAGTCACTATGAACCCAGGAAGAACCTAAAGTCTGCAGGATATTCATATCTTATGAATCTAAAGACATCGCCCCATACACCTGAAGGAGACAGTAGTAGCAAATGCGCAAGCTAGAGGGAAAATGAAATATTTGTCCAGCTCCAGAACAAATCAAAATTATCTGATCAGTTGCATGCAATATAACCATGATACTGTGAATTTACACTTACTTTTTAATTTTGTCATTTTATATAAAAATTCTGGGGGAAAAGAAAAGCCCTACTTATCCACCCACACAGTGCATTTGATAGTCTGTTCCACAGTGATGGATGTTTCATCTAGATACCTTAAACTTATTTATGTTGCCAAATAATCCCTTTCAATCAATGTCATTGCTACAGTGTACTCACTGCTGTAGTCGTCTTCCTTCAACAGTTCTACTATAAACACCTGATTAAAAAAAAAATTTATGTGAACATAAAATTCATGCTATTTTCTTTAACTAAACTAATCTGGACAGACATTAAAATGCAGACAAGTGTCTAGCCTAAGGCTGGTTAATGCAAAAGAAATTAATGTATATGAATGCATGTAATTTCCTGAAAATTTCTACTATAACTTCAGAAGTCAAAGTAGATCTTGGGAACCCTTCTCCATTGGCAAAGTGCCACTGATTTCTGAGGCATGAATTATATGGAATCAGAGTAATCACCCCAATGTCGAATAGCTTCCCTTCTAATAAGCCTTTCTACCTCTGGAGTATGACAAGGCTTTAAATTAAAGTGCTAGGTATTACAGTAATCTTCAGTAGCAGTAATACTGGGGAGGAAAATCTCTGTGTTCTACAGTGTACTTATTAAACGTGATTCCTAATAATTTGATCAAAGCCTCTTTCAAGTAGTTGCGAAATAAGGAATAATAAAAGTATGCAACACATATTTGTATACCTCTAGGCCATAACACAAATCCAAGGGATAAGGCAGAAGGCAAAACACCTAGCATTTGTCCTGCACAAGCTACTTTCAGCAGCTGCATGCCAGTCCTGGGCATACACCTTTTCTCCAGCCAGGCAAGGAAAGGACTTGAAATACCAACAAACTGAGGTGTCGGCAACCTGCTCTCCCCAGCCTGTGCTACTACCAGTGCCTGTTGCAGAGCCACAACAAGCAGGATAAAATAAGAGATTTTAGGATTACTGGGTGGGCTGGAGCTCTGCTTTGTGAATGTGGGGAGGTGGCTAGGGACAGGTAGCCAGCCTCCCACGGCAGGGAAGGAGACAGAGCAAGGTATAGAGTAGGAGTGAGGAAAAGGGGCCAGAGGCTGCTACCTGGCTCCTATGCATGGCAGTAGCTGTCAGCTCCGGCTCCTCGAGCTTCTTCTTTGTTCATGCCACTTGTGGTGCCTAAATATGTAACATTTAGGAATCTCTGAACCAGACCAGAAAGCAAGTCTCTCCTGCACTCAGCTGTCATTTCCTCAGTGCTCCACTGTCAGGCAGGAGACAGGAGAGCAGCTAGTTTTCTTGTCACCACAGATGTCATCCAGATATACCACTTCTCTCACTACCTGCCCTTGCAGTCAGCCTCTACACTCCCACCATGTCTCCTACAAACCAGGAGCAGTCTGCATCCAACTGAGCTGGAAACTGTCCTGTGCTTGCTCTTAGGACTCCTCACTGTACACCTGTGTGTGCGACATGACTACAGTAGTAAATGTCCTATTCATGTTACAAAAGACAGAAGAACTACTGAGCCATGGAAATTTCTACCAACAGGCATAGTTGCCACACTTTCTATGTACAAGTACTGCCTGCTGTAAAATTAAAATGGAAATCTCTTTCCCACAAAGATGGGACCACAGAGATTCAGGATAAATTTCCTTCCTGCTGTCCAGACTGTACTACTTCTTAATATAAAGATTTGTTGAAAGATAGCTGGCTAATTTGTATCTTGAAGTGACACAAACAAGAAGGAGCAGCTGTCTTCTGGGCTAAAAGTCTGTCTGAAACCTCAGAAAACAAAGCTCATACAAGTTTGGAGGAATGCTTTTTTTTATAGACCACTGGTAAATGGTAGGTTAATAAAAGCCTTTTGTGCTGAATGTGGAGTTTAAGCTACCATGCCTAGAGCAGATGGCAGACAGTCTTTTTTTGCAAGAAAGATACAACCTATGGGACTGTGAAACGTGGTACCTTTTCCAGCATCCTTCTCAAAACTGCACAGGTCCTACAGCCTCTACTGTCCCTGCATTGCAAAGCTTCTGCTAGCTATATTATTTGCCAACAGATGCTGAAATTTTACCTACAGAAATAGCCAGATAAAACCAAATTCTAATTAGCTGGCTGCACGTTACATTTTGCCACTGTTGTTGCTGCATCTGGACACAGACTTCCAGGATGCTCCTTTTGGTCAGAATGAACACAAAACATTTGTCCAGGGAGTTGTTTAACAAATAGTTTTATCTCAGGTTTTGTTTTTGAAATGAAGCTAATGTTGCCGGTTAGAGATTAAAAACATTAAGCAACTCAAAAAAAAAAAAAAAAATTCTTTTCTTTAAATTMAGGTGTATTTTAAAGCTACATAATACATGAGTGTCCTAGTTTCAGCTGGGATAGAGTTAATTTTTTTTCCTAGTAGTTGGTATAGTGCTATGTTTTGGATTTAGTATGAGAATAATGTTGATAACACACTGATGTTTTTAGTTGTTGCTAGGTAGTCTACCAGTCAAGGACTTTTCAGCTTCCCATGCTCTGCCAGGTGCACAAGAAGCTGGGAGGGAGCATAGYCAGGACAGCTAGCCCAACTGGCCAATGGGGTATTCCATACCATGTGACGTCATGCTCAGTATATAAAGCTGGGGGAAGAAGAAGGAAGGGGTGGACGTTCGGAGTGATGGTGTTTGTCTTCCCAAGTAACCGTTAAGCGTGATGGAGCCCTGCTTTCCTGGAGATGGCTGAACACCTGCCTGCCAATGGGAAGTAGTGAATGAATTCCTKGTTTTGCTTTGCTTGCATGCGTGGCTTTTGCTTTCCCTATTAAACTGTCTTTATCTCAACCCACGAGTTTTGTCACTTTCACCCTTCCGATTCTCTTCCCCACCCCACCGTGGGGGGAGTGAGCGAGTGGCTGTGTGGTGCTTAGTTGCTGGCTGGGGTTAAACCACGACAATGAGGAATAAAATAGTAAGGGTGCAATGTAGGGTGAGGCATGCCAAAAAGGTAAAACAAGGAAAAAACATATCTGATAAAAGGTGTTTGTTAAGGACTAACTTTGACTGAAATAGCCAACACAGCTTCAAAATACAGTAGTTCGTCTAGCCTTCGTTAAGCTGTTGCTTTGGTTCCGTTATTGTTGCATTTAGTTTTCATAAAAACTACCTCTGTTAGTAGGTTAGAAAAATAAAAATTGTGCTCACATTTGGAAAGACCTACATAAGACATGAAATTGGAGAGCTAGAAAAATAATTCTTTTCTAAATAGAAATTTTACAACTTAGCCAGAGCAATTAAAGGGAGGAAAGAAGTCCATAACTCACACCTAAATTCCAGTGCATCTTTTAAATTAAAAAGCTTTTTGAGGTATTTCATTACGGGCTGAGAACCCTTTCGACTTGGAAGAACACACCTGTTTATGTATTGCAATATTAATAAGAACGTCAGGTCATAGGTTCAACAGCCTTCCAGCATTTTTCCAGGTACAAATCCCAGTAAAAACTTCCACCCTTGTATCAGAATAGAGAGTGGACCATTTTTCCCACTTGCCCAAGGAAATTATATCCAAAGAGACTGAAAAAGGAAATGGTTCCAACTACAGTTGCTTGAAGTCGCAATATATTTTGAAATGAAAAGGTAGTCCTGGGTAAAGATGTAAATTTCTGATACTTCCCGAAACTCCTCTCTCATGTATCATGCAGCAATTCTTTCTCTAACATTTACAGCCCCTAAAACAACAGCTGCCCACAAAACAAGTGAAAACTTTGAAGCCTCAGACCCATGTAATGTATCAATATAAATTAAAACCTTTCCAAAATACTGAGGTGTACAGTCATGCCTTCCAGACAACAGAAGGCTACTCATTTCATTCAGAAACACCAAGAGAAACACCTCAGTTTTGTAACCTTTTTGGACTTTCCCTCTCCCAAAGCCTCAAGCTTCCCCCTCCAGTCACATTATTTGTCCTGCAAATACCTCATATTGCCTTCTAGAGATTTAGAAAATAAAACAGGAGAAAAATGCCTTAAAACTGGAAGATCTTAAAAAAAGTAACCCTTGCACTTTGGATTGCAGTAACACATTGAACCATGATTTAAAACTGCGTATATGTCAGTGTTTCCTTCCAATCAGCTGAGCCTTGATGCTGTACTCAAAATTAAAGCCTTGAGCTTATCAAAAAAATGTTGAGGACACAAGAATATTCACCAGTTTTCCCCACATATAATCTATAAAATCAGTTTTGATTAAATTAAAAGTTCCAATGGAAAACTGCTCCAGAAATGTTTATCTCCCTCCAAAACAAGTATAGGAATGATCAGTGAATTCTGTTCAGAGCTATCATTGCTCAGGCAGTGGTCAGTCTGCTTTGGGTTTTCTTTGTTTCTCATATTTTTATGTCTATATGGGTTTTAAATAGGTCATAAAGAATTCAGTGTGAGCTTTTGAGAAAAGGAAGTAAAACAATCAATAAGATATGACAGCCCTTGAAATTAGGAACTGCACAGAACGTGAGAGATGGAGTACAATTCCCAGAAGATTGCATGTAAAACACAATACTGAAGTACCACAGATGTGGCTGACATTTTGTTTTCCAGAATTCATTCCTATTCCCATATTACAGAGGTGCCAGTTAACAACTGTTATTCTGATAGTTCAGTGGCACTTCCCATGTGTATCCGCTACATTGATTTTAAATAGATCACACAACATCAGGAGCCAGGTCTAACTAGATAACCTATAACTCCTTCACAACGTGGTTGCTAATGCGGCAAGACTGTAGTTTGGTGAACGTTTATTTCAGAGGTAATGCTGGAGTTTCTTTTCAGAGGATATGCTTTCCTAAGCCCCTTTGTGATAGTAGATACCATCAAACAGACTGAGGATCTGATCGGAATTAAAAATAACCCACAAAAAACTTAACCTACATCAGTTCCCTGAGGGGGCAGAAAGCAATATGAAGAACTAATTATGCTGACACCACCACGAAAAGAAATAACTGTCAAACTCTGACCAGGATATCTTATTAGTGCCTTCAGAGATTTCCTCTGAAATTGTTCTCCCCTTCACTTAGTCTTTTATATTTAAAATGACTTTACTTGCTGACCTGAGCCTGTCAGTGTTCCTCATATTTCAGATTGGTTTTAAACACAGCCAAGAGGCTGCTTTTTTTTTTTTTTTAAACACCAAAAGCAACAAGCTCTAAGAAAAGCTGTAGCATCCAAGCACACCAAACCAATTGTCCACTTAGACAATTGTTCACTGCCTTTACCAGAAAGCCCTGTCATACTAACAAGGAAGAAAGGAGTACTGTAAAATACAGGACATTTGGCCATTTACTGTGTGGTTTCCACCAGTCTAGGTTAATAACAAATAAGATGTAGTCCAGAGGTCATGCTTTAATAGGAAATCCAGGGCTATACAGGCCTTCTCACAATGCAGCACCAGGGGTACACAACAGAGGCCTGAAACATTCCCACAAGGGTGCAAAATGACAGCATCATTGCAAACTTCTGCTGAGTTTCTTTATGATACTCACACGTATTAATCCAAAGATCTGATGCACAGTACAGTGATACTGGTTTCAGCAGATATAGAGGGAAGCAGTTCCAACACAGAGCAAATTGCTCTGTTTATTGAAGTATCTTGTAATATCCACGAATGATGATGAATGTCAGGCAGTATTCACTCATGACTTAAGATATTATTTCAGTCTGGTTGTCCTGAACACTACTGCACTATAGAAATATTCTGTCAGGATTTATACTCAGGGTGTCAAAGTTGACAACGCAGCAGATAACACTYTTCCATTAAATCTGCCATACTGAACCTGAAACCAGGCCGCACAAACAAACTTTCAGTAGTGCAGAAACATTACATCTGGAATTAGCCACATGAAGCAAAGCAGCTTTTAGGACACCTGTCCTGTCTCTGGGTCACAGAATGGTTGAAGATGGAAGGCACCTCTAGGCATCACCTGGCCCAACACCTGTGCTCAAGCAGGGTCATCTAGAGTAGGTGGCCCTGGACTATTTCCAGAAAGCTTTTGAATATCTCCCAAGGACAGAGACTCTACCACCTCCCTGGGCAACCTGTAACCCTCATAGTAAAAAGGTGGTTCCTGATGTTCAAGAAGAACCTCCTGTGTTTCAGTTTGTGCCCACTGCCTCTTGTGCTGTCACTGGGCACCGCTGAAAAGAGCCTGGTTCCACGTTCTTTGCACCCTCCCTTCAGGTATTTATATACCTTGATAAGATCCCCCTGAGCCTTCTCTTCTCCAGGCTGAACAGTCCCAGCTCTCTCAGCCTTTCCTGATAGGAGAGATGCTCCAGTCCCTTAATCATTTTAGTGGCCCTTCATTGGACTCTTTCCAGCATGTCCATACCTCTCTTGTAATGGGAAGACCAGACCTGGACACCATACTCCGGGTGTGACCTCACCAGTGCCGAGGAGAGGGGAAGGATCACCTCTTAATGGGAAGATTCCTCTTAATGCAGCCCAGGATACCATTACCCCTTGCCTTCTTGTGGCAAGGGCACATTGCTGACTCAAGTTCAACTTGCTGTCTACCAGTACTCCCAGGGCAGTTTCTGCAAAGCTGTTTTCCAGCTTGGCAGCCCCCAGCCTGTACTGGTGCACGGGGTTGTTCCTCCCCAGGTGCAGCACTTTACACTTCTCATTGAACTTCATAAGGTTCCTGTCAGCCCATTTCTCCAGCCCATTTCTCCAGCCCATTGAGGTCCCTGTGGATGGCAGCACAACCCTCTAGTGTATCAGCCACTCCTCACAGTTTTGTGTCATCAGCAAACTTGCCGAGCGTACACTCTGCCCCATCATATAGATCATTAATGAAGATGTTAAACAGGAACAGACCCAGTATTGACCCCTGGGGTACACCGCTTGTTAGTGGCCTCCAGTTAGACTTTGCGCTGCTGATCACCACCCTCTGGGCCTGGCCATTCAGCCAATTTTCAGTCCACCTCACTGTCTGTTCATCCAGCCCCTACATCAACAGCTTGTCTATGAGGGTCTTATGGGAGACAATGTCAAAGACTTTCCTGAATTCCAGGTAGACAACATCCACTCCTCTCCCATCATCTACCAGGCCAGTCATTTCAATGTAGAAGTTTATCAAGTTGGTCAAGCATGACTTCCTCTTGGTGAAGCCATGCTGATTTGTCCTGATGATTTTCTTGTCCTTAATGTGCCTAGAAATGGTTTCCAGGATGAGCTGCTCCGTCACTTTTCCAGAGATCGAGGTAAGGCTGACTGACCTGTGGTTCCCTGGGTCCTCCTTCTGGCTCTTCTTGAAGATTAAAGTGACATTTCCTTGCCACCATTCTTCAGGCACTTCTCCCAGTCACTATGACTGATAAAAGATTATTGAGAGTGGCCTTGCAATGACATCAGCCAGCTCCCTCAGCACTCATGGGTGCATCCCATCAGTGCCCATGTACTTAGGTAAGTCCAGTTTGCTGAAGTATTCCCTGACCTGATCCTCATCCACCAAGGGTGCATCTTCCTTACTCCAGCCTTTCCCCCTGGTCTCTGGGACCTGGGATACCTGAAGGCCAGTCGTGCTAGTAAAGACTGAGGCAAAGAAGGCATTCAGTAGCCCAGCCTTTTCTATGTCCTGTGTAAAGCTCCCCACCACATTCAGCAGTGTGCCCACATATTCCCTACTCTTTCCTTTCCCATTTACATATTTATAGAAGCCCTTACTGTTACCTTTGACATTCCCTACCAGTTTCAACTCCAGGTGGGTTTTGGCTTTCCTAGCCATGCTTTCTTCTGCATGCTTGGACAGTGTCTCGTTATTCCTCCCAGGTTACTTGCCCCTGCTTCCACCTTCTGCGTACTTCTTTYTTCTCTTTGAGTTTGTGTGGAGCTCATTGTTCATCCACACAGGCCTCCTGGCATTTTTACTTGACTTCTTGCTCACTGGCATGAACTGCTCTTGAGCTTAGAGGAGGTGATCCTTGGACATCAACTAGCTTTCTTGGCCCCTTATTGCTTCTAAGACCTTATCCCATGGGACACTTTCAAGCACATTCCTGAAGAGGCCAAAGTCTGCTCTGCTGAAGTCCAGACTTGGGATCTTGCTTTTTACTCTGCTCCCTCCCCTCTCAGGATCCCAAACTCCACCATCTCATAGTCACTGCAGCCAAGGCTGCCTTCAACCTTCACATCCCCAGCAAGCCCTTGCTTGTTTGTGAGTATGAGGTCCAGCAGAATACATCTCCTAGCTGGCTCCTCTATGATTTCCATCAGGAAGTTTTCATTGATTTTCTCCAWGAAACTCCTGGATTGTTTCTGCCTTAATGTTTTGTCCATCCAGCAGAAATTGGTATGGCTGAAGTCCTCCACAAGGACCAGGGCCTGCTAACATGAGGTTGCTTCTAGCTGTCTGTAGAAGGCCTCATCCACTTGTTCTTCCTGATCAGGTGGCCTGTAGCAGACACCCACTACAGTGTCACCCATACTGGTCTACTTGTTAATCCTTACCCATAAACTCTCTGTTGGCTCCTCATCCATCCCCGGGGAGATCTTCATGCATTCCAGCTATTCTYTCACATAATGGGCAGCTCCACCTCATTTTTCCAGGCTGTCCTTCCTAAAAAACCTGAATCCTTCCATTGCAGCACTCCAGTCACACAAGCCATCCCACCACATCCCCATGGTCCCAACAAGATCACAGCCCTGCAACTGCACACAGATCTCTAATTCCTCATGTTTATTCCCCATGCTGTGTGCATTAGTGTGCACGCACTTCAAAGAGGCACGCTGATTTCCCAGAAACTGTCTGGGAGGTTTCCCCATAATGGTGTCTTGTAGGCACTTCCTTGCTTACATGCAAGTGCTTGAGCCCTGCCTTGTGGATTTTTTTCCCTTTCACTCACGTCACTCTTGTCCTTTCTACGTCAACGCTGTCCATCACTCCTTCACAGGGCTGCTAGTAACTCTCTTCCTCTCCCATCATTCCCAGTTTAAAGCTCTTCTTACCAGGCCAACCATCCTGCTGGCAAAGATACCTTTGCCCCACTTAGTTAGGTGGATCCCGTGTCTCTCAAGCAGACGTTGATCCTCAGACAGAGTCCCATGGTCATAGAAAGCAAACCCAGCTGGCAACACCAGCTCTGCAACCAATTGTTAACATGTAGTCAACCCTTTCCCCTCACAAGCAGGATTGAGAGGAACACCACCTGGGCCCCATAACCATGACTATCACCCCCAGAACTCTGTAGTTACTTTTGATACACTTGAGGTTGTCCCTCGTAGTGTCATTCATGCCCACATGGGAGAAGAGCAGGGGGTAATAGAGGGTGGGACAAGCTTTAGCAGTATCTCCACCACATCCTGGATCCACACCCCTAGGAAGCAGCAAAATTCTTTGGACAACAGGTCAGTTTGGCAGGTGAGTGCCTCTATCCCCTGCAGCAGAGAGCTTTGCCACTTCCTCCAGGTTATCCTGTGTGGTTCAGTTAGTCATCTTGGTTGCTTCAATTGAAAGCACACCRGTCTCCTTCTCAGCTTTGAGGGCAGCAAACCTGTCCCACAGCTGCAAGGCTTCAGGTGGAGCAGGAGCCTTCCTGCTAGTTTGTGATGTGCCCTGGGATGAAACATGCAACATGTTTTTAACAAACCAAGGAATGGATAAGTAGCAAATATCAGAGTGTTAATTTAGTATCATACTGTCCTGGTTCCGGCTGGGACAGAGTTAACTTTCCTCCCAGTAGCTGGGGGGGTGTGCTGTGTTTTGGGTTTGGTATAATAGGAGCATTGATGGCCCATTGATGTTTTGGGTGTTGCTGGGTGGTGCTTGCACCGGGCACTTTTCGGCCTCCCATGCCCTGCCAGGTGCATGGGAAGCTGGTGGGGGGAGCATCGCTGGGGCGGTTGACCCAGCTGGCCAATGGGGTATTCCATACCATGTAACATCATGCTCAGTATAAAAACTAAGGTGGGGACCTGGGTCCCAGGCTCTCGTTTGGTTTGGCGGGTGGTGAGCAATTGCATTGTGCATCGCCTGCTTTGTATATTGTTGTTGTTGCTGCTGTTATCACTGTTACTATTACTGTTCTACTTTGTTTTATTTCAACTATTAAACTGTTTTTATCTCAACCCGCGAGTTTTCCTACTCGTGCCCTCCCGATTCTCTCCCCCATCCCACCGGAGCGGGGGGGTGAGCGAGCGGCTGCGTGGTGTTTAGGTGCCGCCAGGGTTAAACCATGACACATACCTAGAGCATTAAGTGACAAACACACAGGAGAGAAAAGGGATATAAATGAATCCCCTCAGTCAGGATATAATATTTTTCTGTTAAGAACTTCTAACCAGCCTGCCAACACCTGTTATACCCATAGCACGTGCCAAATGCTAATTACTGCAACTGATTCAAGGACAACCCAGTTTAGCAGCTGATTGTCAGTACCAGGTAGCCAACAAGCTCTTGAAAATTACATGCCATTTTTTTTTTTATTTGTAGAAGAGATTTCCAATATGAACATCTGATTTTTTAATTGTTGGATAAATAAGAGAGTGAAAGAAAGAGTAGGAAAGGAAAAGACAGGTGAAACAGAGTCCTGAAGTCTTTCCCCATTTACCCTGAGCCCGAAAGCTCCAGGTAGTTTGGTTTAATACGGTATAACCTTACACTAGTCCAAAGTAAGAGGAAAAGGAACTACAAAAGCTTCTGGTCAGAAGCTTTCCTATAGCAAGACCTTCCAACATACGTAAACCCTACTTATAGCATCAAAGGACGTATATCCTAATCATTTTCAGCCATATCACAGTATTGCCAGTGGTCACTTTACTGCAACTAAAATACTATTTTTTTCTTTAAACCCCTTTCCTGATATCATGTACTACATTAAAATGCCAACATCTGCTTTACATACAGCTCCCATAGCTATAGAGAAAGGAACCTGGTGATAGGGACCTTTTTAAAATGTAAAAACAAAACCAGATTTACATTTTTAAAAAATGAAAAGCTCAATCTCCTTTAGCTACCTGGTTGTATCAAGTGTTGCCACTCGTTGTTCCTGCAGTTGCCAATGTCTAACCACCGAACTCACCTTCTCTGAATGCACTCAGAGCAGACAGCTGACCTGCTCTACCTCCCCGGGGCCAGGGCAGCACCACAACAAACTTGGAATCAACTTATTTTCAAATATTTATCTTGACAGAAAGCTATACAGATACCACAGGTGACACATCATTGCAGTTTTTAAACCAGCAAACACAGAATAAGAATGAAACTTTGAATAACCTTTCATGCCATTCATAAACCTGTAGGAAGTCTGAAAGAAGTATGTTGTGGTGTTCCTCTGTGCAAAACACTGCAACTAGTGTACACACAAAAAATCTGACCCGTCCCAGGCACAGACAGCAGCTTCAGTAGCTCAGAGGATCGCCACATATATTTATCAGCTTAAGGCCCTACAGGGTAACACATTGTTTTTTCTAAACATATTCTTTTATGTCATTACATAATACACAGGGCCAAAAGCTGACTCAGCCTCAACTTGCCTGGACCTATGTAACAAATGAAAAAGAAAATGTAACGTTTTATATGTAAATCTGGATTCAAACATTGCTCTTGTATGGCTTAAAACTGATTTTTAGTTCTCTAAACTGATATCCTTCCTTACAGATCTATTCACCATGTTTTGACAGGTAATTTAATTACTTTATAAATGTCACTGTTGATTTTAGGAAAAAGCTGGAAACATTAGTGGAAAATAGAAACTCTGAACATAGCAGAAGCAATATGTTTAAGAAGTAATTGCTTTTTAGATATAAAATGCTTTTTACTAAGATTTTGTTGAACCTCAAGTAGTTATGTTGCAGTTGGCAACAAGAAAACAGAAAGTTCCAGGGAGAGGGAAGAGGTAGTAATGATCCTTTCATATTAATGCCAGTCAGCACATAGTGGAAACACCATGCAGATCCCCTATTTACACTAAGCAACACCCATAACTGTTAATGGACCAGTGAAGTGAAGAAGAGAGCAAGCTGTAGGATGGAATATAGTCACAGCTGGAATCAGCCCAAGTAGCAGAATCAGCTATTGAAGAGAGAGGAGACTTTTCCTGAACTGCTCAGCACACAGAAGGGTTACCGGAGAGGTACATAACCAGAGTTATGCTGAGTTACAGTTCTATTTATTAGGACTAGTTCAAATGAGGCACCAAAACCAGAAAAAAACACCTACATTCCAATATCCTCCCATTCTCTATGAAGCAGAAGCTAATCTGTATGGAAATCCTCCACAGACCAGGACCTAGCGGCTACTGAAATCAAGTCACACTATCAAGAGCATTCCCTGTTTATCATTTTGCTCGGTGCTTCCTTTGCAGAAAATAAACACAGTAAAACAGTTCCGATGGTGTGTAAATGTTCAAGGGGAAAAAAAAGAATATATTGTCCAGTATTAACTGTAAATTTTAAACCAATATCTGATGCAACACTATGTTATTCCTAGGTACTCATTAATTAAATTTCAAGTTATTTGCTTTCATTATAAGCTTATCTTCCTCGCTTATACTTTGCTATCCTTAAAAACAAGGCCAAAACAATGAAGAACAAGGAAAAGGAACACAATGAAAAGTAATTATCTGATTTACTTTTGCACACTGAGCCAGTGATTATTCTATAACACATATTTCAATTGCTTCCAGTCTTGCTGGTTTTGAATAGCAGCTACTTGCAAAGCAGAAGGAAAGTGTTGAGTTTTAGGAAGCTAGTCATAGCCAATAAAAATGCTGTACACAACACATCCATGTTGATTTTGCAGCTCAGAAGAAAAAACACATTGCTTTCCTTTAGGTATCTAAGTATCTGACATCAGAAGCTTGAAAATAACATAAATTGCCATTAGTACACACAGTTCCTTTCATTCATAAAATTACTCACTTTCAGAAATTGAAAAAGAAAGTATGCCACATGCCAATAACAGAATTCTCTTCTCTGGAAGTGTTGTTTTTTAGTGAAAGATAATAGTTTAAAATAAAATTACTAGTAAACCATGTTGGGTAGAAAACCAATAAAATTAGACGAAATTCAAAATGACGTGTCTTTTGACAAACAGATTTTGTACTGCAATGGGTGACACTAATAAAATTATATTTAACAGCATGATAAGTATGTTCTCACAATATTTTTGCTGTACAGGACATAGAAGTAGAACTCAGATGCAGTTATGCTGAAATTAGGACTTTCAGTCAAAGCTGACATTACCCACTGGACACCTTAGGTGTAATGGAGACAGTTGTACACCATCTTCCCCTTAAACAGAGGTACTTGACAAATTCTGTGACAAAAATAATCCTTTCTTTCTGTGGATAAGATTTTAGGAAGTAATGTTCTACAAGAGCTAGGAATAAAAGCTCTCAGCCCTGCAGGGAAGTACTTGGGGATACTAGTGGATGAAAAATTGGACATGAGCTGGCAATGTGCACTTGCAGCCCAGAAGGCCAATTGTATGCTGCATCAAAAGGAGAGTGGCCAGCAGGTCAAAGGAAGTGATTCTCCCCCTCTACTCTGCTCTCATGGGACCCTACCTGGCGTACTGCATCCAGCTCTGGGGTCGCCAGTACAGGAAAAACATGGACCTGTTAGAGCAGGTCAAGAGGAAGGCCACGAAAATGGTCTGAGGGCTGGAATAACCTCTCCTATGAAGAAAGCCTGAGAGAGTTGGGGTTGTTCAGCCTGGAGAAGAGAAGACTCCAGGGAGACCTTATTGCAGATTTTCAATGTGTAAAGGGGGCTTATGAGAAAGATGGAGAAAGATTTTTTACCAGGGCCTGCAGTGACAGGACAAGGGGGTAACAGTTTTAAACTGAAATAAGGTAGATTTAGATTGGATCTAAGGAAGAAATTCTTTACGATGAAGGTGGTGAAACACTGGAACAGGTTTCCTAGAGAACTTGTGGACATGCCATCATGGTAAGTATTCAAGGTCAGGTTGGACAGGGCTTTGAAAAACCTGATCTAGTGAAAGATGTCCCTGCCTATGGCAGAGGGGTTGGGCTAGATGGTCTTTGAAGGTCCCTTCCAACTGAAACCACTCTGTGATTCTATGAAAATTAGATTCACAGAGGTCCAAAGTCAAATTGGGGAACACTAGTTTGATCCCCTGTATACCATTGACCTTGCATATTCCATGGCTTAATTGTTACAGCAATTTTTTAAGGAAAATGTTAACTTGGACTTAAAGATTGCTAGTGACTGAGAATTTATCACTGTTTTGTGAGTTGTTCCATGGTTACTCTTACTGAAAACCAGGCCTTTTGTTTCTAGTTCAAATCTGTGTATTCAAGTTTTAGTCTTCTGCCTTATGTTTGTCTGCTGCAGTAAAAAATCCTGTTTCTAGACTGTGATTTTTCATTGATAAACATTGACAAGCAAATGGACTTGTTCAATGAACTTAAAAATGCATGTTTTCTATTTATGCTATCGGTTTTCTTCCGAATGTTCCCCAGTTTATCTGCATCACTCTTATCTGTGAACAGCAGAAATCTTTCAAGATTAGCAGCAATGCTAAATAAGTATTAATACAACTTCTCTATTCAAGTACCTTCTGTTTATATATCCAACAATTCTGACACTAGAATTTGCACTGGGAACTTTTGTTTAGTTAATTACGTTTGCATGCCTAATTTTTCTTAAAGTTACAACTTCCATAACAGACATGTCCATTCTATAAACACAGCAGTTGTGATTTCCCTTCCCATGATTTTCAGTGGATCATATTAGACTACAATAGAACTCTAGAAATAGAATTTCAAGCAATGCCAAATCTGATGTTTTACAGAAGTTTATTACATCAATATCAATACCTAATCAACCAAATTTATAATTTCACTAAAAGAAAGTTTGGTAGGGTAGTTTCAGATAGCCTGATTGCTATAAGCCCACTTTGATTGCCACTATTTTATCATATTTCAATATCTTCATAATTAAAAAAACATTTCAGATCTTCCATTATTCTGTTTCAGATCAATGTCAACTTTTCTCGAAGTTTTTTTGAAACTTCCTCTTTGTTCCAGGACTTGCTTAAAATCGGCATGAACACCTAGAGACCAACTCGAGAGGGTTTCATTTTGGATAGTAATATAACTGCAGGAGTTTGTGGCTGGAATACATAACACCTAGTATTTACAAATTCTCTACTTTCAAAAGAATGAATGCTAAAAAGTTAAAAAGGAAAGAAAACAGCAAAAGCAGTATTTTTTGCATGGAAGTCTTGAGGAGCACATCCTTTGTTGCTTCACTTTTTAAGTATGACTGACTTAAGTGGCACTCTACTGCACAAAATTGGACATAGCTCATCTATAATAAAAAAGCAAGATGTAAATATCATGTCCCCTAACTACACTCTTAAGTTTAGGACTATTTAAGTTCTCTAATTTGAGTCTAAATTCTCAAAGTCTCAAGTCTTTTTAGATCAAAAAGTTTTGATTTATTAAACAAAAAATATATGTAAACTAGATTTCTGAAACTCTACAGTATATACACTTACATAATTATATATAAACAGATTATTAAATAGCAAGCAACATAACTTATTATCCAGCAAACTCATTCTTATACCACTTGGAAAATTCCAATAAATGTCCACAAAATCCTCTAATCTGAAACCATTAGTAGAAGACCTTTATCATCATTTTGCTGATAGTATTTGTTCACGCTGCTTAGTCCTTAAAATCTTATTTCATACACTGCTATATTACAAGACTGCTTAGCACAGAAGTTTCAGTCACGTTGGTACTTGAATTTGCAAACAGGTAAAAGCTTATAATATGCTTGAAAAAGCAGTAGAATTGCTACTACAGTTTCTGTATATAAAGTTGTTGAAACTTTTCTAAACTGAAGATCCTGAGGAGGACAATTTCCTTGAAGAACAGAAAGTAAACGCAAACAATTACATATGTGTTCACACTTTAAATATTGTAAAGAACTAAATGTGTTATTTGGTCTTAAGAATACAACAGATCACGTTCATTTTCTAAATTAATCCTTCCCCTCTTATAAAATCAAATTTCTTTTTAAAATGATTATTTAGGTTCCACAACATACAATGTCTTCATCCTGAGGGCATCTAAGCCTGCGTATACTTTATTACAGTGAATATTTACTTTCAGCAGGTCTATATGTAAATTAGTTGCTGTTCCTGTGGACTTGAAAATAAATACATTGATTTAAAGGGTGAAACAACATCTTATGAAGGCTCTACTGCGCTTTGTTTTATCTGTAGTTACTGGGAGCAACTACAGTAACAAATAAAAAAATTCATCATGATTTTGAAGTGCTTCTGGACATCTATGGTTTCCAGTGTTTTCTATTCAGGTGGATAAAAATAGAGTTATTCTGATATTCACTAGTGATTTAGAGATTTTTGATCTTCAGAGGTGAAGACTGAGTAATACTTTCGTAGTATAGGAAGGAGTAGAATCTGTGAAAAGAGAAAAAAGAAATACATCTCAGACTTCAGCTATGTAATCCAGCACAAATAAATGGAGCCCTTACCTAGAAACAGGTAGGTTTGCTTTTATTTCAAAGGTGCTCTATAAATGATGTCTGTGCTATCTTTCAGAAATTCTGGTGGCTCATGTTATACCGAAGCTATTCCTCATCCAGTCTGCTTTTCAAAAGCAGGTATTGGCATAATCTATAGCACAAGAGTTCAGAAGCAGGAAATACAAGAGTGCTTCATGATTCAACCTCATCATAAAAAGCATGGAGACAAGTTTTGTCTAGGAAGGCAGAAAAGTGTATCCCTGAGCTGCTTTGCCCCAAAGGAGTATAAAGCTGGCCTATGCCTGACAGGGCCAAATGCAAGTTTCAGGCAGCCTGGCAGCCATTATCTTAAACTCCACATTTCACAAGTATGTAAATACAAGTCCATCACTACATATTTCATGAGTATCTCTAAAACCAAATTATGACCTCAGTTTTTCCTCCATTCCTTCTCTCCATTTTAACCACTGGTGCTACCATTATCAGAATCTGGCACTTTTATAGCAGACTTCACTTTAGAAGCAGACGGCTTGAATACTCCAGTGTGCAGTTTATGGGCATTAAGGAACAAATGTCCAGCATCAGAACATGAAAAGTATTCTGCAGCCACATCCTGTGGCCTTTCTTTACATTTCTCTTTTACCAGGTCTTGTAGGACCACTATACAGACCACTTACATGAAACGCAAGGAATGAAAAGATACCCTAAGATTCATGCAACAAAAATTCATTTCTACACACAAACTCTCAAAGAGATTTAAACAGAGCCTATAGGGTATTTTGGCTCACAGGAAATTTTCCCTTTGTTTCCTAACACGTTTTATTAAACAAGTCTCAAGAGATTGACAGTTACTTAATTACGGTAAATTTAAGGCAGAACCGCAAAATAAAGTAATATGTAAACTTTCAGGTGCCGTGCTATAAAGACAAAAGCAGTGATTTTACTACAATAATTTTACAGTGGTTAAACAATTAGTACATCAATACAGATACACTGTTAAAGAATGTTCTAACAATGCAAAGAGCATTTCATATATACACTGCGTTTCCTTGGAGGGGAAGAAGCACTTCCGCAAGAATTCAAAATCACTAATGTTAATCCCAAGAGAGGTAAGTAAATCTGGAGAATGAGGATAATCATTGCAAACATTATCATTGAATTAATGTTAATGCATGTACAAACACACCATTAATTTTGTATACATTTGTTCAATATCAAGTGTTTCAGTTAGGGCCCAAACTTTTAACAAAACACATTCAACATTTTCACTTTTAATCTTATTTAATACCATAACAGACAATTACAGTTTAAGGGTGTATTGCTTGTACTCTTAAAAATTAATGTTCCCAATGTATGTCTGCATTTATATCCAAGATAGCAGGAAGTTTACTGCAAGTTAACACATACCCCTTTCCTTTAGGTCTTCAATGTATGCTTTCATAAACTCTTTCTCAAATTGCTCCCGTTCACGTTCACTTTCTATAACTGCTTCAGTGTCTTCACATACAATAGTTTCAACTGGGCTGTCCTTGAGGCTTATGAATCTAGGGAGAGATTAACACAAGAATATATGCAACAGGCTTCTGAACATCACTGGCCAACATGAATGACATTTTAGAAGTTGCTACTACAGCCAGAAGGAGAAATGTAAGGAACATTTGTTCAATTTTTGCATTATGTTTGTTAGGATCCATCTATTATTAGAAACAAAGATTTCAAATGACACCTTCTCTATACTCCACTTTCCATATAAAAATGATCAGATTTATGTTTTTCTTTTCACCTGTCTACATAATCATTCTTTGCAATAACAGGTATGTTTCTTTGTTATGGAACTTCTGACAGACTACACTGTAATTTCACGTATGTTAATAAGCAGTATGAACTCCATCCTAACAACATTGCCTAGCATCTGGAATTTTGCCAGTATCACTTAGCTGACAATATGTATCTCCATTTTTTGGTTGTTGTTATGTTGCTTCTCTGTTACAACGCACAACTGTACGTGCATAATGTCGTATTTAGAAATTTCCTAAAGCTACACATTGCAGGTGAAAAATTAGATGGTTACATAAACAACTTACATAATGTGCAAATTAAGTTCACAGCATTCTGAAAATCTCTGGTGATATTACCACTCCAAGAAGGAAAAAATATCAATAAAATTGTTATTTTCAAAAGAACAAATGTTCCAACAAATCATATGGCTTTTTAAAACCTCATTAATTGCTGTGAGTCTGTGGTCAGTTGACCTTGGCTGGCCAGGTGCCCACCAAGCAGCTCTCTCACTCCCCCTCCTCAGCAGGACAGGGGGAGAATAGAAGATGAAAAACTCGTAGGCTGAGATAAAGACAGCTTAATGAAGAAAAGCAAAAGCCATGCGCAGAAGCAAAGCAAAGCAAAAAAAATTATTTTCTACTTCTCATCAACAGGCAACATCCAGCCACTTCCTGGGAAGCAGGGACTCAGTACATGTAGCAGTTGCTTTGGAAGACAAACACCTTAATAACAAATGACCACCTCCATTCTCCTTTCTCTTAGCTTTTATTGCTGAGCATGATGTCATATGGTATGGAATACCCCTTTGGTCAGTTTGAGTCAGCTGTCCCAGCTATGTCCCCTCCCAACCTCTTGCTCATCCTCAGCCTACTGGCCTTTATGGGGGAGGGTTGGAGAGACAGCCTTGATGCTCTGGGAACACTGCTCAACAGTAGTCAAAAACCTTGGTGTGTTACCAACGCCATTCTAGCTACAAATACAAAGCCCAGCACTGTAAGGGCTGCTATGGGGAAAGCTAACTCCATCCCAGCCAGGCCCAATATGGAGTCTCAAATAGTTTCATAATCAAAGACCTGAACATCGCCTGCAGAAATGCAAGATCATTATAATTGCAGACTAAAAGGCCTTTTAGTTTTATCCTGCATGCAGCAACAAAGTGCTGTTTCACAACAAAGAATATATGAACAACTAAACTCATGTGACACTATTTAGCCTGTTAACTAGCCATGTCTCCCACTACCAGCAACATACTTTTGACGGTACTGAGCTTATCAACAGCTAACTGCCAGACTACTAGTTCCACTGTGGGGCATGGCTTTGCGACTCCAGAGTTAGAGCTACTATGACCAAGTCTAGGCAGGAATAGCAATTTGGGCATACAGATGCACAATGTGGGGAACTGGCAGATGAAAATCAGAAAGCTGTGGCTCCTCTGCAATTTCCAATCTCTCTAGTGCCTCCTTAAGGGCTCTGATACAAATTGAGCCAGAATTTGACCACCAGGTATGGTAGAAACTGATGATTGTGAAAGTATTTCTCCTTGGTGCATCTACCTTATCTTCTTAAGAACATACTCCTTTCTCTCTCACTTTTACTCACTTCAAACCTGTGGTTGACTCACAGACGGCTGTGGGTATCTCAACCAGGTCGTCGCCACTGACAACTAGCAAACTGAGCTTTGGCATATTGACCAGAGCTCGTGGAAGATAAGTCAACTTGTTTTTCTGTAGGAGAAGCGTCTGCAGTTGATCTAACCTGTAAAAGTGTAAAAGATAAAGGTAACTTAAAATATTTATTTCAGACAGGAGCATCTATCCAAAAGAGCAATACAGACTTAATCTCGTGTAAAAGAAGAACAATTACATGCACCATTTTTGGCTTCTCAAAAATTACTCATACAACACTTTCACAAAGTGTCATCAACTTTAATGGAAATTTCCAGTCATGGTTCAACATTATAGATATTAATAGCATACCTCTGACAAGTACTCAGAAGCATGCCCAAGGTAAAAGATTACAAAAATTGCTGTGCTTTCATACAGAAGATGTTGACAGAATATGATATAAAGCCTCACCATGTGTATACCAGAACTAATGAAAAATATGGGTCACCAGCTCACACCTTTGCCCATGTACTGGTTTCTATGAACTAGATACGTCCATGCTAGGCAGTATATTCCCATCTACTGTTTTTCACTTGTAATTAGTACTGTGGGGAGCAGGAGAAAGACCAGCTCCTGGTCACATGGCTCTTGCAAGTTGTCCCACTGAAATCAATTTAATGACACTGGTTTGGGGAGGAAGGCATTGGGCTTCTTTTGCTTTATTTCCCCAGGCTTTTCCTAATGCAATAGTAATTTGTGGCTGAGCATTTATTCCTTGGAGATAGAAGACGAAAAGCATAGCAAACTGATGAAACTAGTTTGTCTCATTTGACCAGAAGAGTCCATTCCTAAAACACTGTTGCAGGCTATTGCTTATCAGGCCCATATGGTTTGTTTGAATTCAGGGAGAGATATTAAGTAAGGCTTCAGTTTACTGCCAACTCATCTTTTTTAATCACAGACTTCATGGTAGTTCATTGAGGTTCTTTGACACTGCAGGCATTGAAATCATGAGTCTGAGTAAGAGTATCAGTTTCCTGGGGCGGCGAGGGGCAGGATATTCTGACATTTTCTAGTCTTCAGAATGCACATGAGCCCAAGAGATCTCAAAATTCAAAACCCAAAGTCAAACAAAGATAACCTTATTTTGTGGTGTCTGATTATGATGCTTTAGTATCGAGGCTGGCATCTCAGTATGAAATGGTGAAGATGAAATGTAGAAAAGGAATATTTTGGAGATAGAGAAATATATATACTTTACAGGGGAAAAATGACCCTTAAGTTGAGTGGGTATACTTCCATAAAATAAAAGTATCCTCTTAGATGCTCTTTGAAGTTGATCAAATCTCTGCTCAGATCCCCTGGAAAAAAATGGCATGTTTATGCTGTTGTGGCTAAAGCCTGTGAATTACTAATACAAATTAAGACTTCAGCCCTGCTGTCAGAGAAATCTGTGATTACACAATGTCCCAGAAAAGTCTTTTTGCCCAGCAAGAAAGGTCTTGCAAAAGTTAAGGTTGAATGAGTTTTCTGTGAAGTTTCTTCTGCCTCAGGGATCTCTATTCCCAGATCAATAAACAATCCGTTTTTTTTTTAAATAAACTTTAGTTAATATGTGTTTTGGTTTACTTATGGCTATGTAAAGTTTTGTAAACCAAGTTACAACAGGACTCCAGAGTGAATAAATAGGCCCAGGGATAAGAAAAGTGCTTTCTCAGGCTAGTAAGTCCCATTAAAGGGATCAGCATGATTTTTTTAAAACTAGTTCTAGTGGATCTCTAAATTGAGAGACTGAGTATATGTGTGCACATCCATATATACTTCAGAGTGAGAGGGGAGGATTGTCAGTGGTTTTTTTAATCTTACCAATATTTTTCTGCTTTACTGCCAGAATTTATCAGGTTCTTTCAGTAACTTAAATATGCTTTAGTTCATCTTTCCCTTCACCCCATCTACCCTCCAGAGAGATACTGCTGCCAACTCCATATGGTGAGTCCCCTTTGCTGGAACTGGGGCWGAGTATGTCCCATGAACTTCCCAAATAATAATGCCTGAATATAATGACAAATTATCATGAATGCAAAAGAAAATGTAATTAGTTAACTGAACAGTAGAGGCACTGACTGAAATCTGCCATCGATGAGATAGAAAATGTAGTTTGTTCTCTGACCTAGTCCATCAATAATAATGGTAAAGTTCACAGGCAAAACTAACTGATGCATTTCCAAATGTGATTTTTTCATGTGATTTTTCATTAATGGTGTCCCTTGGAAGCTTGTTAATTTCTAGATTTGTTTTATAGTTCACAAGCTTGTCAATGAATTAAAACATAAACTACCTGTCTATGTCTTCTGGGAGGTCTTTCAGGTTGTTGCTGCTAATATCCAGCCACTGCAAATTAGACATCCGGAGTACACAAATTGGAATAGAATGGAACTTGTTTGCTGACACATCCACAACTGTGACTTGTTTCAGGTTACTTAGCTAGAAAGAAGTCATGCTTTATTTTAGTTACATTTTGCAAATACAAGAAGGCATTTCATTCATCAAACATTCTTATTCCTCTTAAAACATTTAGAAAAATAAGAATTGCATTATTTTTTTACTCAACTTTTTGCCAGCCTTATCTCTTAGTCATCATTTTATAGGAAAAAAGATTTCAGAAATAACTACCTCCCAAAGTGTTCATCACCTTTCTAACACCGTCATGGTACTGAATGAAATCTTCATTCTAAAAAAACATATAGTTGCAGACAACACCAAGGCTGGAACCAGACAATGACTTAGTTCCTTCCTAATTTACATATGAACTAAGGTTTGAAATGACAAAACACAGTTTTGATAATTAATAGATGCCAGGTTACCGTTCTCAGAATCAGAGATCTTATAACTCACATTAAAAATCCATAGATTTCCTTTGCTATAACTCTGTTATGCACTGACAGTGTTTGCTAGGAGACCCTCAGAAAATGAAACTGCCAATTTAAGCCAACAAAAAATTTGGTCCAATATTTTTCAAATATCTTTAAAAATACATCTTTCATACTGCAAACTAAATATATAATAAGGTGCACTAGAGCTTTTTATTTGAATATTTTTCAAAGGAATTACATTTTTAAGTAATAAACCTTTAGCGCAATGAAGGTTAACTACAAATGTAAAATATACCTGTTAAAGAAATAAATGTGTTAAATAAAGCTCTCTGTGTACTGAATCAATTATTCACACTACCAGTGTTCATAAAACCATGCAGCTAGCTAAAGTGAATGTCAAAGGAGTATAAATGTTAACCAAAAAAAGTACTTTAGAATGGAAATTATGTCTCTGAGCTTCTAATCATATGTCACCATCACAATCTAGCTCTATAGATCCCGATACAGAAGAGAAAATAGCAAAAAAATGTCACTGGTCTTTGCCTGAAGGTTTCTTACAATGTAGAAAATAATTAGGAACCAAAAACCCCAAACCAAATATATTTTCCACTTCCAAAGTGAGCAAAATGCAAGCAACAGCATAAATTATGAAAAAATTAGAAAGTAATAAAATACATTCTGAATCCTTCAGAAGGATTTTTTTTATTATTAAGAATCAAGTCCTGTTTTGTTATATTTTATGGCCAAACTTCTTATTGCAATACTGCCAGACTTTCATCTTAATTTGACCCTTGCCATTTGAAATGCTCACATTCATAGCTTGGTGTTGTGTCACAGCCAGTTTGGTTTGGGTTTTTTTGGTGGTATTTTTTTTTTGTTTGTAGGGTGTGGGTTTTCTGTTTGGTTGGGTTTTTGTTTTGTTTTTTTCTAGATATAACCTCATGTTGCTGCCAGACCTTAAAATTTGGGGAAATCTTTCCAGGGAGATTTACTGAAGTTACCGTATTACAAATGACTACACGATTAAGTTTACCTTTCAAAAACATAATAGAGGTTCAGAGTTTCTCAAGTCAAAGACATAATTTTGAAATCTGCCCACCACTCCATTAAAACAGCCTTGGTGTGGCACTACCATGGAAATGTCTCACTCCTGATTCAGAACAGGCAAGCACACATTTTATTCTGACACTTCTCATTTCCAGACAATTTTGTCATTTTGAGGACTGACTACTAGCAATGAACACTCACTCCTATACTGTAAATTTTCCAGATACTTAATCTTTTTTCCAACAAAACAGAACCTACCTTTGAAAAAGCAAAGCAGAGTGACTCTTCTAGATAGCAGCAATGAGAGAATAGAGAAAATAATTGGCACCATCTTTACTCTGCATTTACTTTGTGGTTTCAAATTATTGTCACAATTCCAAAACCCAAGCAAATATTTCAAGTTTCTCTGCACTCAGAACAATTTGCTAAAACTGCTGATACATTTCTTTCAACAAACTCTCCCGAAAAGGAATTTAGCAGGCACAGAATTAAAACAATGTCCCACAGGCTGAATTGCCACCCAAAATGTTCTCAGACCATCCCCAATGAAGAAAAGCCACAGTCTCTAAACACCAAGCAGGAGATTATTTTAAAATAACTGACATCACTGTTCACCCAAGTTCCTAAACACTTTGCTTTCACATGCAGTCACCTGTCATACTGAAACAACTTGGTAACATTAACACCGGGTGGTAAAATGATATTTCTTCAACAGCAGTAACTAGTTTTATATGTTTTCCTGAAAGTGCTTTATGATGTTAAATATTAAAAGTAACATTAATATACCAGTATTTTTTTTTTAATAAACTGAGCTGTTTCTGCCATTTTTCATATAGTATTGAAAACAGATTGGTTTAATACTTGATTAGATGAAAACCTACATTTTTCAGGAGTTTGTACTCCCATAAAAATGTACCAGCAAAATATAAGGCCATGGGCTCTCTTGGTATAAAGTTTGGTTCAAAATGCCACAGAATATATGGAGCCATGATTATATTGTGTAAGCTGCAAGCCCTCAGTACTTGTTCTTTTAAGGTAATATTTAACAAAACCTGTCCATTTTCTATAGTATGTTGAAACCTAATAGAGTTTCTATTTAATCTGTCTCCGATATGTTACCAACAAACACCTATGATATACGATGCATTGGAAATTATGGCAGCTATGTATTAAATTTTCTAAAGAAAACCCTGTGTATTTTATTTCTTCTTGAAGGACTGATGGATTTTTGCACCTTTTATAACATTTCATTTTCAAACAAGCATGGCTCCCTTATCATTTTTATGTTATAATTTATTTTTGCCTGATGTTGATTTTTGCTATTTTCCTCTATTATGTGACTTCAAATCAATCAGTATATAGGCTTTATGCAAGCTCCATTTTAAAAAATGGCTATATTTGATAGTCTAGCTACCTGGACCCACTTATTGCGCTCCTTATGTTTAATCACTGCTGTCATTTTTGTTTGACAAAATGCCCCATTTTGCTTATCTTAATAATTTCGTTCATAGAAATAATCCAGATAACATTGTAGAACTCCACTGCTTCTCTTTCCCTCTGACAGTTAAACCTTCAGTTGAAAGAAAAGGGCATCATGTCCTGGGCTGAACAAGTTATTTGATTAATGGGTGTGGTTTTATTTCTGTTCTGCTTTTTGCCATGAAAGGCATTTACTGATGAGGTTGCATGCAAGTTTATCATGAGTTGCCTACTACTTCGCACCAACAAATGAAAAGGTGTAAAGTCATGTCAAGCCTTACCACAAAAATACTGTATTTTTCAATTACATGTAAACATTCTGCGACAGAAACATCATCCCATCAAAGTCAATGTATGACAAGACATACAAAAGATTAATCTGGAAATGTCTATCAATGCATTATGAACATGCTTTTGCCCAGAAATTTCAGACTTAATGAATTCAAAGAAAATTTGTACCACTTCAGTAAGATCAGGTTATCACATGTTATCTCCCAAAACGCATGGATTGGCACTCAGCATCTTATTAGCTTGCTGAAAGCAGTATGGTATATATGACAAAGGAGCACCCTAGGTGCAAACTGTACAGTTGTCCACTTAGATCTCATGCACTCAAACCAAATTCCCAGCTTTTCTTTCACAGAGCTGTAAATCTAACCTCTTGTATAATCTCATTGACATTCCTGGAGAAAAGCACCAATTAAAGAAACAGGGTACAAGCACCTTTAGAGGCAGAACATATCTTTCATGAGGATATACTTGTATATTTATAGCCCAGTCCACCATCAGGATTCCAAACTGGACTCTTAAATTTGAGGAGGTAAAGGCATTTAACAGTCAACCCCACCCCTTAGTAACAAGGTACTCGTTCACGTACTTTGTGACAAAATCCTCTGAAGCATAAAAATGCATGACTTCAAACAGCACTTCATTTGGTGGTAACATGATAAGCTAAATCCAAGAAATGTATGTGGAAGCAAGTCTTCACCCAAATGGCATTATTCTGATCTTGCAATGCTAAAATCCTAAATCTTTGGTAGAGTTAATCCACAAACAGACGCTGTTATTCTGATGCCAAACTGTTTACTTGGAAAGACTTTGCTTTTTATTATAGCAGTTTTTTGTATACACAAACCTTTCATCAGGTCTGCAAAGAATGAGAAAGATGGCTGCATATGCAAAATTCACAAAAATATCAGGTATTGATTATTCACAGGTGATTGAAGAACCACATAGCAGTAAGAGCAGGACTATCTTCACACAGTTAAAATCCCTGTGAATGTGGATCATGTGTTTAAATTTAAGTATAGGAGTTGTTCCAAGCCAATAGATGAGTCACATGCATAAAACTAAGTACCCGATTAATGATTTTCTGGGCTGAAGCCAAAACAAGTCTGCTGTCTCAAAAAATAAATTTATGTTGATTAGTTACATTAAATTTTCATAGTATTACTGCTGCAGCTACACACAGTCTGCATATATTATTGCATTTTGCCATCATAAAGTCATCTCATCTTCAAATCTCCAAAATTTGTAAATTAAGGACACACATTAGAAGGGAAAACTAGGGTCTACCAAAAGTCAGTTACAGGTTTCTCATCAGCTTAAATGGATCCAGTATCTCACTTTGGGTGTATACTCTTCATACTTTTAATTAAAACCATTAGAAGAGGAAGAGCAGCAATGTCAATAGCATATGGCCATCAACAGACCTCTCCAGAATGTTTGGATAGGAAGAGTCCTTTGAATATATCAAAAGACCCTTTTAAGATATATTCTGTTACTTCACCAAGAGATGACCAAAATTGCTCACTTTCACAACAGAATAGAGACAAAGCCAAAAACTTTTTTCATTTCTGCTCCAACATGCAACAGCAATTGAAGAGATACTATTTAAATGGTGCCATATTAATTATGATTTAAACATATAGAACAATTCTGTTTTGCCATGACAATACACTGTAGCCTGTGAAGTTAGTATTCTGATTTTAAAAACTGAGTATGTTCATTTGAGCTCATTCTGAAACCTAGAGTAAATCACTATTTGCCTAAGTGGAGCAAGGGGAAAAAAGCCAAAAGAGAAGGAAATTTTATTCTGTAGCAACTCAAAAAAGATATTATAAACAAAGATGACAGCAAAAATAAAGAATTCTAACACACTCGTTGATGGTTTTGTTTTACATTGATAAAATAGTAACTATTCATTTGAAAGGAAAAAAATATCAAGGATATTTGAAGAGGTAATATCAGTAGAAGAGAACCAGGTAACTGCATAATATTGACAGAAGCAAAATAAATAATAAGAAAAATGATGTGAGAAAAACATTCAAGCAAAAGTAAGAATGTGGTCCTATGGCTCTAACCTATTATAGTAGCACCATTTTGATGATTGATGATGAAATCATTTCACCTTATGTATATTGGTGCTGGGCAATGACAACAGCTTTCTACGCCAGATTGAACAGTTATAGCCTGATAAACTTGGAAAAAACACTTTTGTGGAATGTCAGCCAGAAATCAGGTTGCTTATAAATACAAGTGGAAGACAGAATTTTAAGGGGAAAAAGACATTCTGACTTCAGCAGCGGAGGTCAGAAAGTTTGTGATCCGTGAGCTGCCTCCTATGATACCAGGAATAAGCATCTCAGTGGTTTTTTTGCTTTACAAACAGAAATGGCAGAACTTCTTTTTGCCTTGGCACAGAGTAACTTCACTAAAATGCACAAGATTCTCACCTGCTGTGGTGCTGGGCACCAGAACAGTTTGACAAATACCACTAACTGGCTACCAAGCAGGAGAACCCTGCAACTTGGAACTGGATTTATCTGTTCTTGAAGCAGGAGTTTCATAAAGAAAATCCCCAAATTCAGGAAAGTCACAATGGAGATAAGTCTGTTTTGCACCCTGTGACATTCCTGGTCTGGAATTAGACCTTATCTAGTTGAGCAAACTGTTGCAAAATGTCTATCATCAAAGTTATTTTTCTTTTAATGCCACAGACTACACGTGCATGACACTGATAGTACACAAAACTACAATTGAGAACAATGCCAACAACCGAACACAACAGTTCACAGCTTTGTGGCTTGCTAGGATTATAGAAAATTTTCTCTCCCTCTTCTTCTTTCTTTTTTCATAGTGCTGTTAGATACATGTGGGATTTTTTTATATACTTTCTTTGAGGTGGTGACAAACCTAACAGGAAAAATTTTGAGTTCATCTCTTCCCAAAGGATTCTTTTCTTTCTATATTATAACAATATTTCTAGGAGGCTTTATGTCTTGCTTTAATACAAACATGTAAAAATTGGAAATATAGCTAATATTAGTAAAAAACTCAGATATGGGAGAGATCTTTTCCTGACCTGGACAAGAAAGCTGAGGAATCGCACATATGTTGTAGGCACAGTGGGTGGGTTTTTTCCGCTAATAGACACCTGGCTACTTTCTAAGAACTTGTTGGTTCAATTAAGACCATGAGGCTATGACTTCTTGCAGTTTTTAGTGCTTCATTGCTATTTTGCACTACACCGTCCAGGCTGTGTCCAAGTAACCTGGGTGTGTCCAAGTAATTTAAGGTATTAAATTATTATTGTTCTTATTAAACATCTGCTAATAAAAATATAATGAATAATTATTCATATACTTACTTATGAAATCTTGTAATGAAGCTGGGCTTTCAAGACTCATTTTACAGGAAGAATTCCCCTGACGTGGAATTTACAGAGACCTGACGCAGGCACTGGACATATTGCAGCCCTCCAGTAATACCACCCAGCCATGTGATCTTTGATACTGCCCCACAGATGAGAACATAGCAAGCATACAAACTTCATCTGCTTTTTACTGGAAATTCTTTAAAGTTTCTTTTCTTTTCTCCCCCCCCCCCAAATCACTTGTTGAAATTGTCTTTTTAAAAAACAAAAAAAATTGCCTGCACAGAAAAAATCTGGCCAGGTCCCCAGTGTAGCCAAGATGCTCCTATATTTCAGGCAAGCTTCTAGGTCTAAATTATATCAGGAGCTCTTCCATCAACTCAGAGTACCTCAGTACCACCAGGAAGAGGCAGGCACAAATACAACTAAAGGCTTGGTCCATAATGCTCCCTGGATTGCTAAATTTTGTCCTGTGTCTCTTAAACAACAAGGAAAAGATGTCTAATAAAATCAGTTATCAGGCCAGTCCCAGCATTGTTACTCAGAAGATAAATTGTGTAGAATCAGGTTTCATGGTACTGAAACAGTATAAGCTAAGATACATTTTACACTTTTTCTTCTATGATGTCCTATATCAAAATAAGCAGCTTCCAAACAAGTGGTTTACTACCCAGTCCCCTTCAGATTGTGTCCAAGCAACTTATCTTTGCTTAGCTACACATTGTTGCTAGAGACATATATTCCCCTAGTAATTTTTTAATAGTAAACAACAAAAAACTTCTGCATATTTGTGTATATCATGTGCAATGCCAGACAATATTTTCTGTGAACGTGACATTTTACAAATACCTATATAATGTTTTGAGCATATAAAAACATGAATATAACAAAGGAAACTATGACTACTGAACAAATACTTAGAAGGAGTACCATTTATTATTAACAGCACACATCTAAAACTGTCAAGATTTTCACAACTGCAAATAAAATCTAATATGGAGAAGTACAAGCTAATACAAGAACAGTGAACTACACACATTTCTTAAACTGACTGAAACCTGGGAAAAGATGGAAAGATGAAAAAAGTAATCGTATATAACTCAGTTGAAGTCTTGTGTTTAATATACAGTAGTGATAAAAAAAGCAAATAAATCGTTGGATGTATATGTAGTGTGATACACAATAATTAACCCCAAAATTACTTGCCACTAAATAAAACAATTGTACACCTACATACAAAACACCATACTTCTTGTCAGTTTTTCTCAAGGAAAAATACAACAGTAGATGGGATTCAGAAATGAGCAACAGTCATTAACAGAATGGAAAGACTGTCTTATTTTTGTTAATTTTTTTGTTTTGCAGTAGTTCTGAAAGACCTAAATCAAGATTAGGAAAGACTGCAAAGATTAGAACAGTTGAGCAAGAAATGGTAAATTCATGGTGCATTCTTCCTTCACAATACAAGAGCAACATAACCAGAAAGCATTGCACTCCCCAATAAAATGAAACTTCTATACAATTAGGCTACAGGATTTGCAATAACATGTTTTTCAGTTTAAGAACTTTGCAGAATTCAGAGGAAGCTGACATTTACACAAATAATGAAACCCTCTATTTCTATGTCACAGTTCAAACAAGTACAGTTCAGATTTTTTCAATCTCAGAATATGGCACAAACACCTCACTGATGTTCTAGTAGAATAATGCTGAACACTATATTCAGCTTGCTTATTGAGATTTCAAAGGTGAAAACTGCTAGAAGTTGAATTCTTTGGAAAGCAGATCTGCAACTTAGCAGTGTATTACAATACTAGCATCATTATTAGCAGAGCACGTAGAACTGCAACTAAAGCTATGTGATGCTATGCTGTAAAAACACGTTGAGAGATCTCTACTGTGCAGTTTTAATATCATTAATAGCCATGACAAGCAAATGGGAGAAAGCAAACAGAAACACAGTGGCAAGAAGTCACTTACCAAGGTCAAAAAATACATCAGAGAAAGTATAACACAGGTTTCCTGATTTCTAGTCTTGAGATACTAAGGACCACTCCAGGTATGTATTATGAAAAGTCTCAGGCATATATCAAGACTTTCTTTGATTATGGTAATGAAATTAGTGGGAATTTAAAGTGCTTTATATTTTTTATAATCTCCTCATTTCTTCCCTTTCTTTAAAAAATGTACTCCTGCATTCTACCGTTCTGAAGCATCCCATTAGGTCCTTGAATCTAGTCAACCTTTTTATTGCCTCTAACCAGCATTTCAAAGAGCATTTTGTATTAGTAACCTGAAGGCTTGGAGCCAGCTTCTGGGAATGAAAAATATTTCAACTATATCAAAAGCAGTTTGGGGTAGCCTGGCCTCTTGTTAAGCATCTCCCTGCCCTACAAGGAGTGTATTCAAAGAGAAACCAAAAACAAAAAGAAACAACCAAAAACAAAAACAAAAATACCCCAAACACCAGCAACAAAGGCAGAAAAGAAGAACAGCAAATCATGAAATGGAAATGCCCATGTGTGATCCTGACACATGTATCTTCTAATTCATTGCAGCCCCTCTGCCACCACGGTCACACAGGTCAGACATAACTTTTAACTGACCAGCTCTGTATTTCAAAATGAGACAAAATAGCAGCCTCAAGACAGCTTGGCAGCCAGCGTACACTGCCTGACAGGATTGAAGCTAGGAATCATAGCCCTCAGCAGCAGTCTAGTGGTGCATACTCTCCCCAGTCATATAACCATATAATCATGTATCGTATAACCAGACACAGTCAGGGGAAGTTCTGTCATATAATCATACACATTCTTCACACAAACTCTACATACAGGTGAGCATTGACCACATATACCCAGCATCCACACTGCCAATGTAAACCGATTCATGGAGTCTCAAGTTTTGGGTCAAGGAATTTGGCAGACCAGGATTAACAGTATCCACTCAGACTAGTCCGGAAAGCAATTGGCTGATGTGGCTAGAGTAACGCAGGTGATGGGGAAGCAAACAAAACATATATGAATTAAAAATAGATAGGAAGAAAAAAATTACCAGGATCAATTTTGCAAAGTAAAAGATACGGGAGGTTGGGGAAATCTGATTCCTGCAAAGCTATGTTTACACCATAAAGCATGAAGCTACTTTAACCTTACCTTTGTAAGTTGTGTTTTTATTGTTCGTAAAATTACCCACCTCCTCCTAAACTCCATCAGTAGTAACCAGCTCTATGACAAGCCACAACAGTGAATCAGATGGATAGTCTAAACAGCAGGTGAAGAGACGCCTTTTTTTTTATATTTGTTCTGAGATTTCCAGCTATTAAATTCTTAATCTGAAACTCATCGTGCTTTGCACGGCAGTTCAGAAACATGACAGAAGCCCAGGTTTGTGAGCTGGCATCTCTTCAAAATGAAAAGCAGGAACCACTGGGCCATATCCTCCATTGAATTCCCTTGCGCCTTCAGTATCCCTTCCATGTCATGTTGGGTATAATTCTAGTCTTTTGCCCAGCACTAGTAGAGCAGAGATCCTACTTAACTGAGCTCTGTATCAGACAAAAAAGTAGGATGATGTCTGCTTTCAGCTGATAGGGCTGGCTCTTCTCTTTATGCCTTTCCCACTGATCAATGATGATGAAAAAAAATCAGTCAGCCTTACCAAGTGTTGTTTACAGCTGTGAAGAGTTGATCAATCATGTAACTACCTATAATTAGTTAACAACTGATAGGAATGTATTCAGTAATAAATTAAATGCATTAACTGCAGTTAGACTTTCCAACTTTATTCTTCTTACAGAATAAATAATACCTCTCATTAGCTGCACTTTATAGAATAAAAAATAACATGCTTTTCTCTCCCTTTACCTACAACTCCCTTCTGACTCTCATTAATCCATGTATGTGGGCACCAGAGCCATTTTTCTTTAGGTTAAAACATTCAAATGTGATAGTTCTATGTATTTGTTCTCCTCTTTGCTTCTATTCAGCAGTTATACAAAATCTGCCTCAGATTATCTCACTGATGAATGGAGGATATATAACCAGGATTTTGAAAACCTGTTTTGCTACTGGACTCATGAGATTTTGAACTGTTTTCAGAGAAAGCACAGCTGGAACAGTGCCAAACACTCTCTCCTACCACTGAATTCTTTTACAATTAGATTCATGTTTTTTGTAACGACATAGCCATGTTGTAGTGTTCATATTTTGTTAAGTCTTTGCTCATTGTTAAGTCTTCCCTTACACAGTCAAACTACTTCTCTGTCATTCCCTACCATAAAAAAATTTCAGACCATGAAAGGTGATGTTACTTTTATTGAACTCATATGAAAGGTGAAGGAAAGGTCACTGGCACCACAGCATGGAGGTAGGCATGGGTCGGTTCTCCAATGAAGTGGGCTGTTATTATTAGCTGCTGACTGGCTCTGATAGTGGAGTGGTTTTGAAGTGATGCTACATTAATTAGCAGACTTTGGAAGCACAGTGTCAAGAAGAGGATCAACTGACACACTTTCCTGTGCCTAACTGCATAATCCTGTTTCCTAACATAGACCCATGACCTTCTTTAGCCCCTTGTCTATTAAAACATTTATGAGAGCTCCTGCAGCAGTCAGGCCTCCATGAATCTCCTCTGACACCTAACACCTTTGCACCTGCTCTTTTGGGTTTCACACCCCTCCTGCTAATGTTTGATGTTACATCTTCTACCAGTTCCATAAAGCAGCTGTTGAATTGCATGGATTGACAGCATTTTGGCCAACTGTATCGGAAAGCAACTCATCATGAACGTTAAGCAAATTCAAAGAGAATACAAGCACTGAGCAAAGAAAGGCAAGATGAAATCCTGTCTAACAGAAATGCACCCAAGCCAAGCAATTGGAAAAATATTTCTGAGACTGCAAAATGTGTGCACAGAAACGCTGGTCCGATTAAAGTCAACTGGACTTTTGCCAGTGATTTAAAATGAAGAATTTCACCAGAGGTTGGCTTAATGCTGTTGGCTTCACAGTACCAAGTTAAGCCCTTTATTGCACTACTCCCATCTGCTTTGTGGTCCTGAAAAACCCACACAAATGAAATTCAGTTTCTAACAAATCCAGTACATGACTCCTTTGTAACTTTCTAAAGATTCTACAAATGTGAAGATTTTACAGGTCCTTTATGGTCCCACTGAATGAGAGAGGAAGGAGCTAAGGGTGAGCTCTTCCGGTGCCTTACTGGATAGTGAAACCCCTGGAGAATTAATGTCCTGTACATGCCCCTGACTGTGTTTTTCATTTTATAATTGTTACACACATAAAAAACAAAAGGCAAGGGAAAGAAACACGTTCGGAAGTTTACAGCTTTGAAGAATAATGTGCTGGTAAAACAACCTGTCATTTTACCTTTCTGTTGAGATTGCTGGTGTCCTGCCTGCATAACCAGGGTATGGCTTTGGGAGGTGTGAGTCACGGACCACAAAGACAACAAGTTACATGGAAATGCCCAGTGGGGAATTATTGGAACTCTCCCCACACTTGCATAGAGCTTGTGCCTCTGTTCTTCCTGCTAAATGTTTTCCTTTGCTGAATAGGACTGGTCAAATAAACAGAACCAGACCAAAAGAGACCGAAAACATTCCAGCTGTTAAATGTCAGTTTTAAAATATCTTTTGAAATTGTATTAATGTATCAAAAGTTATTTATGTCTGTTCTGGATACTGCTGTGTTTGAAAACCTTAGGAGACTCATGTTAGTGCTTAATGAATTTCTAATCACATCAGCTTTTTTTTTAGGGTCACATGTGTTAGCATTGTTGAAAAATGCAAGAGACAACTAATTATAATTATATTTTTCAGGTAAACAAAGCAGAGAAACAGCACCAGCTATAAATCCTGTAACTCTAGACAACCTTACCAGAGAGGATGCATTACTGGACCTGTTGGTCAGCAACGCAAGTGAGCTAATTGGTGACATCAGGATTGGAGGCAGCCTGGGCTGCAGTGATCATGCACTTGTGGAGTTTGCAATCCTGAAGGATATAGGTCAGGTGAAGAGTAAAGTCAGGACCCTGGATTTTAGGAAAGCACATTTCCAGCTCTTCAAGGAGTTAGTCAATAGGACCCCCTGGGAAACCGCCCTCAGGGACAAGGGAGCAGAACAGAGCTGGCAGATCTTTAAGGATGTTTTCCATAGAGCGAAAGAGCTCTCAATCCCCAGGTGTAAGAAATCAGGAAAGGAAGGCAGGAGACCAGCATGGATGAGTCAAGACCTGCTGGTCAAACTGAAGGGCAAGAAGGAAATGCACAAGCAATAGAAGCAGGGACAGGTATCCTGGGAAGAGTATAGGGACGCTGCCCTGTTTTGTAGGGATGSGGTCAGGAAGGCCAAGGCACAGCTGGAGCTGAACTTGGCAAGGGATGCAAAGAATAGTAAGAAGGGCTTCTGTAGGTATGTCAGCCAGAAAAGGAAGGTCAAAGAAAGTGTATCCCCTGATGAACACGACTGACGCATTGGTAAAAATGGACGAGGAGAAGGCTGAGGTATGCAACAACTTTTTTGCCTCAGTCTTCACTAGTAACCTCTCTTCCCCCACCTCTCAAGTGGATGGACCTCAAGGCAGGGACTGGGGGAGCAAAGTCCCTCCCACTGTAAAAGAAGATCAGGTTCATGACCACCTGAGGAACCTGAACATACATAAATCTATGGGACCTGATGAGATGCATCCCAGAGTCCTGAGGGAATTGGCTGATGAAGTTGCCAAGTCACTCTCCATGATATTTGAAAAGTCATGGCAGTCAGGTGAAGTCCCTGGTGACTGGAAAAAGGGAAACATTGCACTCATTTTTACAAAGGGGAGAAAGGAGGACCCTAGGAACTACCGATTTGTCAGCCTCACCTCTGTGCCYGGGGAGATCATGGAATGGACCCTCCTAGAAGCTACACTAAGGCACATGGAGGACAGGGAGGTGAACTGAGACAGCCAGCATGGCTTCACCAAGGGCAAGTCCTGCCTGACCAACCTAGTGGCCTTCTATGATGGAGTGACTACATCAGTGGACAAGGGAAGAGCTACAGATGTCATCTAACTGAACCTCTGTAAGGCCTTTGACGCGGTCCCCCACAACATCCTTCTCTCTAAATTGGAGAGATATGGATTTGATGGATGGGCTGTTCAGTGGACAAGGAATTGACTGGATGGTCACATCCAGAGAGTAGTGGTCAAGGGCTCAATGTCTGGATGGAGATCGGTGAGAAGTGGTGTCCCGCAGGGGTCCGTATTGGGACCAGTACTGTTGAATATCTTCATCARTGACATAGACAGTGGGATCGAGTGCAACCTCAGCAAGTTTGCAGATGACACCAAGCTAAACTGGTGTGGTTGACACACCTCAGGGACAGGATGCCAGCCAGACGGACCTCGACAAGCTTGAGAAGTGGGCCCGTGTGAACCTCATGAGGTTCAACAAGGCCAAGTGCAAGGTCCTGCACCTGGGTCAGGGCAACCCCCAGTATCAATACAGGCTGGGGGATGAAGGGATTGAGAGCAGCCCTGCCGAGAAGGACTTGGGGGTAACTGGTGGATGAAAAGCTGGACATGAGCCGACAATGTGCGCTTGCAGCCCACAAAGCCAACCGTATCCTGGGCTGCATCAAAAGAAGCGTGGCCAGCAGGTCGAGGGAGGTGATTCTGCCCCTCCACTCTGCTCTGCTGAGACCCCACCTGCATCCAGCTCTGGAGTCCTCAACACAGGGAAGATATGCATCTGTTGGAGCAGGTCCAGAGGAGGGCCACAAAAATGATCAGGGGGATAGAACCTCTCTCCTATGAAGAAAGGCTGAGAGAGTTGAGGTTGTTTAGCATGGGGAAGACAAGCCTCTAGGAATACCTTACTGCAGTCTTTCAATACTTAAAGGGGGCTTATAAGAAAGATGGGGACAAACTTTTTAGCGGGGCCTGTTGTGATAGCACAAGGGGTAATGGTTTCAAACTAAAAGAGGGTATATTCAGTCTAGCTATAAGGAAGAAATTTTTTACGCTGAGGGTGGTGAAACACTGGAACAGGTTGCCCAGAGAGGTGGTAGATGCCCCATCCCTGGAACCATTCAAGGTCAGGCTGGACAGGGTTCTGAGCAACCTGACCTAAATGAAGATGTCCCTGCTCACTGTAGGGGCATTGGACTAGATGACCTTTAAAGGTCCCTTCCAACCCAAACTATTCTATGATTCTCTGATTCTATGATTTTGAAAGCTCCCCAAGTCTGTACTTGCTTATATCAGGACTTAGCTGAAACCTTCTATGCATCAGAAATACAAAACAAGATTTTATTTGATCTGTTGAAAACAAGGTGTGCTAAAACAGCCAGAAAGCATAACCTTGCCATTTCTCTGAACTGCAAATATCAGTTTATACAGGATTGACATGGAAATGCAGGCATACATACATACACTCTTTCTTTAACAAAGTATTCATATGATGTAACAGTCTCTGTCTCATTCCTTCACTTTGCACTACCCAGACCTCACAAAGGATACAGAAAACATTTCTGATCACTTGGTGGGACTGCTCAGATGTGGTATTGAACACTGTTCAAAGCAGATTAACTTTGCAAACCCCCTTTTTAATTTATTTTCAATATCAGAACATCTATCTGTAAGCATTTCTGTCTTGCTGCTGGTAGTGTGGAGTGACTTGCCTGACCTGTGACTGACAGCATTTGCCACACCAGATGATACAGATGGCGGAAATGAGAATTTCTTCATCTTCCCTCTCTTCTCACTAAAGTTTCTTTGGGTCACATCTATAGATACTCTTGGCTGATGTAGCATTATTAACAGAATTTTATAGTACGGAAGAAGAACTGGCCCTTCAACACAGCAAAGCTGTCTCTTTGAAATATCAGTAAAAAGCAGGTATTCTGCCATGCACAGGAAACATTAATTGGGTGATTCAGTAAATAACTGTAGAAAGCAACATTTCTGAAGGAAGCACACCTCAAAATAAGTCAGAGTAGTTTTTCTACAAACCTATATCAGAAAACACATTATTTATAATACCATTTTTATTCCTAGAAAAACAAATTAGTTGCATAACATGTATGAAAATAGCAATAGAAACTCTATCCAACAGTTAAAATACAAATACCAGCATCATACTAATTCTTAAATTCACACACAGAAAGTACAAGAAATTTAGAAACAAATCCATCCACCCCTCCCCTTCTCTCTGCAGCTACAGAGTATGGTACCCATTATAATCCACTATGCTAGGAGAAGGACTGGATAACGTACAGTGTATGCCTCTCCTGAGCATCTTAGATAGGGGAACAAATTCACCTCCACAGAGGAGTCTTATCAGCTGTGTGTCATCTCAAGGAAGATTGTGCCCTAAACTTCACAGTGCACCTTCCCCTGCTGAGCCTGGTTACTGAGGTCTAGAAGTATCAGTTACAAACTGGCTGCATAAATGTAATGCCATGTAGGTTGCCTTTTCTAACATTTGCATTTGATTTCAATTTATATTTTCACTCATGTCCAGAGAAAGGCATTCTTAATTTGCAAATGAGGCCAAAACATACTTGAATTCAACTGCAGATCCATAAACCTTTTCTGCCAAAGGACTTACTTTGCAACTAATGCTAATCTAATATTGAAGTTAAATTGAACTTTTTAAAATCTAAAAATGTTAGACATCCAACAGTAAAAGAGAGAAAAATAAATTGAAATGTAGATATTGAACCAGCTTGCTCTTCCTTAGGCATAGTATGGAATGGTATGAAATCCTAAGCCTGGAGAAAGTAAAAAAGATGAGAGCACACACCCTCAATTTTTTTTAATGGAGCATCAGATTAGCTCATTTTACCATTCAGTGAGATGACTTACAGAGTGCTGGAAGTGGCCTTTGAAAACAGGGAAAGACCCTTCTACAAGAAATGAACAGACAAGTGAGCAGTGTGCTTGCCTCCTGATGCTATGGCACGAGGCATATCACTCAAGGCATTGCTCTAAACCACACCCAAATAGAAATACTGACAAAAGTCCAGGTACTGGACATACATGTTCCTAGTAGGCTGATACAGCCACTCCATGAAACAGGTTGCATTAGGCCAAGCAGAATGCTATGGTTTGGAGTGGATTTTTTTCCCCACACACTGAAAAAGGTGGATGTATCGCTACTGGATATTGAATCTATTAACAGACAATGAAGATCCACAAGATTTCAGTTATGCTAGAGCTAGAGTGGTCAACAGCTCAATGTCCAGATGCAGATCGGTGACGAGTGGTGTCCCGCAGGGATCCGTATTGGGACCAGTACTGTTGAATATCTTCATCAATGACATAGACAGTGGGATCGAGTGCAACCTCAGCAAGTTTGCAGATGACACCAAGCTGAGTGGTGCGGTCGACACACCTGAGGGATGGGATGCCATCCAGTGGGACCTGGACAAGCTCGAGAAGTGGGCCCGTGTGAACCTCATGAGGTTCAACAAGGTCAAGGGCAAGGTCCTGCACCTGGGTCGGGGCAACCCCCGGTGTCCATACAGACTGGGGGATGAAAGGATTGAGAGCAGCCCTGCCGAGAAGGACCTGGGGGTACTGGTGGATGAAAAGCTGGACATGAGCCAGCAATGTGCGCTCACAGCCCAGAAGGCCAACCATACCCTGGGCTGCATCAAAAGAAGCGTGGCCAGCAGGTCGAGGGAGGTGATTCTGCCCCTCTACTCTTCTCTGGTGAGACCCCACCTGGACTACTGCATCCAGCTCTGGAGCCCCCAGCACAAGAAAGACATGGACCTGTTGGAGCGGGTCCAGAGGAGGGGCACAAAAATGATCAGGGGGATGGAACGCCTCTCCTATGAGGAAAGGCTGAGAGAGTTGGAGTTGTTCAGCCTGGAGAAGAGAAGGCTCTGGGGAGACCTTATTGCAGCCTATCTGTACTTAAAGGGGGCTTATAAGAAAGATGGGGACAAACTTTTTAGCAGGGCCTGTTGTGACAGGACAAAGGGTAATGGTTTTAAGCTAAAAGAGAGTATATTTAGACTAGCTATAAGGAAGAAATTTTTTACGCTGAGGGTGGTGAAACACTGGAACAGGTTGCCCAGAGAGGTGGTAGATGCCTCATCCCTGGAAMCATTCAAGGTCAGGCTGGACAGGGTTCTGAGCAACCTGATCTAGTTGAAGATGTCCCTGCTCATTGCAGGGGATTGGACTAGATGACCTTTAAAAGGTCCCTTCCAATCCAAACTATTCTATGATTTTATGGTTCTATGATCTCAGTCATAGCATACCTCAGCTTAAAACAGCTGCATTGAAAAATGAAATTGGTGTTTAAAAAGGCAAGAAGTATAGTCAGTATACATGCTGGAAACCTCCTTAACAACTGTAGTTTAGCTGAAATGTAGTACAAGATAAAGGTGCTTAGCATCTTGTCTTTCCTGAAGTTTCCCTGTTTACAAAACTAATTAACAGACTTAACAGACATCATAACAGTCTGTGAATTTCTTATGTGGCTGACTGACAAATTCAGGCACAGAAACAACTGATATGCCAGCAAAAATTTATACACATATATGGTAGCTGTCTTCACGAATTAGGAACTTCAGTTCAAAATGGGTATTTGGTGACACTGTATGGTTTTGTGTAATAACCTAGGTTCACCCTCTACCACTTCTGGGTAGCAACTACAGTCATGTGTTATATGATCCACCTCCTTGAGATTTCTCCCCCTAAATTAGCTCATCATGTAATATTTTGTGTCTATTTAAAAAAAAAAAAAAACTGAACTCTTTTCCTAAGAAAGCAAACAACTAAATAACCAAATAAACTAGAAGCTTCAAGACTTCTCTATTTTTTGCACCTGTCATAAAGAAAATGGATAGAAAGGGAACAGGGAGACTGATTACTGAAGATGTAATTCAGTCTCAGAGTTCTGATGATCTAATAAACCTTTATAGGTCTGTCAAAAATTCTTGACTGAATTACAGGCATGTTATCAATCTCTTTGAATCCATTTTTGTATATGTTATCAGTGTCTCTCTGGCCATTATTCTATGTACAAAACCAAGGTAAAATTAGACTTTGATCATTTCTGCTGCGCTGAAGTTTGCCTTTATTTACACTGGAGAATACTGTTGATGCTCTCATGCATTTCTTTAACCTTCCCAGAAGAAACTTTTAAGGATTTGAAAGTCAAATAAAAATTGAACTTCCTAAAAGATGATAAAGAGGAAACATTTTTAGCAACTCTCTACCTTGTTTTGTGTATCGGTTGCTAAGTTTTCTTTTTTTTCCCTAATGTTTTAAAAGGAACCCATTCACCTACCAAAACAGAGCTTGCATGTACTTGCTCATTTACACTCTCCACTTCCCAGTACTCACACCACAGGAGAGAATGATGACCAACCGTTATGAGTATTTCACTGGATTAATACATGTTAGCAACAATTGTATTAGGTAATAATTGGTTTAATCTGTCTAATTTGAGGTCATAAATACTTGTATTGGATGTCCATAGCAAGGTGCTGCAACGTGGGGGCTGCAGGGTGGCCTCTGTGGGAAGAGACCAGTGGCTGCCCCATGCTGGACACACACAGTTTCAGCCAGCTCCAATGGACCCACCACAGGACACAGCCGGGCCCCTCAGCCAAGTGTGTGATGCCGCTCTAAAAACTTATTTATGAAAGGGAAAAAAACACCAGAGAAATTGGGAGAGAATAAAAAGAGTGAGAAAGAGCAGAGGGAACACCAAGGTCTGAGCAGGAGGAGGAGGAGTTGCTCCATGGTGGAGCAGATCTCCACACCACAGCTCGTGGAAGACCCACGCTGCTGCAGACGGATATTCCTGAAGAAAGTGCAGCCCCTGGAGACCCCATGCTGGAGCAGAGGAAAAGTGTGAGGAGGAAGGAGAAGCAGCTAGAAACCACTGTGTACTGGCAAGAACTCCCCCCGCCTCCCTGCACCGCTCAGGGCTGGGAGAGGAATCTGGAGTGAAGGAGTGAAGTTGACCTTGGGAGAGAAGGAAACGTTGTTTTAATGACTTTGTTTCTCACTACCCAAATACATATTGGCAAATATTAAATTAATCTTCCCCAGGTACAGTCTTTTTTGCCCACAATAGTAAATGGTAAACAATCTCCCTGTCTTTTATCTCGACCCATGAGCTTTCTTATCCTATTTTCTCCCGATGTCATGCTGAGGAGGGGGAGGGAGTGAGCAGCTGGGTGGGTGTTTGGCTATTAGCCAAGGTTAGCCCACCACAACACTTCACAGTGTCTTCCTGTTTTCCCTTTTTAGACTGTTCAGACTAATTCAATATTTTAGTTCATTAAATAGTTACTTACCAGTGACTACCACCTTTTGCCCATCTGAGAATCAAACATCACACAACTATTACATTAGCAAGGATACTGATGCAATTGCTCTGAATAATATCAGCCATATTGAGTACATCAAAGGCCAAACACTTTGCAGCATTTTAAGTCATTTGACAAAAGCGTTCCTTTAATTGTATGTTTGGCTTCCAAAGCTGCCCTTGAAATGTTGTTTTGGGGAAACTAATTTTATAAACTAAGTCAGAAGAGTTTGTGTAGGCTACCTCCCAGGTCACTGCAAGTACAAATTAAGTGCTGGCCTCCAGAGAAACAAGGAAACACAATAGACAATGCCAGTATTTTTCTTCTTGACCTTTTAGACCATGCTAACATGATGTTGCTTCCAGTTTTTGCTGTTATATAAAGTCATTTGCGCAGCTCCAGATTTTTTCAATAGATTGTAAGTGAACCATTACCCAGTAGCCTACACTCAGTTTTAGTGGTTTTCAATCCCATGGAATAGGAGACTGCCAGAGGGAACATTTTTGAGCTTTCCAAGAGAAACTGGTCTCTTAGGACTCAGCCCTGGAAAGACTTACATGCACAGTTAGGTTTACATGCAAAGGCTACTCATAACACATAGACATGAATAAGTCTTTGCACTACAAGGCCTTTAGAAGCAACTGGGAAAATACTCATTGATTTTAACATACCAATGATTGGGGCTAAATTCATCATTCTAGTCCACAAGTTTGAATATACTTATTTTTCCTAGATGCTTATATTTAATTCCTTTGCCTGTTCAGGATATATGTTTTTCTGATTCCATTATGGTTCCTTTTTATCAGTTAAGTTTTATCTGTTTTGTCCCCTGTCTTTGCTATCTGAAGGAGGAGGATAGGAAGGAGAAAGGAGACCTGCAGTGTTTGTGCTGTTGCTAGCATTTCTATGCAGTGTCCACTTATGATGTGAAGCTAATGTTCACCCTTTGTTTCTGTTTCCCTCATATCTTTTTTTTAACAATTCTTTTCAGATAAACTACCTTACAGTGAAAAGTCAGAGGGGAAAGTTAATTACTGTTTGCATTTCCTCAGAACAGAACATAAGCATGGCTAAACCAGATCTCACGTAAGTTTAATCCACTCCAACATTGCCTGTAAATCGCCAGTAACAGATGTTCAGAGAAAAAGTAGGAATCAGTAAAGAAGAACCTGACACTTCTCCCTAAAGCTCCCCCCACTCATCCTCCAGGAATCAGGATATTAAGAACCTGAGAAATACAGATGACATCTGAAACTGTGGTTAGGTATCAGCCAATGGTTTCATTTCTCCATGAACAATAAATCTCAGAGCAGCTGTGGCAGAGAGCAGTTATGCATCCAACACAAGAAACAATGTCGGTGCATGCCTGGGAGTCCTTTTCTCAGTCTTTATTATATATTCATACCATGCCTCATGCGTAATATCCCTCTCAGACAGATGCTCATAGCAACATGCAGTGTTGTTTATAGAACTCTCCATACTCTTTTTAAAGGAAAACAGACACTGGGAACAAATGAAGGTTAGTATGTGAATTTGACTGTCAAGATGCACTTCACTTTCACAGAAAATAGCTATTTGCAGCCTTCCCCTTATCACCACTGGCCAAATCCCCTTTGGGATCATGTCCTCCTTCATATATCAGAATAAATACAAGCAAAATTTAGTCACTTGAAAACCAAAACAAAGGAGCTTGGTCCYGTTTAACTGCTGCTAAGGCATTTTCAGTGATATTACTACTAAAACATTATTGCTAAAAACTGCAAGGAATGTGATTTAATCTGTTAAGAAAAGATTTTAAGACTGTGATAAAATACCTTATAAGCCAAATAAAAAAGATGGAAGAAACATTTTGTTATCTTACTTCAAATGGGAGCTCTGTTATTTCCATATTTCCAGACAAATCCAGTTTTTCCAGATTCTCACAATCACCCAATTCTGGAGGGACTGACTTCAGATTATTGAAACTCACATTGAGCACTTTAAGGTTTTTTAAGCAGCCTGTGAGGGAAAAATAATTAAAATCAGCGCATAAACATGAAGGGAGAAAGTAAAAATAAAAGGCATACTCACTTTAGAAAAGAAAAAAACTCCTTAATGTGATGATGAGTGAGAGACTAATAAATATTTTCTGCAGTGGTCACTAACATTGTGGGGGGGTAATAGTGCTGTGTTGCACTCGTATGGACTTCCATTAACCAACAATGGTTTTGGCGAGAGTTTGAAAGGAGGCAACAAAGACTTGCAAAGATCTTGATTCTACCAGGGATGAGATACCTATTGACCTCAGTTAAAACTAGAGAAGTTGGCTTTTGGTTTGGCCACTTTAGAAAACTTACCTACTAACTGAAAAACATCTTAGTATTTTTTTTTAGAACCTGTTCATTGGGAACAATCGCTCCTACTAAACTTACTACATCAAGAATTCTGTCTTTGGTATCCAGCATTGCATACTTTTGATTATAAAAAATAATGGATGTGTGCATTTGTTTCATTATTTTCTTTACTGCAATTTGTCATCCTTGTCAGCTTAATTTTAAGGCCCTTACAATATTCTAGGCTACATTTGGTCACATTGTACTTTCTGTTGCTTTGATTTATAGAATTACATAATCTTCAGTAAAAACAGGTTTAGAAATATCATTAAAACACAAAATGTATTATACTGAAACAACGCAAATTATACTGTGACATAGTCAAAGGGGAAGGAAGCAAGGAATCTGAATGTATCATATAGCTGATGTGTTAGCAAAGGAATCCTTAAATACATACATAACAAAATGAGAACATTTTATGGTCAGCCGTGCTGTTGTATTACATGGACGATCATAGAATCACAGAATCACAAAATGGTTTCAGTTGGAAGGCACCTTCAAAGATTATCTAGTCCAAAGCCCTATCCAACCTGACTTTGAACACTTCCCATGATGAGGCATCCACAACTTCTCTAGGAAACCTGTTCCACTGTCTCACCACCCTCATCGTAAAAAATTTCTTCCTTATGTCCAATCTAAATTTACTCTCTTTCAGTGTAAAACCATTGTCCCTTGTCCTGTCACTACAGGCCCACCAAAAAGTCTTTCTCCATCTTTCTTATAAGCCTGCTTTATACATTGAAAGGCTGCAATAAGGTCTCCACAGAGCCTTCTCTTCTCCAGGCTGAACAACCTCAACTCTCTCAGACTTTCCTCATGTGAGAGGTGCTCCAGCCTTCTAATCATTTCCATGGCCCTCCTCTGGACCCACTCTAACAGGTCCATGTCTTTTTTGTACTGGGGACCCCAGAAYTGGATGCAGTACTCCAGGTGGAGCCTCACGAGTGTGGAGTATAAGGGAAGAATCACTTCCTTCGACCTGCTGACCACGCTTCTTTTGATGCGACCCAGGATGCAATTGGCTTTCTGGGCTGCAAGTGCACATTGCCAGCTCATATCCAATTTCTCATCCACCAGTATCCCCAAGTCCTTCCCTGTGGGGCTGCTCTCAGTCCATTCATCCCCCAGTCTGTATTGATACTGGGAATTGCCCCAACCCAGGCACAGGATCTTGCACTGGGTCTTGTTGACTTTCATGAGATTCACATGGGCCCACTCCTCAAGCCTGTCAAGGTCCCACTGGGTGGCGTCTCTTCCTTCAAGCATATCAACTGTACCACTCAGCTTGGTATCATCTGCAATATTCCCCTCTAATCAGTGATATTCCTGTGATATTCCCGTCTAACCAGTAATAGAGTACAGCATGCACAAGAAAAAGCAGCAGTAAGAAACTTAAACACAATTCAGCAGTTGGAAACTGGGAGAGAACAGCATCTTGTATCAACAGGTTCTCAAAGCAGACTATATATTGGCAAACCAAGACAAGACATACACAAGATTCACAATTTTATATTATATTAGTCTTTTATTTCTAATCAAATTTTTAAAAAGAATCTGGTGTTTCATTGGATTTGGATGACAATCTAGAGAATCTCTCTACAGTACATCTCAAGTGCTCAAAACAGTGTCATAATAGTGAGTTTATTGTTAAGACGCTAACGCTTAGTTAAACTCCCTCCAAAGCAAAAGTTGTTTTAGAGCTGCTCACCTTTTGCAATGTGTGGAAATCCTTACCAGAGGCCAGATGGCGCTTCCACAGAAAAGGACAGAGAAGAAAAATAGGGAATTGAAAGCCCCACATTTTTTTCCTGAGAAATTGCTCGTCAGAGGCAGAGGCATGCAGTTTGATGACCAATACCAGCAGCCACCAACTCACACAGTATTTTACATAAACCCCAGAGTCTCCCTTGGACACAACATTGTCTTCAAATGATGGCTGCACTACCCAAATCTTTCTCACAGGTTGTAGACAAGCTGTATATGGTAAGAACTCCGTTATATTAATCCCTACAGGTTGCAACAGAGAAAAATATAGAAACTTCCACTCAGGTTACTCCCAGTTTTAGCTCTGCCAGAAATAGAAACTGAGGTGGTATTTCAAAATTCAGCTGTCCTTTTAGAAAGCTAATCTTGTCTTTCCTATTTGCTGTGAAGTGCTTTTTTAGTTAAAATAGCAGAAACAAAATTTTCTGTAAGACTACAACAGGCATGGTTTTGGCAGTACACTACTGTCCCACAAGGGTCATTGGGGCTGGTGCAAGAGAGTAATAGAAGCAACTTAATGGTCTAAATGTGTGAACTGCCTTATTTCCGGATTTTTAAGCACATAAAAGTAATAAAAGTTTAACCCACCCATGATGAAGCCTCACCAGGTTTAGTATCATGATGTAGACAAATGAAGGTATTACGTCACATGCTAAGTGGCATAAACATCAACTTACCACCTCATTGCAACAAAATAATCACTGAAGCAGAAATGCCTTAAAATAAAACAGAGAATCAGAGAATCGCAAATTAATTCCTCATCCAATTAATCCCTCAGTAAAGGAAAACAAATTCCATTGGAATGAAAAAGGAACTACTTACTCACTAGCACTAGAATGTTTTGTCTTTTCTTTTAGCAGTGACATATTGTACTGGGTCTGTCTGGAATGGAGTTAATTTTCTTCATAGCAGCCTGTATGATGCTATGTTTTGGATTTGTGACCAAACAGTGGTGGTAACACACCAATGTTTTCACTATTGCTGAACAGTGCTTACACAGCATGAAGGCCTTCTCTTGTTTCTCACTCTGCTGCCCTAGTGAGTCATCCAGGGGTGGGCAAGAAGTTGGGAGGGGACAGGACCAAGACACTGGACCCGAACTGACCAAAGGAATATGCTATAGCATATAATGTCACATTCAGCAGTAAAAGCTGGGGGCATGCGAGGAATGGGGGGCAGTTTTCCAAGATGGCTATTGCTCAGGGACTGGCTGGGCATTGGTCACCTGGTGGTGAGTGACTGCTTTTGCATCACTTGTTTGTTCATTTGCTTGTTTGTTTTTCTTCACTTATTAAACTGTCTTCATCCTGATGCAAGAGTTTTCTTACTTTTGCCCTTCCAATTCTCTTTCCATCCTGCTGTGGAAGACTGAAGAAGCAGCTGTGGGGTGCTAAGCAAGCTGTGTGAGGCTTAGCTGCCTATGAGTGTTAACCCACAACAGATGTATTTGCTAACTTCTCAGCCACTGAAATATCTACCTCTCAGTTCCATGAGTAGCTGGAGAACTAATGTAGACAAGGCATCTAGTGTCACCAACATCCTAGTCACCCTCAGAGTCTAACTCTGCTTAGATGATGCAACTCCAGTGCATAACTAGGAGACATTACCAAAAAAAAATCACAAAAATTTAACAGCCTTTCTGGGCAGAGTGATGGAGACAAGCACAGCTTCCCTTTCTGACTTTCCTGCCTTCTGAAATCATGGCTTTTCAAGCTTTTTTCTCCTTTCACAGTTTCCAACATGTATGTCAATGTTCACAATATGGTTTGTCCCAGCTTGCAGGTATGAGAAAGCAAGTAAGTAGAAAATGCATCACATTTTTTCTTGTCGTATGTAATCTCTCTCTAATCTGAGAGAAGCACACTACCGAATCTACAGTCAATTGCCAGTAACTGCTGTGGCTAAGATTATGAAAATTACTGGAAAAAGCCAGGAGTCTTACAACTGAATTTAATTCTGATAACAAACTCAGGACAACACAGATGAGTGGGATACAGTTCACGGAGATCTGCCTGCAGGGAGCAATCTCTTCCAATTCTGTGTAATGGTTATTTTTTCACCTCTGGGCTCTCCAGTGGATTAAGTTATGCCACCTGACAGCGGAGCAGTAGTCAAGTATTAAACCTCCCTCTAGGACCATAAGACATACATAGGACTCGCCAGGACCTCCTGGATAAAACCCTTACCCCACCACTTCACATAATCCGATTTTTTGATTTATCACATTCCACCTTAAAAGTAGTTTGGTTATTTACATCCACTGCTTTTATGGAAAAATGAAATTACAGTTTCATCCTTTTCATGATTTGGAATGGTCTTTGGATTGCCAGTCTGAATTTATTCATAGAAGTTTTATAACCATTAATTCTTTTGCCAATTTTATCTTTAAATAGCTCTTTTCCTTCCCTGCTGTTTACTTCTCTGATGTTTTCATAGGTAGCAGACATATCAGAACTTATTTTACTAGCCTGAATAAGTCAATTCTTCTAATCTTCTCTCACAAAATAAAAATTCCCCTCCTCGAATGGTCCTAATAGACTTCTTTTGCATCTGTTCCCATCTGAAATAACTTTTCTTGAATCTGGGTGACCACAACTTTATGTATGTATCATACTCGATTATACTTTTGTGAATTTCGTTTCTTCAGTCGTTTGCATTTAATGCGCTCATGACTTGCTGCACAAATTATTAGCTCCTGAGTACATGACCTTGAACTCTGCAATCATGAATGTAATCTCTCTACTTTTCTGGAAGCCCACCTGCTCATCCAGCTTTTCTTATTTCCTCCTGTTTGTGCAGTGACAATAACACCCAAACTGTGTCAGCAGAAAATTTCAGTAGCCCAGTTCCTCAAAATAATTAAGAAATAAACTCAAGACTGATCCTTGAGAAACTCCAACAGTGATCTTTCTCCTGACCAATAGCTTCTCTTTCCAAATGAGTGCCTTGTTGCTTCTGCTTTAGCAAGTCTTTTGCTCATTTTTACAATTGTGGCATCAAAGTCCATTTTCTTAGATTCAAACATTCATTTTCCATAGTTCACTGTATCAAATACTTTATGGGATGCCAGATAGACAAGATCTGCTACTTGAAACTCAGTCATCTTCTCAAAAGAAAGACAGAAACCAAATGAGTTGGGCWCAACTTGTTTTTCCTTTATAAATTTTTAATTTCAACCTAGTTTCCATGCAGCTCCACATCCTTAATTACCCTTTCCTCTAAAAAACTGTTTAAAATTCTTACAAGCAACAATCTAAACAGGGATAGAATTAGGTTATATGAGTTGCCTGAATGGTAATCCAGGTTACAGACTGAGATCTTTTCTTTTCTCAGACAAACGGAGTAAGACTGTCACTTTCCTTTTTCCCCTAGACCTGTTAAACAAGGCTTCTAGGCTATTTTTGTCAGAGAAAGAGCACAAATATATGACTATAAGACAACATTCATGACAATTCAAGATTCTCAAATCCAGGTATCTTGGCTGAAGGAGTGTAAAATTGGGGAGCAATGAATCCCTAAATAACCTTCAAAAGCCACAGGCATTGTCAGTAAGATTCCACCCATTCTCACCCACATTTGGAGTTTATTGCAATAACAGCTGGGCGACTGGGGATAAGGGGGTGGTAAGGCAGTATGAACGACTTTCACTACACTGTAATCTGTATTTAGGGGCTTATTTATACCTTCCTAGTGCAGAAGTTCTCCACGCTCTTAGGTATGGTGCCCAGCCGCCACCAGGCTTAATGAGCATGCAATACAGCCATTGAGGCAGCCTTAGAAGGGGACAGAGGAGGTGACACCCCCTTCACAGCTGCACAAATGTAGAGTAGGATTTGTCTGTCACACCTGCCACCTATATATTCAAATAATACTCAAGAACAACTTCTCAATTAAAAGTAGTAATAATAAAATTGTTGCTGCTACAACACTGTTGTTAACTATGCTTAATGGCAATGAATTTTCAGTTCTATAAAAAATGCAAATTAGGGAGTTAAACAGCTAACATCTCTGTGTTTTCCAAGGAGAGGCAGTAAAAGCAGTAATGAAATCCACGGCTTCCCTGGCAGTTTCACAATTAAGAATATTTTATTTTTAAGTGGGAGCTGCAATGCCATAGTTGTTGCCTAAGATAGCATTTATTCCCAGTTTAAATTTTTAATTCATTATTTTAAAAAAAATTAAACCAATAATTAAACTCTATAATTTCTGATGGGCAATACAGCATAATAGTAATGGTAATGCAACTTCACCTTTTAGACAGGCCTACATTAGTGCTCCTAACAAGGTGTTGGAGACAAAATACAGATGAGGTTACAGAGAGCCTTTATTATCGAAGGATCTCATTCAATGCAAATGCAGATCCACTTGTAAAATGCAAAGCAAGCTTTTGCATTGATCTGTAATGATCTGATAGCAGCTTCCTATGGGCCAAGACAAATAGTCTCCTATTTCCAGTCTTCTCTGCCGAATCAGTGACATTACCTTTGATTATCTGAAAGGACATATTGATGTTCAAGCTTACATGTAACAATTAAAACATCCTTTTTTTTTTTTTTTTTAATTCTGCTCAAAGCATCCAAGCAAAGGACTTCCTGAACTCCTTTTGCATAACAAAGTTGCAAAACCTTTTTTTGCCACTAGGGCCTTTAAAAGCTGTAGCACAGTAGCAGATTGACCCTGGGCTAGTAAAATTTCATTCTTTATGCAACCTTCATATGTTCAATTAAAAAAATTTAAACATCCTGAGAAAAATTGTCAGTGACTACTACAAACAAAAAATAAAAAAGATAAAGCTTGGGATCTCAGTCTGTGGTCAGAAAAGTATTACTACAATGTAAGGGAAAAAAGAAAAGAAGGTTTTCTTGTAGCCAAATAGAGGTAGAAAAACACAAAGAAGTTTTTGTGGGCTGAATAGTAGAGAGACATACCTTCGGAGAAAAAAAATGTAGGGTGAGGGTCTACTGAAAGGCCTGAAAAGGAAATTAATGAAAACAAAAATGCAATGAGTTAAACTGAAGATATTTTGGTAGATCAGAAATTCTATAGAAAAGCATGTGACTTCCTTTTTTCATGTGAGCATATAAGCTGAAACATGGACTCTCATCTCCCTGGGGATCCCCAAAAAAGTGTATATCTATCTCCCACGGGCAAAGTAGAGTATAAACTCAGTCTCCGGTCTGGAAAACACTTTCTGAGCATCAGAAATAAACATGGAGTAAACTGTTTGGGAAGGGTAGAACAACACGTTTTGATCACCTTGGAAACTGAAAAAGCTTATTCTTGGATAAAACTTTTCCATCATAACCAGAATGGTGTGCACAGCCTCCAACATTCCCACTGTGACCGAAGTGAAGACTGAGAAATAAATCACAGAGTTTGCTAATACCAAACTGCTCCGTGTAGAAGGAGCGTGTTCTAACATTGTTATATCTAATGTAGTTACATAAAGTAATATGACCAAGTCAATAGATAGGAATCTTCTGGCAAAAATAATTTATGTAATGAGTAGTTTCCATGGCAGTGTTTACAGTCTGAACTCAGTACCTAATGACACTATTTAAAATCCTTTTAAGAAATTCAGCTTAATAAAGTACTGGCCTTTGCAAGATCCAATGATGTTGAAATTTGTTAAAGCAGTCTGTTTGTATTACATTTTAGTACAATATTCCCATTTTTGATAGCTTAAGCAGATGAGTAAGATCATTTCCTCTCTAGTTGATCCAATAAAAAGTACAGTTTTGTACTTTTGTGATGCACTAACCAAGGGCTAAATGTTGAGGATTTTACCAGCTGTTCCAGTATGAGCAAGCCATCATTTGAGCAGCTAGCCTTAAAGCAACTGGCATCCTCCTAAAAACAGTCAACTTGCAACAGAGGTGTTTAATACTTCCCCTTTAAATGGGGAATATAAACAAAATTTTCCACAGCTGTATACGAGACTGAGCTGTTGGACAGAAAATATTCAATACTGAATAAATGGCAAGGGTAAGAGATGAGTCTGCAACTCCTCAGAACTAGACTGCCTTTAAACTGAGAATATGTATTTTCTTCTTGGAAACTCACACATGAGCACACTGGGAATCTTATTAATAGAAAAAGCTATTTTAGGTATCTAGAAGTCATTTAAAACTGTATTACTTATAGTTTTCCCCTCTGAGTTCTAGGAAATTGGATTAATTGTATGCACAAATGAAGTTTTATACTGTGAGGTAGGGAGGAGACCAAAAAATCCCTGTGATTTTTTATTAAAATATGTCTCAAAAGCACAGTTAGTTTTCCTTTTAAATATTTGGCATGTCAAAAATGTGAGAGAACATAACGAGGTACAAAGATTTTACTAACAGCTCTTTGAGATGTTTCATGAATAATTTGTGGGACAAAAAATCCTGATACAGCCTCACTATCCCATCCCAACACAAAAGCTTTGGGATCACATGAAAATGCAGTTCACTACTTCCTATGTGACTATGGGAATATATTCTATTGGATATTTTCAATTATAGCAATTACTAATGTACTAGCACTAACTGATATACAGTGACTGCACTGCAGCCATGCAGTCAGAGCCAGAACTGCAAACTCACCCAGAAGCCATTGCCAAAGAAAATCCCCCAGCTACACCCTTGCTCATTTCTTTTTCTGTTATTCCTGGGAAAACCAGACCTGACAACTTTGAGACAAACAACAACTCCATTTTTCAGTTTCCTCCATTTTTGTTTACTTGCTTCCCATGAAAATATTTGCTATTCCACAAAAAGAATCAAAGCAAAAGTATTCTCATCTGTCTTCTGATGCAAATTTGATCTGTTTGAGTGCATAGGGGATTATAGCTAAGAGTGTGATTTGAAATATCTGAGAATGGATTCAATTCTTTCTTCTCTCTGATTAAGAGTAGAGCATTCCCTTCTAAATCAGGTAAAACAGGAACATGAACTTTAATTCCTGCAGATATTTTAGTCCAGAGACTGCAGCGATACTTTTTTTCACTGAAAATATTCTTATAATCTCCTGTTCTCTCACACCTTTAAAGCCCCCTTGTGAGAACCAAAACTAGTCCAAACCAAAACTGGCTCACCAGTTTAGCTTCTGCTGGATGATTTGTTGGTCTAAACTTGGCTTCAGTTCTGTCTGAAGATTAAAGACTCAACAGCATGCATGTCACTGCCAACTTCAACCATCTGTCATTACTCTCAAGTATGTTTTAGCTGTGATATTTACCTACTTGCTGCTATTTTGTAAGCAGAACACAAGATGATGAATACCTTAGCACTTAACCTTTCCAGAGACCTTACCTTCTGATTTAGCACCCAGTCCTCACTCCTTGCTTAGATAGAGCTCCCAAATCAAACCCACATTGATTATTTTCCCTGTGATGATTTAGCAGCTAGATGACTAAAGTATGAAAGGTTTCATTTTGAAGCATCCAAAAACTTCAAAATATCCAAGACCTTTCATAATAATGTCTTATTAAAATAATGAACATTTCCAATACATAGTAGTGACTATGTCTGTATGCATATATAGTACATGAAATAAAAGCATAGCCATTTGCAAGCATACCGCCTTACATGTCAACAAAGAGAGCATTATACAAATTGAGATTAAAACTTCTCTGTAATTTATGCCATAACAACAAGGGCAGCTCCATTGCATTACTAATAGCTGGTATATCAACACAGGACATTCACTAAGACTGAAAATCATTAGGCAGTTTTGGCAAAAAAGTGCTGAACAGTTCAGTTGCACAGTCCTGGAGTGGCTTTTTTGTATTATTTCCTTTTAAACTACATCGGTGAATCTGCATCTTTGTCTGGATAGGCCAGAATTACTGCTGTGATGTAGAATTATTGTATAAATAGCATCTACGGCTAACCAAATTTGTTAATTTGGTCATGCAGTGTCTCAAAAGAAAAGGTTCAAATCCAGGTTTCTCCAGATGAGTGTTTAGTACAGTCATGCTGGCTCTCATTTAATGAATCTTGAAAAAAAAATTCCTAAACAAGAGTTCACTGTTAAGAGGAGGGTGGTAAGTGCTATAACATCGTGTCTGAGGCGGGACCTACAGCAAACAGTTTTCTAATATTCACTGGCCCTTCCAGTCAAACATTTACATAAAAAAGCAGCAACAAAAACATTGAAAGGAAGAAAGCAACCCCTTGGGTATAAGCTAAAGGGATGAGCATATTGGAGGGAAGGTGAATAAATGGGAATAACATGAAAGCTACTGATGAGCAGAAATCACATCATTTAAATGCAATTGAAAGAACAGTGATTGCTACTAGAAGCATTTGAAACTTTCTCCGTTGTTTCCCAAAAAAGATCTGATATGGCCTCTACATTACCCTCTGCAGAGAATTGGTTATGCTAGAATGATCTGGTTTTATGCCTTTATTCTGGAAACAGACTTTATTAACATCCATAATCACTTTTTCTTGGGGATCATTTTCATTAATGATGCACAATATTACAAGAAGAAAGAAAAAACTTTCTTAGCTTTTACCTGCCTCGATTGTTAAGCAGCGACCCCTTAAAACCTTATGTTTAATGTTTTAGGGTAGCCTCTGGAAAGGAACTATGTCCTTTCCCCTTTCTTCCACACTACCTGGTAGAAGGTGTTTGTCCATTAAACTCACTGACCCATCTGAGTTCCACGGTCAAAGTGCTGACAAAACAGTGTTTATTTTACGTCCATTATCTCCTGCTTGTGTCCTGTTTATGACTTGTTAGTGTATTTAGCTGCCACGTTGAAACTATAATATATATATAGATGTCAGTGGGAAATTTTCTGTGTAAAATATGTTAGTAAATAAATCAAAAGCATTAGTGTTACTCTATTAATAGAGTAGAAAAAGAATAGAAAAGAGTAGAAAAGTCTAGTACCAATTTCTGCGTTTCAGGATGCTTTCTCTCTTCCTGTTTTTCTTAGTTAAACCTATGATAACTAAGAAGATGGAGGTTTTAGTCTTTATCTTTTTTTTTGAAAGTTGTTAGCTCTTAGTCTACATAAGGAATACCAGTCATGGAGAAAGCTTAGGACTACTGCATTCAAAAACAAAGGCTGAGGTATTAGTACACCTGGGTGCATGGACTCGGCTACAGGGGCCTCATAGTGGACCCAGTTTCTTCAGCTCTCAAAGATACCCCCAGTTACAGCAACACTCTTCCTTCTAAGAGCAGTAAATCCCTCTCAAACCATTACAGTCTTTCAAACAAGTTTTTTATATTGTAAGATCAGAAAACACAGGAGATCCAAACACTAAAATTCTTGTTATTATGTAGCTTAAAATAGCAAAGGCCAAAGTATGTAAGCATTAAGAATTTGTTTCTCTAAAAACCCTGATGTCATGTTGGATATACCACTTTATTAAATGGGGATCATTACTGAACTCATTATAAAATTCAAAAGATTGATTTTATGCAACATTATATTTTTGATTCCTTTTTACCACAATCTTATGTTTCAATTCGTCTTGTTTGAGGTTTACAATTCTGTAATACTTCTATTTTTCTTAAACTGTAAGGAACATAAAATACCACCTGTTCTCAGGAAGAACTCTCCATCTACTTGAATACAAGCAAAAACTGCCTTATAGTCAGATGACAACGTGTCAGTTTTTTCCGATGTTTAAGCCATACTGCACGCATGGTGTTGCATACAATTTGGCAAGTATAATTACAGCCAGAGAGCTGTACAAATTTAGAGGGGACTGTTCACTGGAAACAAACGAAAAGACAATTATCAGTAAATGAATAAGAATATCCACGGATGCTCATTTCCCTGCAATATAGTTAAATGGCATAAGTATAAATAGCTGAATATCTTGAACCAACTTACCAATTTCCACTGGGAGATGGTTGATTTGATTTTTTGACAACTCCAGTACTCTCAGATCTTGAAATAATGCAATGTAGGCTGGAATGGTTTGTATCAATGTACTGTACACGTGCCATTCTTTCAGATAGATCTGTTCTTTTAGAGAATCTGGGAATTCCTGTAAATTAAATAAGAACAGGTAAATCGAAAGCATCAAGTTAGAATTTTGTTCTACCTTGTTTCTAAATACAGGGGGAAAAAATTCCACAGCCAAACCTCAACACTTTGCCTTAATTATCTTGATGTAGAACAGCAGCTTGCCAAACCCTCATAGGAGCTGTTTGCTTTTGAAGAGCATTGCAGCTGTCTGTCACCACATATTCATTTTTTAACTGCTAATGGAATCATTTTGCTCTAAAACTGAAACCTATCTGAAGCACTCAACCTGTTTGGTGTCTCCCATATTATCTCCTTTTTCCAGCTGGAGAATTTTTTTAAAACACATTTCAGTGCTTTAATTCACACATCAAGATGTAGTAAAATGCAACATGGAACAGAAGAGTGGGTGTATGGAGAATCTCTAAATAGGGTTTACCACAAAAAAAAAAAAAAAAAAAAGTGTGACTACGTTCTTAATACCTGCCAATTTCAAAATTTGTTTGCCAAGATGGAACACAGTCCAAGGAACAGAAACATTTCAGATAGGATACACACATATCAACTTTTGAAAGTCTTTTTTCAAATAAGTGACTTAACTTCCTAAGTTATTTCAGCAATGTTTGAAAATTTTTACTAAATTTCTTTAGGAAGAATAAAAATAAACAATTTTTAAATCAGTCCACAATTGCAATTAATTCTTGCTTTAGTTATGCAGAATCTTTTTCTTTAAGAATTCTAGTATTGTTCCAAATACAGAGCAAATAAATTTGCTTCTAAGTAATTTTCAGACTAATCTATTTGTCCAAAATCTCCAATGCATAACAGTTACTGAAACTAAAAGTTTTAAAGCATTTAATTCTTACAAAATTGCTTTAGTTAATTGGTATTCACTTCAGATGTACACATCTTCATTTGAATTATGTCATCAAATTCCTTGAACTCGAAACAGACAAAAATCAATTCTTAAAGTTGAAGGTCAGATCATTTAAACTCCACTTTCTAAAGCAGCACATAATTTACCAGTCTGTCCTGGGTTTTATATCACTGTGCATTGGTAACATCTGGAATAAATAATCTGGATGAGGTGCTATCACAAACTTTGCTCCATAAAAAGAGATGCAAGAGTTTCAGCCTTTAATTCTTCTATAAATTCCAAATTTGTTTCCTGTGCATGAAGAATACGACACAGTAGGAATAACTGTTTTTTATACAGAGGACCACTTTTTTTTTCGTTCTAGATTTCATAGATCCCCCAAGACATTAAGAAGAGTGATGCATTTTAATTGTTTTTTATTAATACTGAAGTTCTGAACTAGGAATAGTGCTACTTAACTCTTAGCTAAATTAAAACATCTAATTGTAATCAAAGATATACGGGGACTGTTGATCATAAGCTGTTCTTTGGTTGTTGCTGCCTCTAATTTCAGTTCTTTTCAAATTTACACATGCAGACACTTAGCCTATATATGTAGTTCTGCTTTGCTACCTGCCCTTCCATATTTGATATGGATCGTTTCATTTCTTACTTCATTCTCCCACTAGGTGTACATTGCAATGTGATCCATCTTCTATATTTGTCATTTTATGGCAGTTAAACAATAAAATGCCTGAAATGCCTCGGGGCTGGTAATGAGAAATCTCTCCAACTTTCTGAAGTGGGCTTCCACTCATCCACCTTCAGTGCTGCACATTTTTCTGCAGCAAAATAAAAAAATAAATACCAACTGCAAACCAATTAGTATTGTCTTTCCCACCTGTACAGAATTGAAAATGCAGCACATAGGAGATAGCATTCAGCTGGAGTGTCATAGATGGCACTGTAGGAAAGAACCTTGATTCTCAGAGAAAGCAAATGGAGAATAGTCATACTGGAGGGAAAAAGATGTCTGGGTAACAGATACCATTTGCCACACTATTTCTCCACAGTCCACGTCTGCCTTTGTCTTTCTACTGACCTACTGGTTTTTTGCACCTTGTTGTCACAACAGACCACCTCCAGCTCCTTACTGGCTGGTACAGCAGGAAGCAAAGGGGAACGTTTGCCCCTGTGAAGCCAACAGCCTTGTTGTTCTCCCAGATTGAAGGGGGTATCCCACAAACTTCTCCTTGATACCTTGAAAACAGTGCAGCATACAAAGCACTCTCTCAGATTAAGATCAAAGTCCTTAATAGTTTTAGAAAAATTAAGCTGAAATATTTTTAAAAATATTTATTAATAATGCAAAAAAGATTTAAGAAAATCTTTACTTCTGTATTAAGGGTAGTTTAAAGCACCAAGGCATTCTTGTGCAGCAACTGAAATAAATTCAGACATGACTTCAGAAGAATGGAAGGAGGTTCCATTCTTCTACCAATTGCCCTGACTTACTTTTCTTTCTTTAGATTATTTCTTTTTGTCTTATAATCATATTTACAATTTCAAATGTTAGTTTACAAATACTTTGCTATAGTGTTTTTTTAGCATTCTCCATCTTACAATACATTTTATTTGTGTTGCTGAAACATAAATTGATGTGATATTTTACTTCATTTACAAACTAGATAGGGATGGGAACTGAAATTTGCACAAGCTTTGTGTTTGCTTTACTCTCCGACTCCCTTGTGCTCTTTTGTAATCTGCTGCTGCCACGCTAAAGCTGGCAGCCTGCTGATAAATTGTTCCACGAAGACTGACACTTGGAGGATAGCCAGTCTTTTGCCTTTAAAAGCAAAACAATATCTCAAACTGCTTTGATTTTTGGGAGGGAAAAAAAAGTGTTAAAAGGAAATAAATAGCAAACCTAAAACCATTGCTGATTATACTGTTTCTAGTTAGGAGAGAACTGAACTGCTAGACATGAGTCTGAACTAAAACTGTGATCAAAGCTCTGAGAAGTTTCAATTCTGTTTCTTTTCGAGCTCTGTAGTTTTATCTGTCATGGGCCAAACCAAAACCTTAGATGCAAATCTCTCTCATCTTTAAGAAAGTTTGGAGCTTGTTCCAAAAATAGTATGTCTCAGGGCCACATGTATTACCTGACTGGGTCAGGAATTTCACAAATTTTTTGGGAAAAAAAAAATCTCTGGTAGTTAAATAAGCACAAGAGAGATTTTCTCTGTCCATTCAATGCAGCAATTCTATTTGACCCTTTGTGGCAAATAAATACCTCACTGTCACTAACAGTTGGGAATAACAGATGGAAATTCTCTGTTCTCTGTGATAATACACAGCATGTTAGATGATAAAACTAGATGAATAAATATAAATGTAGTAATTAATTTGCTGACTTTTTCTGTGAAGAAATAGTATGCAAGAAGGTCATGATTTATGAGTAAAGAATTTTACCATTGCTCATTCATTTACTCGTTGTGCACATTTGACATTGTTGTTTAAAATAAGTATGCATCCAGATCCTCTGCTTAGGTAAAACAGCACAGCCAAGAACAGTCCTGCCCTGTATTTGAGTGAACATCATCACCTTTCCTTTGCCAATATTGATAACACAAATTCAAAAATTTGTTTTTCCTGAATATTTTCTGAAAATCATTTAAAATTCACTGATCCACTAGAGAATAAACATTCATTAGTCAGGAGTAGAAAGTAAACACTCAAAGGGGAAAAACAGAGTTAAAGTGAATTCACTGAAAAATTCATATGAATATTCATGGCATTATTTTGCCACAGTTTTCATTCTGCTCTAGCAACAGTGCTATTTCTCTGAAGAACTAATTTAATTCAGTAGATACATGTTTACATGTACAAAGGATCTCAATTAAGTGTTTCATCAACTCTCCATCATTCTCTCCTAGGCAACTGATTCAAATACACAATTCAAGAGTCCAAAGTCTTTATACAGCTCCTTTTCATGGTGGGTTTGCCTGGAAAACTCTCAGATAAATAAAAAGTTTTTCTGAAACATACCTTGGGAACCTTAAATTACTTGTGGCACAGTACACCATTCTCGTGCTGTCAGGTCCCAAGGGTTTTGCAAACACAGGGGGATTTAGGAGATGCGCTGCTGGGGTAATACAACTGGGTTCTGCCCATTTTTTATAAGGAGAAGAGAAAAGGCTGTCTGATTTCATTCACAACATCAGATTATGAGACTAGCCCATTTGTTATTATAAGACCTTTTCTTTCCTAAATACAAATGTTAATTCATTACTGTTCCCAGCTGGCAGAAATGCACCACACAGGGTTGTAGACACTTGAGTCACAAATATTTGGTTGGTATGTAAAAGAGGAGGCAAGGACCACTGATCCTTAAGGATGTTGTCACACAGCCTCTTCCAGGTGGAGCTCTGAGAGTCAAAGTTAAAACTATCTCATCACTGCAGTTATCAACCACTGTCCACAGCCAGAAGCTAACCACCCTGGACAGCCATAGCCAAACCAGTACCCAAGTTACAGGAGGACTTTCAGATTCAGAGGGACTCACTGAGTATATATTCTTCAAGCATAAAGGCTTGATACTAATCCTACTTACAGCGTTGTAGTTCAGAAGATTTGCATTAAGTTAGTGTGACCATGCTGTTAGAAAACCGTTGTGACTTGAGATGTCTAGAGGGTCAAACTGTATGTCTCAAAAAATTAGCCTAAAAGTGAACGATAACTAGTAAGAATTAATGACCCACAAGGAATTATGGATCTGCATAAACAGAACACAATTCCTCAGAATTCATACACTGTAAAATCAAGCCCTGCTCTCTTTAGCTAGTACTCCGTACCTATTTGTCTAACCTAATATTCATTATATGAGCTTTATCTTTCCTCTGATATGTTAAAATAATTACTTTACAAGTACAAGGAACAGTGGGTCTCCACCTAATGACAATACATTATCACTTCAATGACATTTGAGAGATGGGAAAAACATGGCACAGAGGTTCTGAAGGAAGGCATTCCTATTAGGAACTGAAAAAGTGAGATCTGCTCTGATTTTCTCCCTCACAAAGGTCCTCAGAAGGAGATCCAAGATGATTTTCAGAAGAGCGCTATCCAGGTGATTTTCAAAATAATTGTCCAAGCTATCCCAGTATATGATAAAGTGTTTTACAAAACCCATTTTTAACCTCGTACTCAACAGTGCAGAAMCAGTGGGCCAGATTCACTGTTATGCTGTATGGATATGGAGCATGAGACAATAGCATCTTTGTAACACGTCTACATTTCTACCATCTAGACAGCCTGGGCACTGATTAGTGCCCAACACAGGCTACGATTCTAATTGACTGCAACATTGCAAATAACACCATTATTTGATTTGTGGACTCAGCTCATTTGCTGCTGAAGTTTTGGATGAGAGCGCTTTGAGACCTATGGGAAGGATGTGGATCACTTGCTTTGATCTTGAAAAATCCCTATGCTGGGGATTACTCCTCTGTGAGACTTAACTTCACAGTGTCCAGACAGAGAACTGGTACAGCCCAGAAGCAAGCCCAGTTCTCAAAATTAAATCGGTAAGTCATACCAGCAACCTACTCAGATTTAGCTATCAACTGTCTAGAGGATATATTACTGCTTCATTGATGAGAGGAAAGGGGAAACATAATAGAAATACTTATCAGCTAAAAGCAAGTGAAATAGAGGATTCAGCAGCTAGTTCCCAAATGGACACTTCACAGGGCTGTGCTGGTTGCTGCTGCCAACGATAAGTGGCCAGCCAACAGCAAACCAAGCTGGTTATGTGCCTGTAAAACTGCACAGGCAATCCCAGCTCTGACTTCTCCTAGTGTCTGAGTGTTTAATCTTCCAAACTTTCAACTCATAGATGTATTTGTGTGCAAAACACATTACAAAAACTAAACCACAATTGATACCACAGCTCCCAGCTACATAGCATACAGGCTTCTCTGAGAAAACTGTCACATGTCCACAGATCTTTTCACATGCAAATTGCCAGCCTGTGTAGCTTTCGTTGTATAGTCTGAAAATTCATTTTGCCTAAGTGCATTTTTCTGTGAGAGAGTAATAGGGGAAAAGAGTGTCATGTCTGATTCTGTCTTTGGTTTAGAAGCAGTAGCTGAGATTTAAAAAAAGCAAAATAAATGGTATGATTTGTATAACCGATATAATTTTTACAAGATTTCTGCAATAAGGGGAAACATACTTCTTTCAGAACTTTGTCAAGTGGATTTTCACATTTTTTAAATAATTTTCAGCTGTTAGAGACTGGTAATGTTCTTTGATATTGAAGGATCATTGRTCTTCTCTAAATAAAGCAGCTTTGATTTTATCTTTGTCTGCAGACACCTGAACTATGACACAGTATCTTGTTGAAATAGAAATCCCACTTTAACCAGGGTAGAGCTGGACAATGAGGCACAGTGGTTGTGTGATATGGCCACAGTGAGCATATGATACAGAGACAGAATCAAAGCGCATGGTGATTAGGAGTGTACTGCTCAAGGTGGCATAATGTACATAACAGTACACCGATATCTCTTAAATGTGATCTTTCAGCATGTCAAATTGAAATGAAATGCTCTGGAAAACAGAGCAAATTATGCATGCTTGATTTTACCTCCTGATGTTTATGGTGACAAAGCAAAATATTAACGGTTTGGCAAAAGAGAATAAGCGACAGAAAAGTTTAGTTATGCAGCTCTCTGCTCCCTGATGCACTGAAAATATTTGCAATTGCTACTATATCAGTGTCTAAGGACCTGTAATATCTCTTTTTTTTCTCCTAACATACCTACAAAGTTTACAACACAGGAAAGTGTGCAGTATAAGACTACACAGCTCTAACGTCATTTTCAATATCCAAGGTTCTTGAAAGATGAGACGTGACAGCTCTCCAGGAACCAATCCTACCACAAGAATGATTGGCATCAGTTGAAGCAATAGTCTCGTTACTAGAGCCGGATGGGAACCAGGGTTTTCTATTTTCCAGAAATTTCATCTATTTTATGTTTATTCGGAAAAGAACTAAAGCCAGAAAAAAATGAAAGCTGAAAAAGAAAACACCTTCATATTCAAGATCAAATCTGGGACAAAGCTACATTTCAGGTCAATCAAAATACTTGTTTTAGTAAAATTTAGCCACTATCAATTGACTTTTTAACTTGTATTTTTTGTAATGAATATCTGAAAAATGTATTTCAAAATTGTAAACTACACAAAAGTCAAAATTCTAATTTCATTTTCTTGTTAATAAAGTAGTGTATATTTAAAATACATTTCGGTCAAAGCTTTAACAACTCTAGAATATTTCAGACCAACTCTAACCCACCTTTTGCTGAATTTCAAAAGAGCATTAATTCAGAGCTTACTTCCAAACTGCTATTTCACATCAAAGTAAAGCAAGTAAAAAGTGTTTTTTTTCAGCAAGTGTTGGTCTTTCAGCACGACCATTGTGGATTGATGCTAATATTAGTTTTGATTTGAACAGACCTTGAGAAAAATGTTATCACACCATTAGCACAAGAAAACAGATCTCTGAATAGTAGAAGACATCAACAAGCCAACAAAGCTGAATATTATTTTCATCTCTTTCCATCCATTGGGGAATTTCAGAGAAAGATACCTTATTGCAATATGATTGCTTATACCAAAATTTTTGAGAGGGCTAAATTACATGTATCAGTAGAGAATTTTAAATAAGCATATTTGAAAACTAAAACACTAGTTCAGGGTAAGATAGGAAATGCTTTTGTCACTTCTAACTTTATGACAAAACATCAATTTCATATGCATTGGCAAAAAAAAAAAGTTTTGGGGGATTAAAAGTTACAGTGCTAAGCTACCCAAACCCTTTAAAATTAGAAGCATATTTTCCATTATATTTACCGTCCACTGCTCTCCAGAAAGCTGAAAAATAAACTTGTTCCTTTCTTTATTTGCTTCATCTGGCAAAGCATGCCTCTTCTGGAGCTGAGGAGTCTTTCCGTAAGTGTCCAATATCTTCTCATCGGTGTCTACGAAGCCATTCTTGAGGTACTTTGATTGAGGAATACCTTTCTTCCGGCACTCTAGTATGAAATTCCATTCCTGTTTTATCCTGAAATAGTGCCAAAAAGGGTTTATGTGAATCAGCTGAAATAATATGGCAAATAAGTCTTAAAGCTTGATCTTTGTTTGCACAAGTACTTAACAAAATATAATTATGCATCTAATGTATTGACCATTTTAAAAAAAAAAAAAAGGCATTCCTGGAGTCATGCTTAGATTTTGTAGACTTACATATAGATTTCAGATGAGCAAGATTTCATTTACTGACTATAAAACTGTGACACCCAGGGAATAACAGAAAAATGGAAACTGAGCACACTGTCACAAAAAACAGCGTGAATCATGCCCTTTATTTCAATAGGGTAGGAAATACATTCTCACAGAACAAATTATATGTATAAACAAAAACAAGGACCTGGTGACATATGCAAAATTTTTCAGCTGGAAAAAAGTCATTTTAGAAAGTAAGAAGTTAGAAATATTCCCTTTTCCCTGCCCTTTCTTGTTCAAGTATAATGATCTATTTTCATTTTTTACGCATTATCTTCCAATATCATCTTAGAAGGTGGAGGTAAAGGTCAAAGTTATCACATGCCAACTAATTTCAGATTCAATTTCAGTATAACTTTAGGCTCACCTCCAGGGCAAACTTCTACCCACATAACTTCAGGTGCATATTCAATTTGATATAATTAAGCATTGCCAAAAGCACGTGCTTTAATTTACGAGAGATTTATTTCAGCTTAGTCAATTAAGGAACAGGCTGATTAACTGAAGCAAGCCTTCCTTATACCAAAATAAGACTCTGCAGAGCCCCTTGCATCATAAATCTGATCTCACACTTTGAATGTTAGATTCTTGTGGTACATGAGATTCATTTATGAGATCTCCACCCTCTGGCAGAAATTTTAAGCTAAAGGCTTGAAGAAAACTGAGAGGTGAAGAAGGGCACAAAGTTCAGGATAATGTGCCCCCTAGAGAAAGTAAAAAATGGCATGTCCTAGAAAGAGAATCAGATGCAAGTTTGTAAAGTTCAAGTAGGAAGTAACAAAACCTGTACACATATTCCCACCTAAGCATGGGATTTTCTCTAAAATGCTAAGATGTTAAAACAACAGCACATGAAACAGAATGTCTGGTTTTAAGTCACATAAAGAAATCATTTACAAACTTAGGTACAAGAAGCATCTTCCAAACTTGGTGAAAGTAAGTAATTTTTGGATACTTACAGCAAGGTATGAGATAGAAACTGCAGGGCAGAGTATATTATGGGAATGTGATAGCATAGATTAAAAGTCATATTTGATTCAATGCTATCAAAGTAAATCTTTAGGGATCAAATCTACATGCCTAAATAGGAAAGGTATTACTGAGACAGCTGTAAACTGCCCAACACAAATTTGGCACTTACTGAAACCTTAAGGGATGTTAGAGAGACTTGAAAGCAGAGAGCACAGCAACAGCAGGAGACTTCAGCTATCAGCATACACACAGCACATTGGCACACTGCAGACAGTACACACTTTTGGAAACTACGTATGACTGTTTATCAGAGCAGCTAGCCTGAGAGACCACAAGAGCACATGCTTTAGTTTCAAGGAGCAGCACACTATACATGGGTCATCAGAGAACTATAGAAAGCCCCTTCTGTAATAATGACCACAATGTATTCCCATGCAATGTCTTTATAAAGAGAAAGTAAGGAAAAACATCTTCTACAAATATTTCAGAAGATGAGCTACATATAACAGTGAAGTTGGTTAAAAGTGCAGCTCACTGGGTAATGTGCTGGCAGACTGCATGAAGACAGCACAACCTCACAGTAAGTACATTCTAACGAAGCCACTGTAAGGATCTCTTTCTCCCCTCCTTTCCAAAAATAGAAAAAATAGGAACAGATAAAATGTCATTTATGTTCAAATTAAGAAATGAGAAGGCAGTATAAGCTCTGATAAATTAAATGTAAAAACACAAAAAAGCAAGAGAAGTCACATACTGGAGGTATACAAATGAATAGGAAAAGGATTTCTAGCATATCAGAAGCAGAGAGCTTCTCAGAGAGACGGTGGGAGCAACGACTTATTAAGGTATGAAAAGAGCAGTGAAGGAATAGTTAAAGAAGTTATTGAGAGCTGCAGAAAATTTACTCATCCTTGGCTTCAGTTTTCATTAGATCACTATGCTCTTTACAAGTAGTCATCTGGAGGACTTTCTGATATTCAAAGTGTCAATAGAGGAGGCTTGAGAATAAAAAAATACATGTTTGAAGTACATCTCCCAGTTTCTCTCAGTGTCTAATTGTGGACTGCTTTATACCACAGTGAGCTGTGATATGCAAATGAGTTAGGAGGAAAAAGACTGGACAGACAGAAAACATGTCCAGCAACACATTCAGCTCAGAGAGTCCCTAGAGGGGTACTGAAGCTGCTGGTACAGTCAAGGAAGAGTCCACCACCAACCCACAACATCTCAAAATCTTTTCTGAAGCTACTTGACATAACAAAGACAAGAAAAGAGGTTAGAGCAGACACAGCTCCTTAGCCCATTTTGTGATCCTTCAGCATGCTGCATCTGATAGTTCTGGTTACAGAGGGAGAGGCATCCAAGTACCTGATTGCACTAGGCAGCCCTACCAAAGGGTACCCCAGCTGCAGTCTGGAAGAGCTCAGAATTTTTAAATGACAGAATTTTCCATACCAGCAGACATGAAAGTTGAAACACCTCTTTCATATGCTTTGACACATAAGCCAATTCAATTTTTGGTGTTTGTCTTGCCTATTCAATCTGTCATTTGAACTCCAGAGACCACCAGCACAACAGAGGGCAGACAATGCAATAGCAAGAGATCACTAGGAAAAGCTAGAAAATAACACTTTTGTATACTATAAGAAAAATAAACAGTCCCAGACCACCTACTCATCTTTTTTCAAAAACTTATCTACCAGTGAGCCTAGCTAATTAGCTATAAAAGCTCTGTATTACTGTGCGAGGTGGGTGGGAGGTGAAGTGGGCAAGGCAGGGAAAAAAAAAAGTGAATTGAATCCCCAAGGAAGAGAACAACAAAAGGATCTGAACCATTAAAAAGCAGGAACTGAAAAGGACCAAAACGCTCGCATTCTTTTTTTCTAAAATCTTCTAAATAATCCTTGCTTTACGTACCACTGCTGTACTGCTGTTTCTCACATCCTTCTCCAGTCCTCCACAAACAGCTTTTCTGTCCCTCTGTGAAGCTTAACTCTGCATTACTGCCCTCTCATTTCCATGGAATTCTTTCATTTTCTACCAAAGCAATAAACATTCAATCTCAGTGCATAACAATGCACTGAAAAAGCTTGCCCCCAAGATGCTTTTTTTGTATTCATTGCTCTTCTCTCATGCACAAAAAATGACTGACTCGTTCCTCGCAGTATAAATTCTAAGAATGTTAAAAACTTAACAAACAGAAAGAAGAGGTCAAAAAGTCTAACTCTCAATAAAAAGTAAGGCACTGATCTGGTCTACTACACCTCAATGCTGGCTCTATCAGGTAGACCCCAGGAACACAAGAGCAGAGGGCTCAGATGTAAAATTTTACTCTCTCACAACAAGGAATATAGAAAATGGCAAGAAGGGAGCTACATTAAAGATGAAAGAATAAACTGTCCTCTGACACTTCACTGGTAACATGTACAAAACACAAATCTCAGGAGGTCATGACACATTGTTAGCCACATAAAATAAAATGCACATAAAAAAAACACTGTTAACCAAATCAATCAGTGAAATACTGACCTCAGAAGAAAAAGACAGGCATTCAAAATTAAACCTGCTTAGGAATTCAACATGGATATCACACACTGATGTGGAAATCCTGTGTCAAATTTCTTCGTTACTCATACATTAAATGATGGCAACATGCTCTGTTAGCTTTTAAAGAATGCCCGCTTATGGTCACCAGGCTAAGTACTATGTACAAGCACATTTTGAACACGTGGAAAGTGAATTAATAATGGAGCAACAAACATGCGTCATTTTGTACAGTACATCTCAGAATGAAAACATGATATATCCCAAGGGCAGAGGGTCTAACAATTTACAATCCCGGCTTGTACCCTTGGGGTACACACTAACCAAATGAATCAATATGAGCCTTCCTGGCACAGAGGTGTGACTGACATCAAGCCTGTATGTATCATTAAGCAAAGATTACAAAGCTGTAATTTGCAGGTTACAGCTGAGATCAAACCAAAGGGATCTATTCAGCTACACGGTTGTCACTCAGCTCTGTCATTGTTAAAAAATTGAGATGATGGTACTTCTTAAAGGATCTTTATGAAAATAAATACCATTTTAAGTCTTCCTTTGGTGACAATGCTCAAATAAAATAGAATTACCACCATGTTTGTCGTATCTGGAGGCTATTGCATGAATCTTCAGGAAAGACAGTAAAGGCATCTAAACCAGTGTGGCAAAGAGAAAAAAAATATCCACACAAATAAAATCAGCCTTTAAATAAGCTAATAACTTTTACAGAAATTAAATTTCCGGTCCTGGCATTTTAAAGGCTCCTGATATTCCAGGAACACATTTTCACATATGACAAACAAATAAGTTGGTTACAAAATCACAGCCCTCCTGAAGTTTGTGACATCTTATTACTATTCAGCAATAAAATATTTTGATCTTCCTCTAGAGTGTGATCAAACAGTTGCAGTCAGATTAAAGAAACAACTACCATTTTCAATATTGAAAAAGCGGGTGTTAGTCAAGTCAAGCCGAATTTAGGTGGGAGTATGAACACAAAAAATATTTTTTCTGGACGTAGGACCCAGATGAAATCTAAGGTTCCAACTCAGCTAACTGCTCCAGTATTTCCACTTCAATCATGCAAATAGTCCAACTAATTTTAAAAAAGGCTGATTGCATGCTGCTTATGTTTGTCAAAAAAAAGTTATGTTTCATACCTTTATATCTGTAACAGAAAAGCACACCTGTCACTAAAGCAGACTGTAAATGGTATAGAGGAAAGGTTAATTCTGGCAAGCTATTTCCCAATACATTGCTGTTTTTCAGTAAGCTTTCAGGACAATACACTATAGATATGAAACAGGATCAGCAGGGAAATGGAATATTCAAGTATCTCCATTTTGGTTAGTGCTGAACTTGTCTTCATGTAATCGTTCCCCAATCATTACTGCAATATTGGAGTATATCTGCAGCAAAGAGATTTAACAACATATAATTAATTTTTTTTATTATAAATATTTCCTTTTGAGGATATGGGAGTTCCCTGCTTGACATTTTAGATTCTCTAACAAAATCACGAATCTAATCAACCTGATGCAAAGAATTACTGTAGAATGAATTCAATGACTGGACCCTTCAAAGGAGTGACCACCTCGGGAAACAAGAAGTTTGCATTAGTAAGGATTTCAGAGCCATCCCAGTAAATGAGGAGTAGCTGGGTTTCTTTGAGTGGTTCTTCCTTCTGCAGTTACCCACTGCTCAATGTCTGATTAGGAGGTCTTGGGGAAAAGTTATGCTTCTTGGGTAAAGAAAGGAAGTTTCATTAGATGGCACTGTTTCCTCCACATCAGGATGGAAGAAATAGCCAGGACACTATATGGTGACACCAGTTTAGTACTCCTGGGTGATGTTTAAATCAGAATCACTAGCCATGCAGGATAATTAAATAATCCTATGGAATTTTTATAAGAGCAGTACAGTTAAACTGGAGCTCAGCCCAGACTAATATACCTGATGGACRAGTAACATTTGCTTCAAATTCAATTGGATTGATTTAATTTCAGTCCCTCTGCCAGGCTCTTCCATGGATTGTAAAGGATTGTGGCTGAACAACAGCTTTTATCTTTCAATCCATTTGAGTGCATTATATTAGATGCAAGGTCTGTATGCACAAGTGCCTAAGAACAAAGGCAAATAACTTAAGTGGTTATTAGTGCTGCAGATCTACTCCCAACTTGTTGCCTATAATTTGTGTTTGGGGCTAAGGACTCCCAGCTTCAGTTTTAGTCTTGCTTAGAATAATTTCTGAATTGGATATTGAGTGGGAGAATAAAGATAAACATCACAAATAAAATCTTAGTTCAGGTACAAATACAGTTATAACACTGAAGTTTGGCAGAGAGATAGAGACAAATCTATTTTATTAAACAAACACATAACCTCTCAGGGAAAAAAGTCACTGTCTGCCTGTAGAGTGAAAGTTTTCTTTTGACTTTTAACATTCAGGAAGTGCATAGCTTAGAAAAGTAATACATGCATATTTAACTAGCCAGACCTTGAGAGGAAATTTTTGGAGAAGACACACACTGGAAGATGTGACTGAACAAACTGTTATCTTTGCTGCATGTTTGGTTGGTGGACAGGGGAGGCTGTGCCATTTCACAGCAAAGATTTAGATAGCTAATCTGGATAAACGGCTCTGGCATTTCCTCACTTGAATGCTTAATTTGTCAGCCTTCAATTTTTACCTTACCTGCTTTTCACAGGGAATACAAACATGTTGCTATCCCTCAAAAAAAAATCTAACTTTAAACTTTCACTCTCATTCCCTTTCCAAAAAAATGACAAATAGAAAGGAAAAATTAATGAGGAAAGTCATCATACCACATCAAGTTAGTCTAACAGCATTCAGGATTTCAGGGTACAATGTAAGATTGCTCACCACTACTAGAATCTAGAAGATGAAATATGAAACAGTGCTATCAACACAAACTTCTTTCCRTAATACAGACTTTCATAAAAATGTAGATAACCACGGAACAGTGCACATTTTTTGTAATAATTCGTGTTTCATATCCTGTGGGAGATTTAGAATGGGCTTGTCTGATGGGATTAAGGACATGAAGTAAAATGAAATTACGCCTGCACAACACTGTACTGTTTCTTTTTCTTTTATACTCTGTTGATGGTTTATATGTGCCCCCCAGAAGCAGGGGTTCCTTAAACTGCTGTACTTCCACAGTCCCACAAAACTAAAGGGGAAACAGAGGACTGAATTAACTCCACCCAAAGTGATCTGATACCAGTATCTTAGAGAGCCACATATGAGCCTCTCACAATATTTTCAGTAGACTGTTCTCCAGAATCAGTTTCACTGGCCAGCTACTTAAACATCTGTTCTAGACCTGTAAATTCCCCAAATCTTTACAAGACCTCACTATTAATGCAAACACAGTTCAAGTTTTACATTTATCTGCAAGGTTTTCCTCTTAGAAAATCTTCAGTCAAAAAAGAGAAATATCTTACATGTGACTGCTCACTGACCCTGCATGGACTAAATTACCTTGCCCCAAGGCAAGCAAAATTCTCTAGAGCTTAATTGGGAGTTTTCGCTCAAGGAATACCTACTACATTTCACTACATATTATCAGGTCATTTTACATAGTAACATGGCTGATAAGGAACTGCACAATCTCAAGGGCATTAGTGAATTGTAACCTCTTTGAGAAAAACTGGATTTTTTTTTAAAAAAAAAAAAAAAAAGCAAAGGAGCCTCAGCAAGCCAGATTCCAAACTCATCTGTTACATGAGTATATTTGTAGAGAAACTCTATTAATTTCAGCCCTACTTGGGAATTCACTCTGGCTGCTGGCAAAAGTAAATATCTAAAAGCTTAAATGCTAGAATGCAGTCCTCAATTTGCCTTCTTTGAATGTCTTTTTGGAATTATCATTTTGGGTCACAATCCTTTCCAAAATACTTTCTTACTGTGACTTGACAGTAAGTACTAACATTGATTTCAGTGGGCCTACCTGACAGTGGTAAAATTTTAATCTCTGAGTAGAATACCAGAATTTGGTCACACATGGAACTCCCTAAAATAATGCAATGTATTTCTACAGGGAAACATTATTTCTATTAAGCATTTAATTATAATTACAATTTTATCTATACTTTCGAGCTAACAACAAGCAAAATCTTGTCCTATTTTTGGTCCATCCCTTGGAAGAACTGAAAAGCATCTGAGAAATAATTTCTGATCTGACCTTTAGGACCTAAAGGCCAGTGGTCACTGCACACCTCATAAAACAAAGAGGATTTTTCTTTTAACTGAATTTTGCATTTTATTACCAATATTTTTATGACTTTGACCATTATTCTACCAGCTTTATCCATTCTATGAGGTCTGCATCATAAGAATGAACATGAACTTTGCCACTCATTTCAGTGGATGAAATACTGATCACTCACATTCAGGAAACAAACTATGATATGTTTCCTCTTTTTTTCCAGGAGCTGTAGAAGAAGTAGGACTAATTGGAAAGCAATCTGACTGCATGAAGACGTGCAACAAGACAAAGTACCATATGCAAATTGCAAGCTAAAGGAAGAAAACAAAAATCCTTTGTGAATGCTGAAAGTGCACTTGGAACCTTTTACTTCTCTGCATCATACCCCAAATTCCCCATCGCCAGTTGGTGCAGGAAGAAAACAGAATGACTTTGGACCTTATTAGTGGAAAAGAGCAGAACAGGCAGTCAAGCTACACTCTTTCAGCTGCAGGCGTGGCTACAGATAAATAACCACAGGCAGAAACGGCAGAAAGAATGTATTGTTTTTATGGAAAACACAAGTCACAGCAAGAAATGAGGCTTAACGTATGCTACTGACAAAAAACATGGGAGATGAAATACCTCAGAGCACATAAGGTCACCCTCTTTCCCTCTTCCATACAGAAGTTTCCCATGCCTGGCGCTTCTGGTTTGCTTTTGTAGTAGTGAACTCAGAATTTATCTTCTGCACCACAGAAAACCAAAAACCAAACAAAATGTGGCAAGGGGACATTGACATTTAGGTCCACATTGGGACTGACCTTTTGCCAGTTCTGAAGATGACTGCGCGCACCGTTAGAAGTTACAGGTGTGGATTCCTAGTCATAATATGCTTTTTATGAAGAAGGCTGCAGTGACACTCCAAGAGCTACTAGCTGACACAGACAGCAGTAGAGACTCATCTGCTTTATCTGCATTAGAATTGCACAAAGCCGCTTCTTAATGTATCATCTGGGACAGAAATAATGTTTGATCGAGTTTCATCCCAAATCCTTTCACTTCTCTTTTCCACCATAAGGGTAACACTCACAACAGCAAATTTTTCTATCCCTCAGCTCATACTAGAAAGAAAGCTTATCCTTGCCAGAGAATTTAATCTGAAGGACAAGCTTCATTTTTCTTTTTTTTTGTTAGGATTATGGTTTTTAATGCAGGCTTTGGGTAGAGACGGGAGAACCAAGACTGCGGCTACGGATGTTTTGAAGAGAAAGGTCTTGCAGAAAGGGCAGTCAGACGTTGTATTACTCTGGTCTCGCCCAGCTGCTCTGTTGTCAGTGTAGCTGCACTGGCAGTGAGAATCTGTGAGTGGGGGTCTCCTGAGATGGCTGAAACACCACACAAATGTTCAATGCAATGATGCTCTTAAACAAGGGCACTGTTTAACCCTGTGCATTTTATTTTTAAAGCAGAAAGTGATTTTTATTGCTTTTTTCTCTTCTCAGAGGGGAAAAATGATAAGTTATATGTTTCCAACATTGCCAGCACAGTATAATATTTCACTGTCTCTAATGGGAATGCACATAAAGAAACCAAAATATTGCTTAAAGAAACCATAAATTAACATAATAAAAACAATAATATGATTAGTGGGTGCAAGCATTATAATCAAAGCTCTCTTTAATATTTGAACAAGAAAAAAATCCTCTGATAATTCTTTTATTCTATCCTCTCTCTCCTGTTCAGAAGCAGTAGTATGTGTCCAGTCATTTAATTCCTTTTGTTTCTCCTGTCAACTCAACAAAAAGACTTAAAGTATTTCTCAGTACTGAATTTTATGAGCATGTTTTCATGAATTCCATAATAAACAGACATACTTTTATATAGCATATAAGCAATAGAAAGGTATAAAATGTGTTATTTTTCTCTTCAAATTAAATCTACACAGTAGACGATAAAATACACCATTAGTAAATCACAATCTACATAGGAAAGAGCAGGGACTAATGAAATACAAGCACAGTTTCTGCTGCATTTCTCTTACAATCATCTGAGGAAAGGAGGTGAGAAATCGTTGAAATCAAACCCAAAAAAGTAAGATTTGAATCATCTGATAATGCTTATTATATGGCAATGTTAGTGGATAATAATAATGGATTCAGTTAAAATGAACAGCAGAAAAGTTGGCTTACTTCTCCAATGAGCTTTTTTCTAATCTTTCTTTCTCTTTCCTCTGACGTTCTTTGTTCTTCTTAACTCGAGTTTCCCACAGTCCTCTTATGAGAGAAAAGTCAAATATTATCACCTGATGCCCCATAGCGTCAACATTAAGCTTCTCCTGAAAGAAGAAGCCATCATGAACACTTCAGGAAAGAAATTACAAGAAAAATAAGGAACTAAATGATCATGTTTCATTAAAATTATGTGGGACAAAAAGCTGAAGTCATAAGAAATATTAACATAGTATGCTTTCCATCTTGCCTAATTTGTCTAGGGTTTTGTGCTGGCAATAATCAATGTAGCATACAATTGACTTCTACATAAAATTTATGGCAACAGCTAAATGTTGAATTTTTTGTATTCCTTGCACTTTTCCCTTTTCAAGATAAAGACACAGTTTCAAAGAAATACTAATTTGATTAAGTAACACTGATGAAAATAACTTTAAAGACTTTGTAATTTTAACAATTTATGTAACTAATATTGAAACAAGAGCTCATAAAGAATTTATTCATTGTAAATCATGCAAAAGCATTTCATCTTGGGTTCTCATGTATTGATCTTTATGCACCCAAGCTATCCTGTTCCCGTGGAATTTGGGAATTTCCAGTGTTTGTATAAGTAGATGCTTATCTGTGAAAGGCATTGAAAGACCAGCCCTGCAACATACAATGAAAACTTACCTGATACAGAGATAAGGTGAAGGGTTTGTGAAGACATGGTTCCCATTTATTAGTATGTGTAGAATTACCTTCCAACCATCAAAGGCTTGGTATCAATGTATTAGGTCAGTTGTGCAATTAAGAACTGAGCTGAACCGGACCCTAACTCGCCCAACTTTCTATATTCAGTTAAAACCACGGAAACTTCTTGCAGGAACCTTGCCCCTACTGAAGTCCATGACAAAGCTCTTATTCCCTTTAGCAGGCATGATGCTTGAGCTTGACCCAATATGAACACTACCTTCTTTTTACTCGAGGAAAAAGGCACAATGAAGTATCATTAACAACCACAAGARATGAAGACCTTGGATTTACATCTTGTGAAGCACAGCGTGACTGGCAACATGGTGTTCCTTACTAAACTGTAGCAATGGTTCAGTACCAACAAAGGAAACAAATTGCCTACTAAATCACTAATGCAAGTGCAGATACAAATCTTGATAAAATAGGTAAAACTGTACTCTGTTGCTTGGAGTCGCTGGTGAGGGTACAATCATCACAATACACTGGTTTTCATGAAATGCAGCTAGACTGTCTACAGAGGACTTCTGTCATGCTTACTTCTTTATAAAATGGTTTGCTGAACAACTGCAAACAAGTCTTATAAAACAGAAGTTTGAAGCCTTTTAAAAATAATTACTTCTATCAAGATAAAAGCAGAGAAAAGAAAATCAGTTATTTAAACTTTACTTGAGGTTTCATTAGATACCACATTTATTATACCATTTATAAGCTTAAAAAAAAAATAAGAAAGGAAAAAGAAAACCCCGCTGGACCATCTACTGATCATTTAAAAAGCAATCTGCCCCTTCCGTTATTTTTTCCTCAGACCTTACTCTGATCATTTTTTCCAAGCTTTGCATCCTTCAGAGATAGCTGGGGCTATTTATTATCTGTCCTTCTGTTATAATACTGAGGAGGAAGGGGAAATTATTCTCCCCTCTGCATTTTTCCTCTTGTAACTTCATAACTGTCCCTTTTCTCTTTCACCCCCTTTCACCTATACATCTCTCCATAATATGTAACACATAAAGGAATAATTTCTTCTGAGCCAGCAAAACACTCTCATGTCCTCTGGAAAATGCACAACGTGGACTAAAAAGGATCATGTATAGGTACACCAAGAGGAAAAGTTCCTACCTGTCCACCTTATTTGTCATCTCAGTAAGAAACACCCTTACAAATACCTCCAAGTACTAGCACAGAGACTGGTCAGAGACAAGTATTTTTCTATGACATAGTCCTCTGTATCTTTGGATGTTTATATAAACTGCTATCTTTGCTGTTCATAAAGCTGCTCCCATTGCTTGTTTATCTTTACGAGCACTAACAATGAGGCAAAAATAGTTCCCAACCTACCTGGAACTGACTGGTGACAACAGCCGAGTCAAAACCCCATTAATAGCAGTGTAATGAGAATGGTGACCTTATTCTCAGTGGAAAGGTTTATCTATAATCAGCTGCACCCTTCTAAAATGTATTCACTAATAATTTACAGGAAACTGTTTACCGCATAAAATAAAACATTCTCCTCTGCTGCCCAAATCAAGAAACCCAGTGACAAGGACTTCCCCCTCACAGTAGCTGCAGACCAGCAGTCACTCTGCAGGATCTAATTCATTTTAATAGACCAATTCACAGCAGTGTGTTTTGGTAGAAGGGCTATTGCAGGAGCTGAATTGCTGAGAGACAGTGAAGTGGCAGCTGGACGCTTGACCTCTGTTGGAACTAGATGGCCTTAATCAACACAAAGTCTGAATAAACTGTGAAAGTACTCTATTTCCTTGACTTGTTCCCCACCTTCCTGTCTCCCAGGTTAAGTCATCTGTTCTTTATTGAGACACTGATTTATTAGACACTCGGGTTGGAAAAGTTCATACAGCTTTTATCCACATATTGGATTAGGCTGCAGTGCATGGGGGGTTTTCTTCAATGGTAAAACCAAGCAGAGGAGGAACGTGGGTGGGAGGTGAGAGGTGTCCATCGTAACTCTTCAGAACTAGTCTCTTCAGAAGGAGCAAAGCCACAAATCCTGATCAGATCACAGGGTGGTTAAGGCTTTGGAAATATTCGTTAGGACAAATATGAAACTTTGTTGCTATCTACAACTCTGAAAAGGTCACTCAACAACCTTCCCAGGGCTGTTGCTTTACCCCATATCCTAGTCCAAAAAATGGGCATGAAGTATCAAGCCCGATGGCAGAGTGTATATTTCCCAAAATTGAGATGCCACCATTTCCCTGATGATGAGATGTTGCCCAGAAAAGAGAGCGTGGCAAGCTGGCAGAAACTAGACTTATCTGATCCTAAGTGTAGGTTCTTCAGGGGGCTTACTCATGCATGGCAAGAATTTGCGACAGAAGAAGCAATTACCAATAATAATTTCCATTTCTAGAAATACATAGGGCTGTACCTGTTCAAGTTCACATACAGCAGTTGCTTTCTTCCAATCATCAGGTTAGGCCTGCACAGGAAAACCCAAAGCTATCATCTATTAGTCACGGGAAGTTACATTTGGGTAGAGAAATGCCTCATTATAGACTTCTTACTAACTTTTTCCCTTCAACTGGCATTCCACACCTGTGTTCCCTCGGGTACTTAGGGTCTTCACAGGTAATCACTATTAGCATTTTACCTGTTGTCAGAAATCACAGAACCAGTGAGGTTGGAAAGGGCCTCTGGAGGTCACCTAGTCCAACCGCCCTGCTCAAAGTAGTCACATGGTTATTCACCCAGATCTACACATACTTCAGCCCCCTTCTTCTTCCAATTTCCCCATCCTTTTGTAGTTCAGCATTGCTCCTTTCACACCCCATACTTACACATGCTCATTAAGGACAAGCTTTGGTCACACTTGTGAGGATTACCTGACCCACTAATATGGCAGTAAGTGAAAAACAAAAACCATACTCAAGTTGTTTCTCACCCAAGAAACAGGCAACCTTGCTTTCATGAAGGACAAACCCTGACCACAAGCAACCTTCACCTGCATCTGCAAGGCCCTGCTTCATAACTACACTGCGTTTGCAGCTTAGTGCCATCTTCCTTGGTGACATCTACATCTAAATTATGCTGTAGATCATCAGCACACCTTTCTTAGATGATGCATGGTTATAACGTTCATTCAGTCTTATGAGTTATTAGTGAGATAGATCACAAAAGCAAGGCTCTTCAGTAATGTATGATAATGAAAGCACTTTTCCAGGGGAAAAGGGATTCAGGAACATAAAGAGAACACAAAGATGTCGTTTACAAGAGAATCACTTGGAGAAAATAGTTTTGTGTGTGTCTATGGAAGCAAATAATCTTATCCCTACCCATTTACACCTCCCAAGAAGTAATCTACAAGGCCTTAATCAATATACTTAAAAGGTAAGATACTGGGAAGTCAATCTGTTTTCTTATCTTTCTTGAAATGGTTAGCTGGCCATTCTGGATACATTTCTTTTTTTAATGATTACAAGACTTTCCCTTCATAAGCAGATACACATTACATTTAAGGCAATATTTTTAATAATACATATTTTAAGTAATTAATTTTAAAATTAAAAAGAGCTTTTTTGATAATAAGAATTTGCATTATTTGGCAAAGTGATACTAGAGTTTCTAACTAGAGAAACTTGTCCTACCAGAGAAACTCTTCCTGGCAGAGGAAAGAAGTTTCCCTTTGCTTCACTCCTTCCCTTTCATTATACTTTTCTTAAGAAGCAGAAGATGAAAAAAATATCACTTATCTTTGAAAAAAAAAAATCCCTTTGAACACCATGGCCTTTGCAACATCTTCTTTTCCTCAACTAGCAGGCTAGGTTATCTGCAACCTTGTCCTAGTTTTCATCAATAAGGGACTCACAAGAATCCTTATAACTAGCATTTCGCCTCTTTACATTCTAAACCACAAATTCATTTTTCTCCCTTCAGGGCTGTACTTTCAGTCCCAGATACTACGACCTACAAACTCTTCTCAATTTCACCATTCCAGGGCCCTGTGCCTTCACTAGAGTACCTTACCAAACCCTTCTCCTCAGCAACTCTCTCAGCCTTGCCGTACTGCAGGCCCCATCTCAACACTGAAACGCATCTTTACTTCTTTCCAGATGAATTTAATAATCCTACCTCTCTGGGCCGGTTGAGGTGAGGAGAAGCACTTGCTCACATAAAGGCACTCTTCTGCTATCAATATTTGGTTTTAGGTCTCTGATTACCATGAGCTATCCCTGCATGCATGGAACAAAACAAATGCCTTTGCAGACACTTCTGTGGGATTTCCAGTCTTAAAAAGAAGACAACACCGTTCCTTTATAATCTTCCAAAAATTTTATTCATTTAACTGTATATATAAATAAGCCTATTAAAATCAAACACAGTCCTTATGTGTATAAGGATATTGACACTCTTAAGCATTTGGAGGACTAAGTGGCAAAAAAGCAAAATCTAAATGATGATACTCATCATATGTTTTCATTTAAATGATACAAGATTAATGCCAAATGTTATTGCTAGTAAAAGCATCTATTTAAGTATCTGCATGGATTATTTTTATTTTATCATTTATATTAACATTTATTTTATTATATTGTATAAACTCACCTAAAGGTACACAGACAGTTGTCTAGCATCTACTTCAGACTTTCTTCTTTAAATAGTAGGAGTACTCAGGAGCTCTAGACCTGAATCTATTCAGTAAGGTGTTGAAAAACCTCAGAATGGAAAAGAAGATATCTGCCTTGTAATGTCTATAATCTTTATTATTTTCTATTTATTGTTATTCTTGTTGTTGCTACAAAGATATACGTACTGCAGACCATGTCGACCCACCAGTAAAACTGGAGAGATTTAGTATGCTACCCCTTAAATGCCCTTGCTCCCTTCAGCTACTGATATCTCCACCCCTTGTTTACAGCACTGCCACAGACCTGCCGGATGTTTCCACAGCCTTCTTTGACAGCAGCCAGTGATCTCATGACCACTTACTTGTATTTGTTCCTACTTCGCCTCTGAACCCAGAGCAGGCATTTGACTCTTTTTTTTTTTTTTTTTTTTCCTGGGCCTAACAAGAAGGGGGGGAATTGGTGACTTGCAATACATCCGGAAGTGTAACCCACCTGGGATATGGAGGAACACTCAGGCAACTGGGTTTTAAAATGGAACTGCCTTTTGGCAGCTCCTGGTGTTTAATGCTGAGAAAGTTTCATCTCAGTTACTTATGTTTACATCACAAGATGCCATGATCTGCCTGATCTTCAAGAGGCAAACTGTTTAAGGATACATAAACTAAAAGTAACACTGAATTCCAGACAGAAGGCCTTCCACAGAGAAGAAGTGCTCTTCAAATCAGCAGGGTCATTGAATGAACCGTTTGCAGCCTTTCTACACTCATCTTAGCATCTGAGATATATCAATGTATATTGGGGACGGCGAGCAGGATAAGCCCCCTGTAATCCAAGAGGAAGCAGTGAATGACCTGCTACGCCACCTGGACGCTCACAAGTACATGGGGCTGGATGGGATCCACCCGAGAGTGCTGAGGGAGCTGGCAGAGGATCTTGCCAAGCCACTCTGCATCATTTATCAGCGGTCCTGGTTAACGGGGGAGGTCCCGGACGACTGGAGACTTGCCAATGTGACGCCCATCTACAAGAAGGGCCGGAAGGAGGACC